>CAXHTJ010000001.1:10591388-11191388 GCA_964019445.1 Populus tremula | reverse complement strand
ATAATTGCCTAATTGGTTATCTGAATGCAGATTGCATTTGGAATGGTAATGGCGACTGGAATGTAAACTGATATTGGCTCTATGGCTTGTGTGTAGAATAAAAACAATTGTAACACTAGTTGGTATAACAATGCAGTAAAAGAGATCACAGTGACTCAGTGTGTAGCTGCTTCCTCACAAAGAAGAAAGCATTGAAGCAGCCTCGTGAACATTCACCTGCCTGAAACAGGACAGTGTATTAGACCCCTGAGTGGTCCATTTTGAAAACTAAACATTTTTTCAAGAATGACAACGCCGTGAAACAGCATAGAGTCGACCGGATGTGTTTAACCAAGGCAATGAAGCATGAAGTTTACACATGCGGTCGAAGCACAAGAGTGTTGATATAATTTCTTAGAGATTCTCGTCGATTTTTAGTTTTCAAATCCCTCTCTCGTAGAGATCAAATCTCCTTTGGTCAAGTAAATCATTTTTCAGGGTGAAAAATATTGCAACTTTCACGTCTCACTTTTCTCGTATGCTGCGGTGTCCATCAGCAGTATTTTCTGAAAGCTGATTCTTTGCCACAACGTCCAAAAAGAGAGGCAAAGGAGAAAGTGGCAGTTCCACGTGCTCCCTCTCTTTGCCTACCAAATTAAACCGCCCCTTCAATAATTAACACTTGGGGATGGAGGGATGTGTGAATTCTAAAATTAATCTATTTTATATTTCTGTTTTGTTCTTTCGATCAAAGTACCCAATATCACTAGTGTAATATAATATAAGACAGGATTCTGGCATTTCCCATGGAAACAGTACTGGTGGGCAGTAGTGGACACCAACGTGGACTAACACCGACAATCTCAAAGCTTAGGCATCATCATAAACTCCCTCCTCCTCACTCTCTCTTCCCCACTTCAACAACCACCTGCACATCAGCCTTTACATTCGCTTCCAGGTTCTTCTTTCTCAACCATCACTCGACCATGGCTTTTTTACTTCTGCTTCTTGATTGAGGTTAGGTAGGAAATATTAATTAGTGAATCAGCTGGTTGAAGTTTTGAAACAACAAGTTCATGTTAGTTCAGTTTTATATGTGATGCATGCATGCGGAAGCGTACCCGCTTTCTGAAATTTTTTTGACCTATTAATTCTATTGATATAGGAATCATTATTTTGATATCTAAGATCATGTAGCATCCTTCATTCCCTTTAATTACTGAAGCAGTGCTTCATTTGTCCATGACTTTTTTTTTAATTGTGCTTCTTTCACTGCTTGATTGATTGAATTTCTTTTCAAACTTTGGCATGCAGAAAGAGGAGGCTTGATAAGAAGTTAAGTTGCAGGGGATCGATGTCAAAAATGGTTGATCATGATCAAGCTAAGGTAGTCGCTGCTGATGTTGTCGCAGGGGATATGATTTTTCAGCCTATCTTGGAGGATGGGATTTTTCGATTTGATTGTTCTGCAGAAGCTAGAGCTGCTTCATATCCCAGCCTTTCATTCACCCGTAGCAAAGATAGGGACACGCCAATCATGAGTCACAGTGTTCCTTCATATACCCCTACTTATGAATGTGTTTCTGGGAAGCAGATTGTTAAATTCGACGTGGGTAGTTACAGATTTCCCGTATTTGTAAATTTGAAATCTTTTATGTTCATATTTTTGAGTTATTCCGAGTTTGACAGCTTACAATTTGTTTGGGGTTTTAGTTTCCTGATGGTACCACCTTTTATGGAACTGGAGAAGTTAGTGGACAGCTTGAGAGGACCGGAAAAAGAGTACGTGTTTTTGTTTGACGCAACAGCCGTGATTGATTTGTTTTTTGTATGTGGTTCTTTACATGTAAGATTTTTTAATGTAGGTTTTCACATGGAACACGGATGCATGGGGTTATGGTCCTGGAACTACATCATTGTACCAGTCACATCCTTGGGTGCTGGCTGTTCTTCCAAATGGAGAGGCGTTAGGGGTTCTTGCAGACACCACGCTACGCTGTGAGGTGATGTGCCAATAATGAAAACATTTTTTATTGTTTTATCCATTGTATGCTTCCCTAATTTTAACTTTCACCCTTACCATCAATAAGCAGATTGATCTGAGGAAGGAATCAATAATTCAGTTCATTGCTCCATCATCGTACCCTGTTGTTACATTTGGTCCTTTAGCTTCTCCCACAGACGTTCTGAAATCTTTGTCTCACGCCATTGGTAACTTCCTAACCATTTTAGATTTGATTTGCTTCTTGAATCTGTTCTCTGCCCTGGTTCAATTGCTTTTTTTATGGATGTCCTGTTAATTGTCTGCTCATTTCATGTGTTATTGCATTTGGTCCATTTACTTATTGTGTGTGTTTATGGAATGAAAAATTATATTGTAAAAAATGGACTCTTACTTTACTGTTACAGTTAGAGAGGATTTTTGGTGACTTGATCTTTGTTTTTTGGGTTTTGGAATTGTTTTGGTGTTTCTGATGTTTTGATCTGGGGTTTCTTATGTGATAATGGCTTTTGTTATGAGCATGTAGAGAGGCTTGTGGAGAAATTAGAGAGTAGAGAAATGGGAATCAGTGTATATCATCTTCCTTAGCAAATAATAGTGGAGGGGTAATGGCAAATTGACTTTTGAATTGGCTAAAACGAACAGAAATATGTGCGGGAAGAGGAGGGAATATAAAAGGTTGAAATGATGGAGTGGGCTGCATAATGATGGCGGCTTAACTGCCATGAAACAGTTGGGATCTTGCTAGGGGCAGGCTCCTAAGATGAAGGGGGCATGGAACTTTGCCAAAATGAGAATCTGAATTAATTTGGCATTACTGACAAGGCTTTTCAGTTCACAATGGATGGCTTTCTTCTTTCCTTTTTTTTTTTTTTTAATCTTTAAATTTGGAACATCTAAGACTATTTTTGCCACTTTGTGGGTTAGAAACCATTTGGTAACAGCCAGAGTAGACAATAGGATCTTATTTTATTATATTTGAAAAAATCTGGTTTGCTATTTGTTTATGCTGTGTCACATTCCTCAGGAACTGTTTTTATGCCTCCGAAGTGGTCATTGGGCTATCAACAATGCCGGTGGAGCTATGATTCAGACGAGAGAGTTCTCGAGGTGCACTTTTTTAGGATTCATGCATGTAAAATGTTAACTATTACAGGATTTCAAGCTAGCCCCCTGTTCTGATCTCTTCTTCTTAGCTGTGGAAAGACAGTTTTCAATGCAATCTTCCCAAAGTTCTGTTCACCCCATATTAGAGGCCCTCAATTGCTTAAAATTGTTTACTTCATTCATATTATTTGACATTGTATATCCGTTCTGGCTGCCGAGCCTTGTAAATTTGCAGATTGCCAGAACTTTTCGAGAGAAGGGCATACCATGTGATGTTATATGGATGGATATTGACTACATGGATGGCTTTCGCTGTTTCACATTTGACCAGGCATGTGCTTTGCTTGAATGATCCTTTGTTGACAGGTTCATTGTATTTGAGAAGAGGGTTTGGATTTTTATTTGGGGTAGGAAGGGTTTCACTAATAGAAAGGATATCAGTTTAGTTTCAATGTTTAATGAGGGGCAGATAAAGGAAATATTTATTGAATTTTAATGTCATATTATAACTAATATTTTCAGGAACGTTTTCGAGATCCACAATCTTTGGTAAAAGATCTCCATGATGATGGATTTAAAGCGATTTGGATGCTTGACCCTGGTATCAAGAAAGAAGAAGGATATTTGATCTATGACAGTGGTTCTGAAAATGATGCATGGATCAAGAAAGCAGATGGGGAGCCATTTGTTGGTATGAATGTAGCATAGCATGCTTTAGTAATTACCCTTAATTTTCTTACATTTTAGGATATCATTGACAAGTTATGGTTTTATTGCCACGTCCAGGGGAGGTATGGCCTGGGCCCTGTGTTTTTCCTGATTTCACACAATCAAAAGTTCGCGCTTGGTGGGCTCTTTTAGTTAAAGATTTTACATCTAATGGTGTTGATGGCATATGGAATGATATGAATGAGCCAGCTGTTTTCAAAGTAATTCTGTGCTTCTTTCTCAAGCCTTCCATTTCTGGCTGTCATTTCTTGGTCTCATTACTTTGCTTTTCAGACTGTTACAAAGACGATGCCTGAGAGCAATTTACATCTAGGAGATGAAGAAATTGGAGGTTGTCAGAATCACTCACACTATCACAATGTATTCCCCCAAAACTATAATCTTTTTTCCCCCCTGTGGCAAGATAGTGATATCTAAGAATGGGATGCCAGTGCTATTATTTTCTTCAGTATTATGCATTCTTGCCAGCAACCCTCTGGAAGAACTATTTCTTCTAATTTATGAACTGCTTGCTCTTCTGATGGTTTGTTTGCGTTCATCACTGTGAAGAAAATAAATTTTGAAATTCTAGTCATTCTTGTTGGTTTCTCACTTATAGGTATATGGCATGCTTATGGCAAGATCAACATATGAGGGGATGAAGTTAGCTAATGAAAATAAGCGTCCTTTTGTACTCACCAGAGCTGGATTTATTGGTAGTCAAAGGTATGCTGCAACATGGACGGGAGATAACCTTTCAAACTGGGAGCACGTACACATGTCTATCTCCATGGTACTTCAATTGGTAAGCCTATTTTTTACCCAATGAGAAGTAGGCAAATTGACTTCGTTTTTCACCTTTTAGTATGTTATAAGTTATGCTTTTATCTATCTCATATGTGTCCCTAGATCCTCACATCATCATTTTTGTAATGCTTTGATTTTTTCCCTTCCAAGGCTGAAGAGTCATTTCCTAATAGCTTCTCTTAAAGGCCATGTGTAAATGGTAACCACGTGGATTTGACCATTGCACCATATGTTACAAAATTTAGTACTTGGTTTTGTTTCTTTAGAGAGAGAAACTGTTGTCAGAAAGGGAAAGTGCTCCCTTTTACGAAATGAAATTAAAAGTCTTACTTTCTCTTCTTACAATATGGTCATTTGCTCTAATTAAGTTTTACACTATGGATAGGGACTCAGTGGTCAGCCACTCTCTGGACCTGATATTGGTGGATTTGCTGGAAATGCAACACCCAAACTTTTTGGAAGGTGGATGGGTGTGGGTGCTATGTTTCCTTTCTGCCGTGGGCATTCTGAAAAGAGCACAAATGATCATGAGCCATGGTCTTTTGGGGAAGAGGTTGGTGACACATGCTTGAAATTTGATACCTCTCACTTATTTCTTACTTGTGATATGAACTTGGATGTTTCATTTTGTGCACAGTCTGGAGCAATTGATATTTGCAAGAACATTGTCATCTGTTGTAACTGCTAACAGTTTACCTTCTACAAATGTTCCAGAATCACATTACCTCTTGTTAAGATCATATGTTTTTATAGCTTTGTTGCCACCATAATTTTTCCATGTTAATGGTTAATGTAGCTACTTTTTATGTTCTACCATCAATTTTTATTGCTTACTAACTTTAGTTCCATTAGTGTGAAGAAGTGTGCCGTCTAGCATTAAAGAGGCGCTATCGACTTCTACCACATATATACACTCTGTTTTATCTGGCACACACAACAGGTATCCCGGTGGCAACTCCAACTTTCTTTGCTGGTATGTCCTTGTGCAGTTGAATAATCTTACTTCATTCAAGGAACTTCAGAATGTTTTTACATTCATTATGGTCGCTTATTGTTTCTGTGTAAATTGCCCATGCAGATCCAAAAGATCCTGGCTTAAGGACCACTGAAAATTCCTTCCTGCTGGGTCCTCTTCTTGTCTTTTCAAGGTTCTCATTCTCCTTATTTAAAGATTCATACTAGCTTAAATGTGTTTGATTTAGGGGGTTAACTTATATGCATTATACACAGTATAGAGATCAGTTGGCCAGTGTCTTTATTAACTGTCTTGGTGATAAAATCTCTATTTCTTGCAAGATGTGCTTGAGAGACACCTGTGCTGTTGTGCACCATTTTGAGGGGCAGTGTTGGTAGGAGAATTTATATAATACTGTATATTTGCTTGCTTGATGCCTAACATTCTTGTAAGAGAGTAGAATATGCCTATACAGTATAATAGTTCTGTATCCATTGAGGAACAATTACAATGTCATCATCTTCCCTTGTCATAATTCTTTTTGGTTGTGTTTGTCTCTTGGGTGATAATTGGTAGAGCTCTTTGTAGATAGCGTTTTCTTGCAGCATCCCTATGCAATTCATACTAATCCTCTTTTATTTTCTTTAGCACCATTGCTGATCAGGGAATGGATAGATTGCATCCAGTGCTGCCCAAGGGAATCTGGTTGAGATTTGATTTTGATGATTCACACCCGGTATCTATTATTTTCATCTTGCTCTACTGCTCTACTTCATCTAATTATATCTTCTTACTTACCTTTATATGCAACAGGATTTACCAACATTATATTTGCAAGGAGGATCAATAATTCCTTTGGCTCCCCCACATCAGCATGTTGGTGAAGCAAATCTGTCAGATGACTTGACACTCCTTGTAGCTTTAGATCAAAATGGTATTTCTCACGCTTGTTAGTTTTTATAAAGGGCAGGTGTTGAATTGTTTGCTCAAAGATGTGAAGTTTAATATGGCCTTATGATAGAAGTTTGATATATCGGACCTCATAAACTCCTAATTTCATTCACAAGCTTGCAAATTAGACCATGGCAAGCCATGGAGTTATAGGGTGTTAAGCATGGTGAATTTGGATACTCTGAATATTAACATGCCCCCCCCCCCAAAAAAAAAAGAAAGAAAAAGAAACAAAACAAAACAAAAAAATAGAGTATCAATTGCAATTAGCATGCCAGTATTAGGAATTGGTAAGTTTGGGGAAAGTATCATTTTCCCCTCAGTGTTCCCACAACCCGCATTATACTAATGCAATCTTAATCACTTTTAACTGATGAGACATTTTTTTAAGCCTGTCCTACTGTTTTGTGAAGCAAAACGTTGGTTGGTAAAAGGTACCTTCTGGTTCTTTACATGTGCACGTGTATTGGTGGTTGCATTACATTCCTGCATTTGTAGGGCATGCTGAAGGATTACTATTTGAAGATGAAGGTGATGGGTATGAATTCACCAGAGGTGGATTTCTGTTGACACGTTATGTCGCCGAACTTCAATCTTCAGCTGTTACTGTCAGAGTTTCCCATATGGAAGGATCATGGAAGAGGCCCAGACGCCGTCTGCGTGTGCAGTTATTGCTTGGTGGAGGTGCAATGGTATGTCTTCTGTTGTCAATGAACATTGTTAGGGCATACTTGGTGTTCACTGGAAAATACCACTGGTGAAACATATGTTTAAAATATTTATTAATCTTTTTATCCTTGAGCAGCTTGACTCATGGGGCATAGATGGAGATGTCCTGAAAATCAATATGCCCACAGAAGTTGAAGTTTCTACACTGGTGTCCACCAGTGAGAAACAATACAGGACCCGGTTAGGTATTGGTACTTCTTTTTGGTTGTCAATATCCTCTATTTTCAGCCTTTTTGTAATTTTTTAAACATTAGTTATAAGCTATTTTTAAAATATACAGGCCCATAATTCTTGTTGGTTAAAAACTCATCATTTTCTTCTTTAGTTTAGTCTCCATTTTGATTTTCATGAAGAGAATATTTACTTTTCTCAGGGCATAAGCATTCAATATGTGGGCCAGAATAGAATATTCTCCTTTCTTCTTGAAATTTCACTTGCACATCTTCGTTTTAGTATGTCTCATTCATTCTCACAACTGTAGTTGTGTTCCTTTGGTAATCATATTTGGATGGCTATGATGCCCTCCAAGGATAGGGCTTTCTGTGTGTTTAAAGGTATTCAAAAGGATAGACACTAATTGGCTTATTGTAGTTGAGGAGGCTGCTTGTGGTTTTCTAACTCTGCCTTTATGTGTTATTGCTAGAGTTCGTGGAATTTTTTCCTTTATGGTGGTTGAGATGCAGGAATGATGGAAATCATTTCTCGACTTCCTTGCAGTCTTTTTACGAATATTTAATGTATATATTTTAGGTGGATAGGCTTGTCATTCCACACTTTTGAATGCATCACATAGTTCTTTCCAAATGCTATTTTTTAGGTTTTATTTTTTATTTTCAAATCAGTTTGTGTCCTCATAGATAACCTCTCAAATGCAGAATGTGCCAAGCATATTCCAGAGTTGGAAGAGGTTTCTGGACCCAAGGGAGTAGTGGAGCTTTCAAAAGTCCCTGTTGAATTGAAAAACGGTGATTGGATTGCTAAAGTAGTTCCCTGGATTGGAGGCAGAATTATTTCCATGGAGCACCTTCCTTCGGGTAATGCTTACAACCCAGCAAAACTTTTCCTTCTTCTTCTTCTTTTTTTCTAACCTGGCCAAGGTAATTTGAAGTTCTTGAGTGTAGAGGTTCACCTAATATGATCCAAAAACTCACTATCTCCTTTTATTGGCAATGATTGAAGGAACACAGTGGCTTCATAGCAGGGTTGAGATTGATGGATATGAAGAGTATAGTGGGACCGAGTACCGGTCAGCAGGATGTTCTGAAGAATATAGTGTCATTGAGTAAGTTGCTGACTTGTACTAATTTCATTGTAGTTTTTGATCTTTGGGAACATAAATGATTCCAATGTAATTCCTTTCTGATACAAAAGACCAATTCTTCCTTATGACAGAATATTCAAGTAGTGCAGGGTAGAGAAAAAGAGTGAGTTATTAACTCATATAACTGATAAATCAAACAACAATTCTTAACTTCCTTGAGAATTTGTTTTGTTTTCAGAATATCAATCGTCACACAATCAACTATATCAAAAAAATAAAATAAAAATAAATAGATAAATTTCTATTCTTGTCGCGTGGATCAAAGTTATGGAGTTTCCCTATTTTCAATATGGATAGTTTGACCTTACTGAGGCACTTTTTGGGGACTTCTTCTTTCCTTAATGCATTTGTTGTGCTTTCTCATACTTGAAAAGAACTGTAGTCCCTGGCTTTTTCATGTATCTGCTAGATACCCATGTTTATGCCTGTAATCGCTGCTTGTAGGCGGGATCTTGAGCATGCAGAAGAGGATGAATCTCTTATTTTAGAAGGTAATATTGGTGGAGGGCTGGTTCTTCGACGGCAGATATCTATACTCAAAGATAATCCAAAGATTCTCCAGATTGACTCTGGCATTATAGCCCGCAGCGTTGGTGCTGGTTCTGGTGGATTCTCAAGGTTAGATCCAGAAACATTCCTTATCTATGATGATTTTAATTTCTTTCATCTACCATTAAGAGGATCTGTGCTCTTTAGGCTTTCTTTGCACCAACCGATAATGACATTGTCAATCCATCACATGGAATATTGTTTAACTGTTTTTCCATCACAGTTACCATCTATCATTTTGTTGTGCTAAACAAATTAACAAGAACATGAATTATGAAGTTTGACAACATGCATTGCACAAGCTGTTTTGCAGTCTTTTACCAGAAGATGCATTCTGGAATTGGTTCTGAAATTGCATTTTACGTTGTTGTTTCTCTACAAAATCAGTCTTTTCACATGAGATAATCTTCAAAAACGTTAATTTCCCAGAAACAATTTTCTACTTCATTGTTTCTCTACAGGATTGCAGTCTTTTTACATGACCTTATAAAGTACTCAGTTTTCCTCATGCTAACTCATTTGAATATTCTTTGTTTCTTCCTGTTTGGTCCTCCCCTATGCTTAATGTGTGCTAGGGCTGTAAGCTCACATTCTTTTCTTTTAATCATTATACAAGCATGCGCCAACATGTATATAAAGCTATGAATACCAAACTATTGTTGTTTCTTTGTTGTAGACTGGTTTGCTTGAGAGTACACCCGACGTTTACTCTCCTTCACCCCACTGAAACTTTTGTCTCATTCACCTCCATTGATGGATCAAAGCATGAATTATGGCCTGAATCTGGGGATCAGTTCTATCAAGAGAATCTTCTGCCTAATGGTAAGTTCCTTGTCACCCTATTTTATGGTGTTTATAAGGATTTTTTTTATATAATTTTTGTAGCGGAAAATGTAGAATGTAAATGGAACTGGAATGGATAAAGAAAGGAAACAAACCATGAGATCAAGCAAAGTTGGCAAAGGACTATTGCTTACAAAGCAGAGATCCTGAAGTTGACTCAAGTCCCTGCTGTTAATCCCAAAATTAACAATAGAGATGGGAAGCTCTAGGGAAAATTTCATTAACAAGTAACTATCCTCGAGGTTTGCTGAAATCACTGTGATCATCCTTCATAATTACAAAATAATTGTAATCACAATGCTAAAATTTTAGTTAATGCAAGCATCAAGAAACAGTGTAAAGTAGTAGTCAGTGTAATTACAATAACCCCAGTCATTAAACATTTCATTAATTCTTGCAAGAACTGGGGGCCTACTAAAGTAACATAGTTTATTGAGAGCGTGTATATTGAGCCTAATAATGTTTGTCAATCTTGATATCATTCATTGCGTTTCTTGCAGGTGAATGGATGCTGGTGGATCAATGTCAGGGCTTGGCTTTAGTCAATCGGTTTAACATTAATGAGGTTTTTAAGTGTTACATCCATTGGGGAACAGGGACAGTAAATCTGGAGCTGTGGTCTGAAGATAGGCCTGTTTCAAAGCAATCACCTCTCACAGTCTCCCATGGGTATGAGGTGAGGGGAATCTCTTAGTTACTTGTACAAGAGATGGATGCAGAGATATTCAACCAGCAGATTTAAATTGTGTAGTTTTAACTAAATAATGCATCAAAACTTCTTTTGGGAAAAAGAATGGTAAAATGGATCTAGGAAGCCAATCTGTTGATACGTACTGCACTTGGTTTATAACATAAACCAGCATTTCTTCAATAAAAGTAGTTTTATCGCTAACCTTCTACTATGGGCATTCTGGATTGGATGGGGGTGGTTAGGTTTGTAAGCTAGATACTTTCTTAACCCAAGTAGCCTTGTGGCTTGAGCACCTCCCCACCATCCTGCACAACCGAGCTTGAGCCCGGAACGTGCTCACAAAGATTACAAGGTACTTCCACTCCTCAAAAAAGCCGGGAATTGTGACAAAACGCTCTTATTTTACTGGATGAAGAAACGTAGGTGTAGGTCTTTCAGAAACTGAAGCAGCAGGCTTTAAATGGTGGCTTCTCTAGTTATCCCTTAAGCCCGAAGGCGCAGCCTTTGCTATGACCAAATATTCAACTAAAAATGTCTTTAGGAACTATACTTGCAAAACCCTATTCTGAAAAAGCTTGAATTATATACAAAGAAATCATGTTTGTGCTAGCTGAAGCCACTAGCGATAGATGATGGTCTTTATTTACACAAGAAACTTTGCCTTCAATTTTTGCCCATGCATTTGCACTTCAAAGCGTTCACGTGGAGCTCAAGGACCTCTATGTAAGGTAGGAGTAGGACTTACGAGCATGTTAAGCTAGGTGCTCAGATTCTTCCTTTTTCTTTCTTGGCCTTCTCTTTCTCGAGCAAGTAAATTATTTCTGCTTCAGGCATATCCAAAAGGATTGTATGTAGCTTGATATTCGCCTCCTCCACCTTTTCCATTAGCCTGTCATTTGGTAACATGCCTAGCAGGCCCTTTGGATGGTCACCCAGCTTTCCTTTAATGGTAAAGCAATAATCCCTAGAACACATCCGATGATTGTTCCGACAACGGCACCTATTGCATTTGCATTTTGTTTATTAGAAGAAACAAGTCCCTGTCAGGTTCCTTCCATGTTCCATTTCCCAAATATAAGACCGATCTTGCTTGTCATGGCCCAGTGGGAATGTGGTTCCCAGTGCTTTGGTAATAAAGCAGAAGCCAGGATTGGCCTTGACCTTGACCATGGAGTTTCAAGTGTAATGACGTGCCTCCCAAACCAATTTCAAGTCCTTGCCTCCTTCGTCAATGGAAAAGGACAACTGCAACACAAAAATATCCTGAAACTCTCAGTAGCAATCACAATCAAAGCAGGAATTTACTTTGGATTATCAATTCTATCATTAATTTTCTTTTCTTTTGTTTCCTCTTTCTTCATTGCATTTGCCTTTCAGTAATCTTGAGTCACTGGCAAATATAAGCCGCCGCGGCCGATAATAATAATACGACCATAATTAATGTTAAATTTTGAGTCTCAAAAGCTGAAGTGTAAATGGACCGAAGCATAGATATATAATATTGTAATCATAGACCTATACAACTACATAAATAATTCTGGTAAAAACCAACCTCCACCATACAACAGCAATACCAAATAAGCTAGAATACAATATTGTTCTTCACATTTCTCTCCATCTTTGATAATGAGTCGGAGCACATCAACATAGGTGTCCAGGTTGCTTCTGGGATGATAGTTTTTAAGCAAATAAAGAAATCAGAAGAGATTAAAAGACTGCAAGAATAAGAATACTAGTGTATTGCAGGCTGAGGATAATTGATTTGATAAACATCCTTACAAATATATAGTAAAAGAAAAGGCTGAAATGCTAATTAATAGCATTAAATCATGACACTAGCAAACTAACATAACCTTTTATTTGCTTGAAACATAAAAAACTAAAACTAACATTACATAAAGGCAACATGAACTTATATCAGTCCTGAAGTAATCTTTAATACTCTTCCTTGCTTTAAAAATTGTGAATTCCAATCTTTTATCTTAAAAGCTCAAACTTGCTAACTGAAGTGGTTTTGTAAGCAAGTCTACTAGCTTTCAAACTTTTAGTAAATTAACATAATCTTATTATTTTTTTGCACCTTTTGTAAAAAATAGAGTTTTGTGTTGAAATGTTTGGTTTTTCCATGAAATATTAGATTGTGGCAAAATTCTATTAAGACCTTTGTAATTTTTTTATGTTGTTGTTGCTGTAATAAATTCAGCTTTTGTAGTGGATTGTGATGCAGTGGATTGTGCATCAAATGTCTTGCTTCTTTGATAATCATTAAAACGTTTTTGATCTTAAGCTAAAACTTTTAGCTCCTCTGAAACTGCACCAAAGCTAACAGTTCTTAGAATTCGTTTGAATGCTCTTAAGTGTATTTCACTTGGACAGTGCATGAAACAGAATAGAAGAATTAGAGTATATCAGATCTAGTTTTCATTAGATACATTATGCAACCAATCATGTTTTTGAACTTTTCTTCATCAACTCTATTGGTTCCATCTTCTTTGATAAATTTTTCTTTTTGATTCATTGGGTAGCTGTTGGTTTGCAATTTTTTATATGAAATTTTCTTCAAATTTTCATTTGCGTACTTCTTTTAGCAAATAAATATTTCATTTTTACTTTGGTTGAATTCCATTCCAATAAATATGTCATGAGGCCAAGATCAATCATTTCAAAAGTTTGCATTATTTTCTACTTGAATTCTTCAACTTGTTGTGCATTACTTCCCATCACTAGAAGGTTATCAACATAAAATGATATTATGAGAATATCATTATTATTTTTCTTTACATAACGAATTGCCTTAGATAAGCTTTTTTGAAAGCCAAAGCTTAGAATATAATTATTAATTATGCTATATCAGGTTCTAGGTGTTTGCTTTAATCCATATAAAACTTTCTTTAGCAAGTAAACTTTATTTTCTTTTTCTTGGATCACAAAATCCAATTGGTTATTTAACATAGATATTTTTTTGCAAAACATCATTTAAAAATGTTGACTTAACATCTAACTGAAATACTTTTCAGTTTTTATGTGCAATAACAACAAACAATAGTCTGATGGTGTCCATTCTTGCAGCAGAAACAAAGTTATATGAATAATCAACATGAAATATATGAACATATCCCTTAACTACCAATCTAACTTTATGTTTATTGATAGAAGTGTATGCATTTAGTTTAGTTTTAAAGATCAACTTTACTCCAATAATGTATTTTAATCAAAAGTTAAGATTTTTAACTATCTCATGGCTGTACTGACATACACGGGATCCTTTCCATGCTTCACTCTTTTGTTTTTTGACAAGAAGGAAGAAATTCCTAGGAACAACTCAAGAACACTAAAAGTTCCAATTGCTACAAGAAGAAAAATGCAGAGCATTTTGCTTTTCAAGCTGCTTCTCTTAAAACTTTATTGTTGCAAAACTTCTATTTGGACCGCCTGGGCAATCTATCAAATTAATAATACAACAGCATTCTCTTGTTGGTTATAACGATGCCTCTTATTCAATAAGATTATGATACGTAGCTAGACCATGCCAGTCCTAGGACCGTAGAGATTGAATTCTAGTTTGAAAATATGATAGAAATTTTTTTTTAAAGTTTTTTTTTATTTAAAAATACATTAAAATATTATTTTAAAAAAAAAATTATTTTTAATATAAACATATTAAAACAATCTAATATATATATATATATATATAATTAAATAAATAAAAAATCTTAAATTTTAATGAAAAACAGGTTGCACCCAAAAAAATCAAAGCTGCAAAATGACTTGCTTCCCGCACTGCTTTCATTCCCGAGCAAGTGGAAAAAAGGCCTGATGATCACATAATTAGGATCAGTATTCCTTCACATTTTCCTTTGTCTTGCTGTGGTTGTCACATACTCTACTGCCAACCAAGCAATAAAACCACATCCAGGAATATGTGCGAGTGTCCGGAGACAAGTTTAAACTTTAAACCGATCAACCCTCCCTTTTCTACAAATCATCCTACGGAGCAATTTGAACGCTAACAATGTTAATCTGATCTGGGATTGTATTGCACAAGTCATTATATTCTCAATGATAACGACAGAACCATTGCGATAGCCCAGATTCCATTACAATTCTCCCACAAAAGACTTAATTGGTGCCTATTATCCCCACCATAACGATGTACTTCCATTCCCCACTTTCAAACTACACCCCCATGTTTCAAAATTTTCCGTCCTCCAATCATGTAGCCATACTTGCTGATTCTGAAAGAAACAGTTCTTGATGGTCGCTACAAACATCAATGACGAGAAAATCAACACCAAAGCCATGTAAACTTATCGCTCGCACATGAAAAAACAACAAACAAACATCATCAATTCCTGGAGTTCAGATGACAAAATAGTCACACACATTCATTGACATAATGCTTTGACAGTTTGGAACAACTTCGTTTCTTTACACAAGTGACCAAGATAAATCAGCTCGATTCAGCAGGAGGCTTCTCTTTTGGATGTTTAGAGGCATAATGATCACCTAGTTGATTACTATTCGCCAGCTGAACCTGAAAGTCAAAAGGCAACTTGTGTTTAGTATAAACCAAATCTATGAACCAAAAACACAAAGATCAACAATAACTGCCATAAAAGGATTAGCAAAAACCTTACAAATTGCTTGTAATAAAGAAATTTGTAAAGGATTGATGTGCAAAAGAATGTTCTCATGAAGAACTGCTAATGGGGCAATTATAAACTGACCAAAACACAATCTCAGGTTGATCACTGAAAATGAACTCCCGAAACTACACATGCGTGATTAAACCTTGTCTAAATTTCTTATCATCTCCGTTGAAGATATGACCAATAACATGAACCTGCCATTACCTGTTGGCTGTTCTCCTTAAATTGCAGTTTGAGTAAAAGGCACGTCTTCTTCCATAAAGGGCATCATGACCCCACCAACACATAGTTAATTGAATAAAAAGAGCAAGATTTCATATGTACCAAAATGAGATATATGCAGGCATTTCTAGACAAGAACACACTTCGTGTGTGTGTTTTGTATTGTAGTGCACAATACTTTTCAAAAGTGTTTTTCACTTGAAACTACATCAAAATGATTTTTTTTTTTATTTTTGACATTAGCACATCAAAACCATTAAATAGCACTAAAAGAAAGCATCAATTTGATGATTTTTCAAGTGAAACATGCTTTTGAAACGCACCCAAAAGCAGAAGCTAACGCACTCCTAAACACTCATTTCATAATTTAGCAAGTCCATGTTAGGGATTGTGGTTCGGTTTTTCAAGTTAAAATGCAGGCTCATAATCCCAAATGGGTCATTCCAAAAACCATAGTTTGGAATTTCAAGCCACTTAAAACCATTGCTTTCAAAACCCAATCCAAAACACTCCTTTAAGTTCCTAAGATATCATAATTTTTAAAGCCTCAATCCTTGAATTGGTTGCATTCTAAACAAGAAATTAAATCCTTTAAAATATTTAACTATTGCTTATCTCAATTTCTTATTACAGTTTTGTACTCTTGGAAGTGAATTTATGCTTTTTTTAAAGACAAGTTTTTAGGCAATTCTGTTTGCACATGGATTATTCAATTTTTGTTAAACATTACTATATGAGTTGCTTTATATTCGTGAATTATATTAAAAATATTAAAAAAATATATATAACATCCATAGCTTAAAATACTTAAATTTTTTTATAAAAAAATCAAAGTCTTTTATTTCTAATAGCTAAAAATATTATGGAAATGATAGAAGCCCTTTTTAAAAATTATAGAGGGGCTGCTGAGCAATGTATTCTTCTTTTTATTGTTTATTGAATCGAATATAATAAGTGGAAGCCATAAAATTTAGTGAATAAAGAAAAAAGGGGTTTTCCTAACATGGATTGAGAAAAAAAGAAGATTCTATGATGTTTTGATGCATGCTTACAATCAAAGGTTCTACTACAAAAGTGTTCGGGAAAAAAAGTTTATGGTGTTATAAAAAAGGCATATTGAATGTGTTATATAGAAACATGAGATCAGATACTAAATTTGAAAAGGAATATAGGAAACATGGTATAATTAGAAAAACAGGAAAAAAATTATATAGGAAACACGAATTAGAAAAAAGAAAAATAAATAGAAAACACATATTCAAAAAGTAATATAGAAATATATATGTATTCAATCAAATGTGTATAAAAGGCAATTAAATGATTTAAAGATATTATAGACTTTCAAAAGTATTTAAGGGTAACATAGTTGATCAAAAGTTTTTATTCCCCTTGCGCCTTTATATATAGTTATAGATACATACAAAAATATGTAAAAGAAAAGCATTAGGAGATTATTGATCATTGAAATCTTAAGAAATTAGTGGAAATAAGTTCAACAAATTCTATTCTTTTTTTTGGGTAAATCTCACTATAACACAAGGTAGTTTCAACTAGTGAAGTGAGAGCAGTTTATAGAATCCAATTCACAAATGTTGGCCAATACAGCACTTGCAATAGGAACAAAGTATAAAGGTGGCATTTGGATCTTAGCTCATGAAGTGACTGTTTATAATGAAGTACATGAAAAAAAAAAGTGACATAAGAGTTTACAAAAGGTTATGGCGAGAGAGTAACGGCACTGTATTTTTACGTTAAAAACTTGCGTTAATAGTTAAAAAGGATTACAGTCAAGAGTAAAACCACAAAGTTTTTAGTTTGGAATGGAAAACTTTGGTTTTGAAGGAAAGATAAACATACAAACCATGCCATATCCAGATTGAAAACATAAGAATCAAGTGGTAACTCTAAATAGACCACCATAACTTTGATCCACAATTAAATTTTACAATGACGTATATAATTTGCTGAACTGAGGCACTACAAGCAAGCATCAATTTCAGAAAGAACCCACATCAGTTTTTATGTGAAATCAACATGTAAATCATCAAAGACCCTATGTAAAATAGTGCATCTCACAGTCCAAAGTGTGAATCATATTCAAAATCTTGTCTGGACCATCTGGTTTATTGACTAACCAAAGCCAAGCTTGTAAGAGGATTTTCAACTTAAAGCTTCCAGAACAAGTAAAACCCTCGTGAATGAGCAATAACCTTACTGAAAAAGGTCGTCTTAAATAAGAATGCCGTCAGGCAGACCTCAAATTCTCAACTTCTAATTGAGAAACTAAATACACAGAGAAATCAAAGCCGTACCAAGAAAAAATGTTACATAACCTAATGACACAAAAACAACAGGACAAATAACCTAATACAATCATATCTCTTCAAGTTCGTCTCTATACCCTCCAAGTGTTTTTTGGTAAACAACAACAACTTGGGAGCTCTCCATCGGATAATAGGTTTACAATATCATCAATCTCCTCCCCCTCCACTATATTAATACTCAGTAAATATAATTTCAAACCCACACCATGTTATCTGAAAACGCACCACATTGAAAAGGACACTCACAGTCTTAAACGACAGAGAAAGAAAGGAAAGGAACCCAAAATTTATCAAGAGTTAATTTCACGATTTATAATCATTCCAACAATAAAAATAAATAAAAAAAGCAGATCAGATTGAAAAAATAAAAGTGTATGATGATATGAAAGAAAAGAAAAGGAGAGAGTAAAGTAGTGATAACCTTACAGATGGGGCAGGTAACCTTGAGAGCTACAGCTCGGGCTTCAAACTGAGATCCCTTAGATTTCTGATTCCTTTCTGCGTTTTTCCTCTGGGCTTCGATCTTCTGCTTTCCTCGAGTCATTTTCTCTCTTCTTCACAATCTATCCTTCTGATTGGATACGATCTGTTATTAAGGAAAAATAAAAAGAATGCTGTGTGGTGGGTCCTCTCGCTTTGTTTATGTGACTGCGCGCGTGGGCGGCCATTGGTTTTTGCTGGCTTTTTGCCTAGCCATGCCATGTGTATATGGGCAGGATAGCTGTGCCTTTTTCTTCGTTTTGAAACATAACACTCGAAATATTTTTTAAAATCTATTTTTTATTTAATTATATAAAAAAAATATTTATAAAAAATTACAAAGAGTATATTTTATATTCTAAATTATATTTTTTATTTATATATTTTTTATTTTATTTTAACAATAATATTTTTTTCATTATCAACATAGTTTATTGAATAAAAAATAATAATAATCAAAAACATATTTGTAAAATATTTTTTTCTTATTCATGTATTTTTTGTCTTGATAAAAAATATTTTTTTAATTAAAAATTTATTATGATCATAAAAAAATCTTAAATAAAAAAAATTTATGAATTGATGATTTGGATGCACCTAAAAAGTATAAATATAAAAAAATCATGTAAAAATTATAATAAAAAAGTATTTTATTCTTTTTCTATATTCAATATTAATGAGAATATTTTTTAAAAATATATATAAATTTCACATAATTATTTATAAAATAATTTTTAATATCATTATTGAAAGTTTTAACCTTGGCATAATTGGATAATTTCTTAGATACTTAATTTTTTTGGCCCCAAAAAATTATATAGATGTTGCTAATATTTTTTACAGCAAAAAAAAAAAAAAACATATAGAAGTTGATCCAGTCAACTTGGCAAGTCCAAAAACATTCAAATGACTCGTAAAAATATAATTTGACTAAAAATATTTAAAAAGATATTTTAAAAAAAAATTAAGATGAAAACATATTAGATAATCCTAAGTAAACTTCTAAAGTCCATAACTTTAGATATGAGACCATGATTTTTTTTGGTTGAAATCGGGGCTAAATGCCCAATTAAATTAAACATGATAGAGTTGATCCAATCAGATTATAACACAAGCTATAGTAAAGACCCATATGAGGGTCATTAAGGGAAATAGAAGATCTATCAAAAGAATTCCTAGTTAAACCATAATTGGCTAACCAATCTGCCATTGAATATGCTTCTTTATAGATATGGATCACCTGAATATCACATTCTTTTGCTAATAAATCCCTCACCTGCATGATTAGATTATAATTTTTATCAATGATAATCTTAACTTTAGTGATTAAATCAATTGTTGATGACGAATCAGATTTCAAAATAATTTTACGGAATCCTTTGGACCAAGCTAATTGCAAGCCATTAGTAATTACCCGTAATTTTACACCTATTGATGTGCAAATCCCGATATTAATAGTGAAACCAACAATCCATTTCCTATAGCATCCCTAATGATACCATGATAACCCTACAAAAAGTAAATTAAAATAAATTATAAAGTTTAATTTTCAATCAATTCAATATTAAATAATCAAATTAAAAAAAAAAATACAAAAAATCACTCGAGTCAACCCTAGTTAATCTATCAAACTTACAACCTAATTCATGAGAGCAAGATAACCCCATAGAAATCAAATAGAAAAATATGAAATTAAATTATCAATCAATCAAATATTGAATGATAAAATTAAAAAAAATCAATTAAAAAATGACATTAAAAAACTCAAGTTAAGATAAGTTATAAGACCAAGATAACCTCATAAAAAACAAACCAAAACAACAACCTGTGTCAACTTACCAAACCCTAGACTCGGGGCATGAGGTCGGTATAACTTCATATAAAGAAAATTGAGATACATTATTAAAAATGATTTCTAATAAATTCAATGTTGAATGATAAGATTAAAAAAAAACATCAATTTAAAAGGGACTAAAAAAATGACCTAAGTCAACTCGAATTAACTCATAAAACTCGTGACTTGAGTCATGATATGAGATAACCTCGTAGAAAACAAATACAAAAAATTATAAAACCTAATTTCAAGTTAATAAAAAGTTGAAGGATAAAATTAAAAAAAAATAGTCAATTAAAAAAATAAAACAAAAAACTCGAGTCAACCCTGTATAAAACAAATTGCAACAAATCATGAAACTTAATCTTTAGCAAACCACATGTTGAAGGATGAAATAAAAATTAGAAAAAATACATAGATTAAAAAAAAGAAATGACTATTGGAATAAATAGTGTTTTGTAAGGTAGTATATGGTAAAAGTATCACCCTTTTAAGTGTTTTGTAAATTTTAATAAATTTATTTGAAGAGAATTCTATTCCAGTTTTTTTTTTTTAAGGCTAAGATATATTTAACAAAAAGTTTAATCGCACCTAGGCCTTAAAGGATGGGCCTGTGAGTCTGGACTTAAAAATAAAGCTCATGCACGTCTTGGCCTTGATTGTAAAACCTGCATGTCTTTTTTTTTTTCAATGGATCCTAATTTATCAATAAAACAAACAATGCATCATTTTCTAGCTCAAATTTTGATCCTTTTTAATGGCTGAAAACTTAGGTTCCAAGTTTTTGGACTTTAGAAGTCCAATTTTCAACGTGTTTCCACCAAAAACATCCCATAAACATAACAAAAAACTCAATGAATCAATTTTTAACCCTGAAGACATCCTATAATCACTCTCAAAACAAAAAAAATTCAATCGAATTAAATTAAATTTATGGGTCCCAATCTTTTTTTCCAACATGCTTTAAGAGAAAAACCATCTTTATTGAATTTTATCTTCAATACAAACTCATTGACATTAAGATCAATTTTTTTGTGATCGAAATGTGGTTAATCGAACCTTTTCTCTTGCTTTTCCTTGTTTTAGCTCATTTCGCTATTATCTCTCATCATTCAAGGACTAAAACATAAGAAAAAGTTTAGGACTGAAATGTACAATGCTAAAACAACATGGACAAAATTTTAAAAATAACAAATTTAGGGGCTAGGCTAAATGTTTTGCATCCCTTGAACAATAATAATAATAAAAAGGTTTATGTGTTTTTTTAATGTTAGCTTTGGTCATTGTTATTTAATTTTTTAAAAAATAACCTAAAATTCTATTTTGTAATATCGACCTTTAATTTAATATTTAGATATTTTATAACACCTAAACTATACCAAAGTAAAAAACCACAAACTTAAAATCATGCTAACATAACATGGGAGGATGAAATCAAAAAAATTGAGTCCAATTATTGTTTACTATATAATTTTAAATTATTTATTATGGCCCCTTTTAGGATATGAGTCCTATATAATAATTTAGGAGCAACCAAAAGGGTTAGTGGTATAATCGAAAACAAATGATATAACAAGGTATGTTATAAGTCAAAACTTTTAAAGATTAAGAGAACTATAACTAAAAGAATACACTCAAAATATTTAATTTTTAATTCATTAAAGTCTCACTAATGAAAGGGCTATCACAACTCTTTTTATATAGAAAAAAACATAAAACCTTTTTTTATATTGAATGGAAAAATAAAATAGAAAAAAGGTTTCCTTTTAAATAGGAAAACTAAAAAAGCCTAAAAATATTGAATATATATATAAAAAAACTTTTAAATTGAATAAGAAGAAATAAAAAGCAAAACCTCATCAATAGAAAATCATCTTCTAGTTTGAACGCATCCTCTACGACGTTCAACCATTATAATCATAGAGCTTAGTTATTGAATGTAATGTTTTTGAGGCAGAACCTCCGCATTTGAAAACCATCGTCCTTTACTATAAACATGTTTCCTCTACTTTGATACGAATTGACGTTGTAAAAAATAAGGGAAAACAAAGTTTGTTATAAATCAAAACCCTCAATTGAAATTGTCCTCCTCCACCACGAACATGTTCTCCTGCTTTGATATCAATTTACATTGTCAAATAGAGGCGGATCGAGGAAAATTTTCCAGGGAGTGCCAAAACTAATATAACAAGACATGTAAATTTTTTTCTAATATATCATACATGAGTTATAAACACAAAAAGACTGCATGATTTAGTTTTGTGCCAAAAATACATAGAACGATACAAAGTTTACTATAAACAAGATAAATAATATAAAAACTTACTACAAATATAAAACGCCATTTATATGAGCTAAGAGGCTAAGAGAAATACCAAATTAAATCAAAGTTATGAATTAATTTAATTTTCATAATACATCTACCACTTTAATTTTGTTAATCTTCATACCCATCAAATATAAACATAAAAGTCTATAAGAAATATTATCTAAAATAAAGCATTATTTTGGTTAGCTAAATTGTTTGAAATAAGTACAATAACAATAAAATAATAATTTTTTTAGATATTTATTTTAATTGTCTTCGTTGTTCTCTCATAAAATATAAATCATTGAATATCATATAGAATAGAAATAATTTATTATCATATTTATCGAGTATCTTTCAGCAATCTCTTTTTTCTATATATACAATTAAATAATCTGTAAAAAATTCATCCTCCATTTGATTACTTGTTTTAAAATCTTTATTGCTGAAAAATCTCATTCGGTGGTTTTTGTTGAAATATAAAGAGTCAAAATAAACCAAATTAATGTATCAATTAATGGATAAATTATTGATTTTCCACTTTCTACCAATCCCTGGCATAAATTAAAAATTGGTGATAAATTATTTAACTCTAGATGATTTGTACTTTAAGCTCATAATGTTGCAACAAGATTCTCTACTAATTTTCAGCAATCTCTTTTTTCTATATATACAATCAAATAATCTGTAAAAAAACATCATCCATTAGATTAGTTGTTTTAACAATCTTTATTGCTGAAAAATCTCATTCGGTGGTTTTTGTTGAAATAAAAAGAGTCAAAATAAACCAAATTAATCTATCAATTAATGGATAAATTATTGATTTTCCACTTTCTACCAATCCCTGGCATAAATTAGAAATTGGTGATAAATTATTTAACTCTAGATGATTCGTACTTTAAGCTCATAATGTTGCAACAAGATTCTCTATTGATTTTTTTCTTAATCATAAAAAATCTTAAGGATATAACTTATCAACAAGCCTACATATATCTTCAACATTGAATAGTCTGTAGGCATCCAAAGTTGTGCTTAACATAATAAGCTCGTATATCTGCTCACTAAATCTATTATTTAGCTCTTGCAGTTATTGATCAATGGTAGCTATAAATATATACTCAATTGTTATTGATTTTTTTTAACGATGAGGCATCCCACAATAGAAAAACAAGCTTTCATATTAGAAACTTTAATGTCTTAATGCTTGCAAAATGATGTCACTTCTAAAAGAGTTTCCTAATTATCATCTCTTAACTTTTGAATCAACATCTTTGTGGTATACACCAAATGTATAACATTTAAAATGTCTTGAGATTTTTTATGCAAGGCATGGTAAAGTAGATCAGTAATTCCGATGGAATTCTTCATTACATGTAAGATGAATGAAAAATCTATTTTTTTTATCAACTTAACTGTAAAAGCTGCATCACCACGTTGAAAATAAATAGATCCATCTGAAGTAATTTTCTCCAAAATCAAGCAAGTTACCCCATATATTTTTAATAGATTATAAATTGATTTGAAGTGTGAACTTCATTTACTATCTCTAGGTCACTACAAACCACTTACTTGATTAACTCTTTTACCCATTGCAATCTCACTAATAACAATTAAATGTTTAATTCAAGCTATTTGAAAAGCCTGTAATTTATCATTGCGCTTGCAAGAAGCACTAACAATGGTGACAATAAAAATCAAATTCTAAAAGAAAGTGTGAACATCAAATACTTCTTGCAACAATAAGAGCAAATTATAATTAATGGGTTAAACAATGTATGTAATATGCATAACAGTAATCTTTAATGAGTAAAACTTGCAAACCATTCCACTTTCCATGCATATTACTAGCATAGTTGTAATTTAATCCTATAATATTTTAAATATCAAGATTATGATGAGATAAAGCATAGAAAATCCCTACCAACAATTGTATCTTTGACATGCATGATATCCAAAAATCATTCTCGTATAAATTCACTTCTATAAACAAATTCAATAACATGGGTCATTTGTTTTCTTTTAGGTTCATCTCGAGCCTTAGAAATATTCAAATAAATTCTTGCATCACCAATCTCATGATGAATTAAAGACCGAATACTTCTAGCAAAGACATGTAAAAATTCCTTTTGAGTTTGGTATGAAGTGGGTGATGTATATTTAGTTTTGTGTAGAGCATTACCCAAAATAAGAACACCTATTTATTCATTATATGATACTTAAAGTTCCACCATTTCAAGAAAATTACTCTAGTTTTTTTTATTAAGATCATTCATCATGTCCTCTAAAATCACATGCTTAAAATGTGAGTCAACAAATAATATCTACTGAGGCTTTAATACACAATTGATTATTTAGAATTTCTTGAGAAGTTTCCTTTCAATCACCTTCTTAATATGACATGACTGGTTTTTTTACATTCTCCAAGCATCTAACAACAAATCTATAAGTTGAGTTTGAACTTTTTTTCATACGAGTAAAAAAACACATTGTTCCTCATCATTAACTTTCTTCCGATAATTTAATCCTTTAAAAGTAAATATGTTTGATCATGGCTTTCCAGTTGGTTTACTTGAAAATAAATAGCAATGAAAACAAAATAAAATATAATATTTTTCTCTATATAATCAAGCTAAAAAAACTCTTGAACCAATGAGACTAAGATTAATGAGGATGTTTTTTAATAATCAACAAATATTTAGACATCAAAGGTTGACCCTAGATTAATATATGTCCTTTATATTTTATCTTTTTGATTAACTGGATATTTCTAAATTTATTGTAGATTATCTGGAGTTTGAATCAAATGAGCAATGTCAATAATTTCATGTTTATTTTTTTTATAATTCTAGTAGAATATTGTTAAAAAATTAACGCAGGTTCTTTGTAAACTGAAGTTGGTTGGGATTGCTCAACCATCGATTCAACATTAGACATTAGAGTTGGTTCACTAAGCTATAAGTTATTAATATTTTTCATTCTTTTTTTCTAAAAAAAACCATTTCTTATTGTTTTGTTCATGGTTTAACTTGAAATCAAAAAATTAACATTAAATAAAAAATTATAAATTTTTACTACTTCCTCTAACTAATTTTAAAGATTCCAAACTATTCCACCCTAAAATCTATTGATGCTTTTTTAGTTTATTTTAAATGATTTTGATATCAGTTTTATAAAAGACCCCTCAACCCAGGTTCCACTATAGGCGATAAAAAATAAGGAATAACAAAGTTTGTCATAAATCAAAATATTTAATTTTTATTTATTCAAGTTTTACTAGCCGAAAAGCTATTACAACCTTTTATATATAGAAAAAATATATAAAATCTGAACAGAAAAACAAAATAGAAAAAATATTTTAAATAGACTACAAAAGTCTAATAATATTGAATAAAAAAATTTCTTAAGTTAAACAAAAATAAATAAAAATAACAAAAAATATTTATTTTAAAAAAAAGTCTCATATTTTTTACATCAATTAACGTTAATGACACATTAACCTTGCTTGGAAAGAAACTTTTTAATAGAAAGGAATGGGAATTGAGGTTAATTTGTAACCTTCATTATCCTCCATGTCTTGTCCCAAAGTCTTCTCCCAAAATTTATAATTTTTTTCACATTAACTTACTATTTTAACTTTATTTTTAGAAAAATCCGATTTTATTCTTTTAATAATTACACCCTTTCAATTTTATTTATGACTTCATCCCCATTCAACTAAAAATATATTAATGATATTTAATATTTATTACTCTCCTTTCTCTTTTCTATCCAAATAAAAAAAATATTTATCCTTCATTCCTCATTCTTTTATTTATTTATTTATTCAAAGAAAAAAGGATAAAACTTTTCTCACCACATCCCTTCCTCTCCACTCTTATCACAATTCCCCCCACCAAAAAAATAAATGTAAATCTTTTATCAAATTATATATAATAGCTTATAGATAAATGAGTGATTCAATCATAATATTTAATGATAAACCACTAATTTATCAATATTAAAAAGGTATTATTTTAAAAAAGAATTAATTTTTAAAAAAATCTAAAAATTAGTATTAACGATTGGAATTTTCATTTGTCATAATATTAAAAAGAAATATAAATTTTAACTTCCTTCAATAATGATAAATTCATATCAAACTAGTTATTACTAAATATATATTTGAAAGTACGATAACAATTGTTTTTAATTATTTTATATTTGTTTTAAATTAAATTAATGTTATTTTTTGTATTTTTTGATAATTTTAATATGCTGTTATTAAAAATATAAAAATATATAAAAACTTATTTAATATATTTTTTAAAAAACATTTTTCATCACACTAATGAACCCACAAATGTTTAAAGAAAAAAATCCAGAAGAAGAAAAATTCTTGAAATTTGTAGCCTTCTTTATCTGGGCTTCTATCTTATCAGTAACGGGCCAAGTCTCTAAGTCCTCAAGGGTTTTGCCCATTTCTCTGCATCTCCTTTCTTTCTTTCTAAACGCAAAAAACACAGAATTACGCCATATTCTCTCGAAAGGAGTGGGGAACATCAAGAACCCCTTGACCAGCAAAGAGCACCATGAGGGGTCCACCGCGTCGCCACCATGCAAATGCGTCATCAAGAAACAAGAAGGGGAAGCCGGAAGCCACTGAATGCTACATATCAAGGCTTCCTGACGACATGCTCAGGGTCATCTTTTGCAAACTCCCAATCGGAATGCTTCTAAATGATTGCAGGTATGTTTGCAAGTCATGGAGAGCTATTCTCCTAGACCCTGATTTTGGCAATCTTTACCTATCCCTTAAAGAACCCTCCACCTTGTTTCTCTGCATGAAAGACTACACAACCCTCCACTGGCTTGAATTTCAAGGAGAACAATGCTTCTTTAATCCCGTTGCCAACTTCATCAAGAAATATCAGTTTGTCAATTCTTGCAATGGATTGCTTTATTTACGTGAATATAGGTCTAGAAATCCTTATTTTGACGATCTCGTAATGTACATTTTGAATCCTGTCACGGGGGAGTATATGTGTGTCCCACCTGCTGAAGTGGGGAGGGATTTGGAGACGGAATTAAGTGGACTTGGTTTTAGCCCCCAAACCAATGAATTTAAGGCTATTAGAATTTACAAGCTAGATGAGAAGAACGATTTGCAAGCCGATGTGTATACACTTGGCAATGGCAGTTGGAAAACTGTTGGGACTGCCCCAGATATTTTGGAGTCTTGTTTGTTTTACCATTGGGGTTATATGAAAGCATTTGTCAATGGTGCGTTTCATTGGCTTCTCGTGGATATGGATGATGATTTGGATCAAATAATCACTTTTGATTTTGAAACTGAGCAATTTGGATCGATTGCATTGCCTGAAATTGTTGAATTCGAGGGCTATCAAGTACTCAATCTTGGGGTTTTGGGAGACTCCATTTATTTCTGCGGTCATGACAAGATTGAAAGTGCAGAGACTAAGGAGATATGGGTAATGCGACAGTATGGTGTTGTGGAGTCATGGACTAAAATGTTTGTCATTGAGAACGAAGTGGGGGTTCAGAATCCGTTTATTTTCAGAGCGATAGCTGTCTTCGACGATGGAGATGTTTTGTTGTTGTGGGATAAAACTCTGGTTTGGTATGATCAAGAAACTGAAAGTTACACATTGCTGAGTATAGAAGGAAGAGCAATTGTTCATGAACTGAGGTTTGCTTTGCTCAAAGACGATGCAAAGGGAGATGGCCCAAAGGTATCTAGAGTCTGAAGCAGGAGAGTGTGAGATAAATGTGTGGATATCTCCTTTCGGATTCAAAATTTTGGCTTGCAATATCTTATACCCATCTATCACTGCTCAATATGGATGTATATCAGTGTTTTGGTTCTAACTTTTGGCTTGCAATGTCTTATCCGCTTGCCCCCCCCTTACCAATTAATAGCTATAAATCTCTCTCTTGGTTGAACTATAAATCTTTCTCTAATTCATTGCAACAATGGAGCTCTGTTTGTTACTGATTGCATTTCTTTGCCTGTGCGTTTTTCTTCTATCATTTCTTGATCTCTCCCATAATAGCAAAAACTTGCCACCAGGGCCCCTTACCTTGCCCTTCCTAGGAAACTTTTCCAGGAATGTTTTTTCCTTGTAGCCTGTTCTTCGCAAACTATGTGCTCAACATGGCCCTGTCATTATTCTACACCTAGGATCCGAGCCTTCCATTTTCTTAACCGCCCCTGAAGCTGCCCATATGGTGCCTGTACAGAATGGTTCAACCTTTGCTAGTCACCCGCCAGCTCTCGAGACAACCGGTGTCATGTCAAGCAACGAGACTACGTGACTCCTGCACCTTATGGACCACAATGGCTCCAACTCCGTTAAAATTCCATGTCTGCTTTTCACCCTTCACGCTTACATTTGTATTTTGATTGTCGAAAATGGGCATTGAACATTCGAAGGAAAAAACTCCTGGAAGCTGCAGGACTGGACCACAAAGCAATTGTTGTTGTTGATCATTTGTCTTGCTTGCTAATATATCTGTGCTTTGGTGATAAATATGAAGAGTGTTATTAGACATCACAGCAGTGCACCGTGCAATAATCACAAAATCTTTTAAAGTTAAATTTACTAATTTCATGCCTCAGTCGGGAAAGATTATGTTTCACAAGTTGTGGATAGAACTTCTAGAGGTTCGCTGTGAACCAGAGAACGTCCTCCTGCCTCTAATCGACGCACAACGAGAGAAAAGGCACAAGAAGTTAATGGATGAAGGAAAGGAAAGCATTTTGTCCTATGTTGCACCTTGACAGATTTTCAGTTCCCACATGGTGGAAAGAAGTATTCGGATGAAGAATTGGTGAGTTTGTGTTCGAGTTTTTTCATGGCGGGACAGACAATTCAATAACTATATTGCAAAGTGTCATGGCTAATATTGTTAGCCACCAACACATACAATAAACCTTGCTTAAATAAATCAATGCTGCAGTAAAACCAGGAGAAGAAATCGAAGAGGAGGGTTTGAAGAGAATGTCTTGTTTGAAGCCTGTAATTTTGGGAACTCCTTGACGGCATCCCCCAGGACACTTTACACTACGACATAGGGTCACGGAGGATACAAAATTAGAAGGTTACGATGTACCCTAAAATTCGATTATTAATTTCACGGTAGCAGACATGGCAGGAGATGCAAATGTGGGGGAAGATCCAAAGGAATTTAGACCAGAGAGGTTCTTAAAATATGGGGACGATCGAGAAGTAGTTTATGATATGAAGGGTATAAAAGAGATCAAAATGGTACCTTTTTTGTGCTGGTCGGAGAGCTTGCCCTGCTATTACCATGGCATTGCTTCACCGAGAATACTTCGTGGCCAATTTGGTTAGAGACTTTGCATTGACCGCTGAAAATGGCTGTGACAATGATTTGTCAGAGAAACACGAAGAATCCGCCTCGTGTGCACATTTGTCCAAGATCATGTTAATATCAAAGCAATCTATATCTTGCTGCTTGCTCCTTGGTTTTTCTTGGCACTTCAACTAGACTTTCTACATGTGATTTTTTAAAAGAAAATAGAGTGCATGCACCAAATTGTTTTTATATGACAACTGATAAGCCTTCATTTCTCCAGATTAAAATCAACAGTAGCTTAGTCCAATGCTACTTATTCCTGTAATTAAGAGAATAAAAAAAAGATTACATCATGAGGGCATCACGTATACAATAAGTTTATGATGCAAATAGAAATGTTAATCACATATTAAATGAAATGAAAAAAAAAAAACTAAACTTGTATGAACATGCACCAATAGCTCCTACTAGCAAGCTCAAGGTTTCAGAAAATGCCAACCCTGCAGAAATTGGCGAAGGAAATCACATATTTGCAGAAAAGGGTTCCTTTTTCTTTTCTTGGAAGCCTTAGGCAGATTGAAATGAAAACTATACAGGTTTTTTGTGCCTATCTGTATCCTATTCCTAGTAGAAGTTACCTAAATTTAGCAGAGTTGGGAAAAGGGTCATAATCGTCTGCTCTGATCGCTTGGCCAGCAAAGAAATCCAAAGGCAAGGATGAGGATGAGGTAGATGACGAATCAGGTGTTGAAAATGTTCAAAGCTTTCCAATCATTCCTCACTTGATGAAGATATCCAGCCTTGCAAGTTCCACAATCGTAGCATAGAGTGCCATGGCCATTCTTCCATGAAAGGCATTCAACACCTTTAGAACCCAAGCCTGATTTCGGAGCATCCCAGAACGTCGCATTCTTGAACTTGTATCCACAATTACTTGGTGGCACGCAGCAGCCTGACTGGAAAAAGAACAAAAAGAAATCGAGAAAGCATATATGTAAAACTTACTTGAACATTTAACAAACAATGTGATCATAAAGCCTTTGGTAATCATTAGTCTGGCAGAGATGGAGATGTTATGATACCTCAACAGGAAGCAACATCCCCGACAAGACATCGGGAGGTAAGGCAGACAATTTCTTGGCATACTCCTGACAAACTCTGGCCTTGATTAAACACTTTTTGATTCTTACCCATGTTTTTTCATTTACCAGATGACCTTGCAACCATCCTGAAAAATCCTGAAGCCTACTCTGATCTTTACCTGAATCTGTCTCCTTGGGACCCTTATCTGTTACGAGTGAGGAGAATATTGTAAAACCTAAGAGAACAACTACAAGCAAAAACATTGCCCACAGATACACTCGGTGAAGAGGCGATGCTCGACAAAACAAAGCCATCAATCCGAGGACCGAGATAACCAAAAGAGCCACTCCTAAGATGAAGACTGGTACTTGTAAGAAGCTTGCACAATTCGCATTGCCATAGAAAGTGATGATTTCCCATGTTTTAGAAATTTGAACCACGATAGTCATCGAAATCAAGAGGGTTAGAATGTTTAAGAAGCAAAGAAAATAATCACCTTTTCCTGCCATTCCAATGACATTGTAGAATGAAATCCTGAAAGAAAGGAAATAATATAAGATGATGCTTGCACATTTGAGGCATTAAAAAAAACTGGGAAAAAGAAAGAGAGCTGTAGGCTGATGGACAGGGATTTTTTGAAGGATTGTGCTGGAATAGATTGTATCTATGACCTATATTTGAACTGATCCTGTTACCATTTAGCTTTCTTTGTTTCCAAAATCTAATTTTGTTGTTGGTGATGTTGCTCCGTTGTCCACCTCACCCTAAAAAAAGCAGAGAGCCTATTTGTGGTCGTCCTGTCAGGCATGTATGTAGAAGTATGAGTCCGGTTCTAGAAATACTGCCATTGTAATGTACGTAAATGGCCACCATGCATCATTTGTTCATCTCTCTGTCTCAAACCCATTCCGAGGAGTTCTGCTACATGCTCACCTGATTGCCTCTTCTCTCTATCTAATTTCCATGCAAGGTTTGGACTAACACTAATCATACAGTTTTTGTCCACGTGAGCTTGTTCTTGTGAGATCTTACCTAGCTGCCGAATGAAAATTGATTGGTAAAATTAATTTAAGACTCCACGATTATCTAAAGAAAAAAAAAGAGGATTCCAAACTAAAAAGTATTTAAAAATATGTTGATAGTTGTTTTTTTAAAGTATTTTTTACCTGGAAATGTTTTAAAATAATTTTTTAAAATTTTTAAAATTTAATTTTGATAATAGCATATTGAAATAATCTAAAAATATAAAAAAAATTAATTTTAAATAAAAAAAATTAAAATTTTATGAAATATTGTTTGAATGTAATTTCAAATTTGAATGGCTAGACATGCTTTAATTAGGATGCCTTCCAATAGAAAGTATTTTTTTGGCATCTTGAAAATCAATGTAGAAGGTAGGAGGTTTGTGCAATCCTAATTACTCCCAATTTTAGAAAAAATATAAACGAGGAATGATCATAATTTCAGATTTAAAGAAAAATCTCGACTGTTTCGCACTGAACTGGACAGCAAATAATTCAAAATACCAAAAGAAAAGTTTCCTTATTAGGAGGCACTAACAAGGGAAGAAAGAATGCCATTCTTATAAACATGAAACCCTAGCCACCATATTACCAGGCAATGACACCATCAACTAAAGGGGTCTTGGATCCTCTCATGTTCTTAAGAGCACAATAAGTTTCGTTCTTCAAATCCAAGCCCTTGGATCCAAAATCAATGGCTAAAGGGCCATTGCAGTTATACCATGAAAAATGAAGAAGAGAGGAAACCATGTCAACCCCAGTCCCAGGGGTAGCAGAGATGATGCCCAAACTGAAGGAGGAGGAGATGATTTCCGGTCCATTTCAGCATTACCCATTCAAAACCTCGTCGATATACTCTCTAGGCTACCCTTCAAAACCATTTTCAGTTGCATGTGTGTGTGCAAGAAATGGAAGGATCTTATATTAGCCCCGGAATTTGCCAAACTGCACCACACTAGAGCACCTGCCTCTCTCATTCTTCGATCCCACAGACATGGACGTCGACGCAGACCTAGAAGCCTTTGCTTACTCGATCTAGAAGCCTCGGATATATGCAGTCCTGATGCAGCAGTGAAGCTCAGTCCTGACTTCGGCTTCCCAACTGGGAACTTTGAAATTGTGAACACCTGTAATGGATTGATATGTATACGCCATTTTCATTCACCGAATGATATTAGCATAATCAATCCCCTTGTTGGTGATTATATCACCCTACCCCTAACGAAGAAGAAACACAAGTCCTATGTTTTTTCCTGGTTTGGGCACAGTCCTAAGACTGATGAGTACAAGGTGATTCAGTTCGTCCAGCAGCCATCGAAATTGGAGGCTGAGATACACACACTCGGAAAGGGTACATGGACAAGCATTCATGGAGGTGCCCTCAGTCCTCCAATAGATATGAGATGCCATAGTGCTTTTGTAGGTGGGTGTCTCCATTGGATTGTTAATGATCCTTCCAAATCAGAATTTATATACTGTCTTGAATTTGGGCGGGAGCTGTTTCAACCAGTTTCAGCACCTCCTCATCTTGGCCCTGATGACAAGGGCAGGACTGGGGACATGATGCTAGGGGTATTAGGAGGATGCCTCTACTTGTTTGATTATCCTCTGGGTGACAGTTTTGATGTATGGGTGATGAAACAATATGGTGTTCAAGAGTCCTGGACTAAGGAATTCATTTTAAAGAATCCAAGCACAGATATCATATGGTACTGGGACCTGTATCGACCAATAAGTTTGCTGAGCAATGGCGAGATCTTGATGTCACATAAATCCAAGGCTATGGTTTCCTATAATCCAGAAGACAGGAGCTTCAGATTTCTTAAAATTTATGGGATTCAAAACTTTGAAGCCAGTCCTTATGTACCAAGCTTTCTTTCACCCAGGGAAATTGTCAAGGGAGAAAACACAGGTGCGTCAAACATCCACTCAAGATAAGCACATGTTCTGCCAAAGGATAAACACAGGTGCGTCAAACATCCACTCAAGATAAGCACATGTTCTGCAAAAGGATATATAGCTGGTTCTGAGTTAACCAGTACCATGTTATTCATTGTAATTCTACAGCATTGTGTCTGCACCTTGTTTGATGCAATCTCTTTTATTAATATATATGCACACTGTGTACTCCTTCCTTTTGCTTGAAACCCTTGTAATAACAGATTCAAATTCCTTTCTCTGTATATCAACAATGGAGAGACAGGGAATCCTCAAGAACACATGAAAAGGCTTGCACAAATTAGGAATTTCAAAAGGAACCCCATGGACATGTAAAATTATAATTTTATAGTAAACCCTTTACAAGATGAGGAGGGCCATCGAGGTATTCAATCTCTCTATAATGGGTTTTGGTGCAAGCGTGGTAATTGTTGATATAATTAAGCAATTGTTCGAGACATACAAGAATCCATTGGCAATTGATGTGAGCACGGAATCCATAGGTCCAAATTGGTATTCTGGCAAATTCATAAAATCCATCCCAGAGAGATTGAATGCTTTTATGTCCTTTTCTCCTCGGGTTTATCTGGAAACGTGGCAAATTATATGGGTCAGATGGCCATGGCCATGGTATCCTTGAGGTAGTACACAGCATTTGCTAAGATCTCAATACATTTTTTTTTTTTGTTTAAAATTTTTTAATTTTGATTTTGTGTTTTATTAGTTAATTTTTTAGTTTAATTAGCATGAATGAATTTCGATTGTTGATGATTAAGGAGAGAGAAGAGATAAAGAAAAAAGAAGGGACAAAAGGGTGGTAAAATATCTTTGTGCTGTGAAAAAATTGTTTTTATAAATAATATTTTTAGTTAAGATTGGTTTGGAAAAATTTATGTTTGATTAAAACTGTGGTTGAAATTGTGATTAAAAAAACGTTTAATGTGTTTGGTTAAGAATACTTTTCAAATTGAGGTTATAAAATAACTAAAAAAGACATATTAATATTGATGATTTTTAATTGAAATATTGTTGACTTAACTACTGTTATTATATCATGAAATAAATTATATAATACTATTAAATAATGTTAAACACTAGTTTTTCAAATAAAACACAATACCCGATAAATTTTTTCTGGTATTTCTTAAGTATTAGAGAATTAAATAAATAAATAATAATGATAAGTTCAATGGGCATTAAACATTGTCAGCATGTTGTATGAAGGTGATAATAAAAAAAAAAACAATGACAAGTTTCGAGAAAGAATATAAATTGCTGATGGAAACAAGTGAACAATGAAAAGCAGGTCAAGAGAACATGAAAAGCAAAGCAGGTATGACATGCTTTTGATGAACTTGTGGTGAGACCACAATTATTATATGGGTCCCACACTATTCAACTAGCATTTTAATAATTTTCAAATAGTCATTAATTGTGGTCACACCACACCACACTTTCTACCACAAAAATTAATAGTTGAAAGTTTGTTTGGCAGTGTGGTTGCGGTTGTTTTTCAAATAACTTTTCGTGCTAAAATGCATGTCAATGATGTTTTTTCATTTTTAAAAAATTATTTTTGACATCAGCACATCAAAATGATTTGAAAACACTAAAAACATATTAATTTGAAGTAAATAAAAAAATAAAAAAAATTTAATTTTTTTCAAAAGCGCTTTTGAAACGCAAAAATAAATAGGCCCAGAAAGAGTGGTAAAAGGAAAAAAAGAAGAAGGAATAATTTGGTCTTTCCTCAAAATTTAAATTTCATGTTGACATGATATTTAAATTGTAATTTCTAATTGGATATTTGTAATCATTAAAAGTGTTTTTTTTCACAATTAAAATGATATTTTTTTTCTTCTCTAACGTGATAACAAGGTAATTTGTTATCCCATTATACTTTTTTTTAGTTGTAATATTATACTTAATTATTTATAATTTCACAATTATAAATAAGATAAATCAGTTAACTTATGAGATAAGATAAATTAACTAACATGTCATAAGAAAAGTATGAAAAAAATTAATTACATCGAGTATCACAATTACTTTTTACTTCATTTTTATTTTTTCAAAAACTACACTTTATATCCTATTTGATTCTTCAATCTTCATACAAACATACCTATATGAATTTGTTCCAATTATGAAAGAAGGTTAATTCATATTTTATATTGCATTTGAATAGTATATATTCCAGATATTCTTGAGAAATAATATTATAATTCTACTGGAAAGTAGTTTTTTTTTTTAAAGTGAATTCCGAGAAAGTAAATTCCAGAAAAGTGAATTATTTTTCGATGTTTGGTAGTGTAATGGAAAATAAGTTGGAAAACACTTTCTAGTGTTTGGTTATGTTATGGAAAATGAACTGGAAAATAACTTATTAATGTTTTATTTTTCTCAAGTTTATTAAAATAATGAGGAACAAGTCTTACAAATTCAAAAGTGAAACGAGAATGAAATTGAAAAAAATATATAATTTCATAATTTATCTCAAATAAAATAAATAATAATCAAAATAATAGAGATCAAATCTAAAAAATAAAAATAAAATGAAAGATAAAGAAATTAAAATAATAATAATTAACATTTCATAAATTATTTCAGATAAAATAACTCACAATCAAAAGAATGAGGACCAAATTTGATAGATAAAAAATTTCAATAAAAAAATAATAAGGAAAAAGCAAATAACAATTATAAAAATGAGGACCAAAGTTAATATAAAAATTAAATTTTAAAAGATGAAATTGAAAAATAAATATTAAAAACAAAATATATATAGCAATCAAAAGTTTGAGGATCAAATTTGATATAATCAGAAAATATTCTGACATTTCTAAATTTTTCACAACTTCCGAAAAGTGTTTTCCGCCCAAATTTTTCAGGAAAACACTTTCCTAGAAACCAAACCAAATTTTTCTTTGACTGAAAAGTATTTTTCGTTGACTAACTTTCTTAATGACAAACCAACACATGAAAGTTTGTAAAGTGGTTTCCCGGAAACCATTTTTCGGGAAACAAACATAGCCCTAAATGTGTTTTTGATGCCTATGAAGATTTAATTCCGTTCTATACAATTGACGAATATGTTATAGGGACTCTTAATAATACATATATATGTGTAAAATAAGAGGTTCCTATATAACCATGCCGGTCGACCTAATCTATCTCTCTCTTTCACTGTGCATAAGTTCCATAATATTTGTACAAAAATAATCTTAATATTTTAACGCTATCTCTTTTAATTGGATAATAACATAACCAATCAAGCGGCTTTCTCTGTAGCCAACGAGGGTAGGATTTTTCCTTTAAGGTTAGCTACTTGCTCCATAAGCTAAGCATCTTGAACAGACTTTCACCATTTTTTTTAGCAGTTTAGCAACCTTTGCAAATCAAGTTATGTTATCTTTGTCACCCATATTATGGTGAGCTACACTTCCTATTCATCTTCAAATATAAATCAAGATATTTAAATACTAGTATACATAATGATATAGAAAAAAAACATGCAACTCCCTAATATACATTACTTGTTTATCATTTCTATTAAAACTCTCTCGCTGAGTTTTAAACTAACTTAAGCACCAGAAATTTTATTTTACATGTAACACCAATCCACTTCATATCACCCTAGTTCAATTGTCAGCCATGGAAAAACCTAGGAAATTTGTTGAAGTTTTTCTTAACTTCACCAGTGACACTGTTTGTGGAAAAAATGAACATAAATTATGCTTATTTTCACATCCTATTCATTTTTTCTAAGGTTTTTAATGGAAGAAAAATAAAGAATCATATTGTTATATAGGAAGCAAGTGTGGCAATACAAGAGCACTCACGCTTTCACAAATAAAGAGAAGAATCTTAAAAACATAAGTGACCACTTGTCAACTCCTTACCATTCAAAAGCAACCCTAAGGGCCCAATACAAAATAGATTGATATATATAAAGAAAGACTTAATAATCACTTCTCTAAACACCACCAGAATAAAATTATTGATAGCCATAAAAAGAAAATATTATATGCAATATCTATCACCCGTGAAAAGAGATGTTGGTAAATGCAATCCAAAGAAATACTATTTTTTTCACAAGGATAGAGGACATGACACAAAATAATATCATGCTCTCAAGAAAAAATATAGAGATAATTATTACTAAAAAGGTATCAAAAACAATTTATCAAAAAAGAAACAAAGTATGAAAAGCATAAAAAAAAAGAAAAGAAGTTAAGGCTCCCTAAAAGTCATTGCTAGAGATCAATGTGATCCTGTAAGGAATATGAGTATAGGGAGATTCAGGTAGAAAGGTCAAGCCTATGAAAAACATGTACTTTACTTGCAACTCTAAAACTCTTATCATGAACCTATCATATTTACTCTAGAATATGGAAAAGTAGTGGCATTTCCTCATAAAGATTCCCTAGTGATTACCATAGTCCTATCAAATCATAATATGGGCAAAGTGCTGATGAAAAATGAAAGGGATGTTAATATTCTCTTTAAGTAAATTATAACACAGATGAATATAAATCCATATAAGTTAACTCTAGCGAAGACACCCCTGGTACAAATAGAAGGAAGAGACATGTCAGTAAAAGGTGCACTAAACCTAACTGTCATTATTATCACCTACTCCAGGTGTCGTATTCTTTAACAAACTTTTATGATGAATAATAAGATTTAGCTTATAATGTCATATTATGAAGGCCTTTTATTTGCATAAGATCAATACAATGATCAATACAATATATTTAATAATGAAGTTTCCCACTAATAAAAGAGTCGTGATGGTAAATGGAAACCAATTGGTGTTCAGGAGATGCATATAAACCTATATGAAAAGAAAAAAATACCTCATTGGTGTATTAGATGACCTGTATTAAATAAAAAGTTAAAGTGATGATATATGCCATAAAATATTTGAATGAAGTTATTATATATGCTAATACAACTGTTGTCATCAAATTTGGGTCCAATCTAGACCTTAAACAATAAAAAATCATGATAGAGCTCCTAAATATTTAAAAAAATATAACTTTGCTTTCAAGACATCTTATACATTTAGTATCAACCTAGAGGTGGCTTGTCACCATTTAAATAAGTGTCTTTTTTTTCTTCTTAATGTGTCAAAAAAATAAAAAAAAATTAGTGGAGAAAGGTGAAAAGTTATTTTAGAAGAAATATTCAAGTTGTTGGAGGTGGGATTCATTTGTAAAGTGATGTACCTAGAGTGGTTAACAAATATAGTGATGGTGAAGAAGGCAAATGAAAAATGGTGTATGTATATGGACTTCATAGACATCGATAAGGCATGCTCCAAGAACAACTTTTCATTGCCTAAAATTCATAGGTTGATTGACTCCATAACGAGTTTTGACCCTTGAGTTTTCTGGATGCTCACTCTGGGAATCATTAAATACTCGCTCATGTTAGGATGATGAAGAAAAAGCAACATTTATTATGAACAAAAGAAATTTTTGATATCAAGCCATGCTTTTAGCTTAAATAATACAAGAGGCACTTATCAACGAATAGTAACACATAGTCTTCAAAGGTTAGCTATGTAGAAATCTAGAGGTTATGTTGATGATATGTTAGTTAAAAGCATAAACTTTGAGCAACATCTTCAAGATTTGGAATATGTTTTGCACTTGCATAAAATAAAGTTCAATTTTACCAAATATATATTTGCAATGACATGAGGAAGATTCTTGGGATTTTTGGTTACTAGTAAGGGGATTGCACCTAACTGTAAAAAGATTCAATCTACATAAACATGATCACTCCTCGGTATATCAAAGATGTACAAAGGTTCACACAATGAATAGAAGCATTGAATTTATTTATTTATTTTTTGCCTATAAAAGCTTTGCTAACCTTTTTTTTTCAAGAGCCTAAAAAACATCTCTAATTTTAAATAGAATCTAGAATGATAGCAAGCTTTTGAAAAATCAGAGGTTAGTTTATCCTCCCAAAACATCTTTTCACAAAATAAAATAGGATTTATTTATTTATTTAGAGTTGTAGATTTGAAAATTAGTGTAGTGCTTGTGAGAGATATGAAAAGAAATCTAGAATCCTGTGTATTATATTAATAGGGTTTTCTATAATGTAAAAACAAGATACATGAAGATAAAAAAGATGGTCTAGGTATTGCTTAAAAAAAAATATATATATTTTCAAGCATATTAGGTAATTATATTGATAAACTAGCCTCTAACATAAATTCTTCATAAACCATATAATTTTATTTTCACTTGATTTTTAAATAAAAATATAATATATATTTTTAATATTAGTATATGTTTTTGTGCAACTTTATATAATATATTTTTTATTTTTTTTCTATTTTTATCGATGTTTAATTAAATAAAAAGTTGGTTTTAAAAAATAAAGTTTTAAATCTAATTAGGTTCATTCCTTGTATTGCAAAATTATATATCTCGTATTTATATTTTTTTCAACTTTTCCGTAATGTTAATAAATGTTTATAATATTTATCTTTATAACATTTATTAACAACTTTTCAATTTATAATTAAAATTATTTTTTAATATCAACTGCCTAGTCAATTCCAAAAATAACAAAAAACCATCTCACTTAAACCCCAAATAATAATAATAAAATATCGTCTTTACTCTTTATCCCTCCTCACACGCACACTGAAACCCTAGCTAACTACATCGCCGCGTGCTCTCTCTCCCAAGCAAACAGCGTTGCCGGTACGCAATCTTCCTTTAATCTCCGTCAATCATTAGTTTTTACGATCTTCAACTATCAATATCTCAATCGAATCGACTGTGTTTATTCGTATTTTTTGTTGTCAATTGACATTTTAATTCAGTTTATCGGTCTGTTTAGCAGGAGAGGTTTTCGACTCGTTTGAGAAGGAACCAGTTGAAGCAGAGGAAGAGTCAAGATGGCGCGGAAAGGTTTGATGGAACAAGATTTAAGTAAACTGGACGTGACAACGTTGCATCCACTCTCTCCTGAAGTTATATCGCGGCAGGCAACCATTAATATAGGTTTTTTTTTTTTGGAATTTCCTTTCAGTAGCTTAGTTGTTGACCGTGTTCGTAGAAACTGATAGTTTTTGGTGTTATTATTTGTAGGTACTATTGGTCATGTGGCACATGGGAAGTCTACTGTCGTCAAAGCAATTTCCGGTGTTCAGGTGATTTAGATGGTTTTGCCTTTAATTTTTATATCTGTTTCCTAGCAGTCTCTTATGGTTATATTATGTGGAATTTACTTTGGGGAATGAAAGGCCAAAAGAAGAAGAAGAAGAAGGTTATAAATTTTTGCAAAAGGGATAGTTATGGGAGCCGGTGAATTGGAAAACAATTTGTCAGTGATCTCAATTCCTTTTTCATTCTTTCCCTCTCTCTTTTTTAATACACAACGGAAGCCCCTCTAATAAGTCAGTCTTCCCTAGCCCTCTCTAACCCCCATTATTCCCAGTGTAAATAGGATATGAAATGAGTTCAATTCATATAATGCAAAATGACCTTGCTGCTTAATCCACTGAGCATTCATATTCCTGCAATATATAAAACTACTGCTAACTATCAAGTATTGAAGTGTTGCTGGATTAGGTGCATTTAGAAATTGATCCTCGCTCTGATAAAGGAAGTTTTACCTCCATCATGACAGGCAATCCTCCCCCACAATATGTTATATTATCACATGTAGCTAAGCTAGTTGTTTTCTTTTTTATCATGGTTCCACTGAGTTACCTTACTTGCACAAGTTTTTGCCAAATGTTGTTCCCTGGTTATGATTATGGAAACTTGTATTTTGATCTACTATCCATACACAACAATCAGGCAGATCGTTTTCAATTTGTTATAATTATGAATTGTACAGGTTTGAGGGGTGCTAATTTGGTGGTTTGCTATTCATGTGCAGACGGTTCGTTTTAAAAATGAGTTGGAGCGTAATATTACAATAAAGCTTGGATATGCAAACGCAAAGATATACAAGTGTGAAGATGAGCGGTGCCCCCGGCCTAAGTGCTACAAGTGAGTAAATGCATGGGTGAAGCTTACTGTTTAGGTTAAATATTTGCCTTTTGCCTTTAATGTAAGAACTGTTCTCGTAGGGCATATGGAAGTGGAAAGGAAGATAATCCTATGTGTGATGTAGAAGGGTTTCAAAACTGCAGGATGAATTTGCTGAGACATGTCTCTTTTGTTGATTGCCCGGTAAGGGGTCCAGGTGCTGTATTTAATTATGCTTTTTCACCATGCTGACTTTTCATATTTTGATCGTCACACAGTAAGGCTACCTAGTAAGTGGTTGAACCAGGTCTCTATTAATTATGGTTATGCACTCTATGTACTTTTCATATGTTGATTGTAACACATTAAAGGTTTGGACCCAAATATCACTTCCTCCAAGTTTCTCACACGTTAAATGAATTATGGTGTTGGTTGATTGTTTTTTATTCCCATTGGACTGCTTAGATATTAGCAAGAAAAAGTTGGGTAATCAAGGCCTCTTCTTAACTGGCATTGCTGAATAAAATGTCTTAGCTGCAGATTATTAGTGTACTTCTATGCTTTTTGTGACTAGACCATCCACATTACATGTTTTTGTACTCTCCTGTAGGGTCATGACATTCTTATGGCTACAATGCTTAATGGAGCAGCAATTATGGATGGCGCATTGCTGCTCATAGCTGCAAATGAGAGCTGCCCCCAACCACAGACTTCTGAACATCTTGCTGCTGTTGAAATTATGCGTCTCCAACATATTATAATTCTTCAAAATAAAGTGGATCTTATTCAGGAAAATGCAGCCATCAACCAGCACGAGGCTATTCAGAAATTTATTCAGGTTTGCCTGTGCTATTTTTACACATCTTGTTAGTTGCGTGTACATGCATTGTATGTTCTTTTTCCTGATGATGCTCTTTTTCTCCAAAAAGAAAACGGGAGATGCACACCCACTAATTCTTTTCAACATTTTCTTTTCAGGGAACTGTTGCTGATGGTGCACCAGTGGTGCCAATTTCTGCTCAGCTAAAGTATAACATAGATGTTGTGTGTGAGTATATTGTTAAAAAGATCCCAATTCCAGAGAGGAACTTTATCTCACCACCTAACATGATTGTTATTCGATCTTTTGATGTCAACAAACCTGGATATGAGGTTGATGAGATAAGAGGTGGTGTGGCTGGTGGAAGCATCCTCAGGGTATGTTTTTAACATGTGTTTGGTTAATATTGCCGTGCATTTTTTTTCTTAGTTGTGTCTATACTTGGTGAAAGATCTTGGTTAATTTGTGCAGAGTTTCCATGCATTTGTTCTCATTCAATCCAATTCAATTCTGGCCCATTTTCCACATCAGGGTAATAATAGCCAGTGTAAATGGAGAAATGCTTGGTTTGGAACAATTCTGATTGCATGCTAAGGTTTATGGGGTCTGAGTGTTACTTATTTGAAGCCTTGTGGACTGACAATGAGAATTAACTTTAGGCCTTGGCATTTGTGAGCCCTTGATTTAGCTATTAAAGTTTGCTTTTTTCCATTAAGATGTCATGGTCCAGAGAGAGAGATTCATGAATTAGTTGTGCTGAGAATCTGTGATGCACGAGTATCATTATTTTGGTCCATATTGTCCATGCAGGGTGTTTTGAAGGTCAATCAATTTATTGAGGTCCGTCCTGGGATCATTGTAAAGGACGAGGCTGGGAACATGAAGTGCACCCCAATATATACTAGAATAGTGTCATTATATGCTGAGCAGAATGAGCTACAATTTGCCGTGCCTGGAGGTCTAATTGGTGTTGGCACAACCATGGACCCCACTTTGACACGTGCTGATAGACTTGTCGGTCAGGTTCTTGGTGATGTTGGCTCACTCCCTGAAGTTTTTGGTGAGCTTGAGGTATGGAGCTGAATCAATAATAATGTTTTGTAGTTTTATACTGTCATTAAATACTTTTTGCATTGAAACTGCTTTCCAAATCCAAGTCATAATTGAGCAAGTCCTGTCTATATTTATATATGAGTATGTGTTTTGCACGAGATGTGCAAAGTTCTCCCTGTTGGGTTGAATTCAGTGCAGCTGAGTGGAGTTTCATTTTTGGTGTAGACAGGAAATAGTAGACACCCTGTTCGCATTCCAATGTGCATGTGATGATGCTTTTTATACATGGCTTATAAACTATCTTGAAGTAAACATGCTTCTGTATGCAAGTTAGTTTGTCATTGGTTTCAATAGGTGCCCTTTTCTCTGTAGGAGCAGAGATTTATGGGTGCTTCATATTGTGATGCAGGATTCTTGCATGCCTCTGGTGCTAATGTTGTGCCTTTCTTTTCTTTGTGCAGGTGAATTTCTTTCTTTTGAGACGGCTTATTGGTGTCAGGACAAAGGGCTCGGAGAAGCAGGGAAAGGTTTCGAAGCTGACCAAGGGAGAGATTCTTATGTTGAACATTGGGTCCATGTCATCTGGTGCTCGAGTTCTTGCTGTGAAGAATGATTTGGCAAAACTACAACTTACTTCTCCAGTCTGCACCAGCAAGGGTGAGAAGATCGCATTGAGTCGCCGAGTGGAGAAGCACTGGCGTCTCATTGGGTGGGGTATGATTCAAGCAGGAACCACCATCGAAGTCCCACCTTGCCCCCTCTGAGTGTTTTTAAACAGGTAGACAGCTAGAGAAAATCAGAGTGAAAACAGCTTAAGAAAGGCTTATCTAATATGTGGGAAGGTAGGCAGTTGAATGGATCTATTTTTTTTTCCTGTGGAGAAAAAAAAACATGCTCTGAACGGTGCCTATCATTGTCCGTGTTCTGTTTTTTCCTTAATATTCCAATTTTTTTGCACGAGTCTGTTGAATTATATTATTCTGGCGGGTTCTCAAGGAGTAAAGATGAAAATACAATGTTTATCGAGAATTTATTCTCTGTTTTGTTTTGCTCCTTTTTTCCCCTTTATTTTTAACAGTTTTGGAGAATGATACTATGGCTTCAGGTATGATTTGTTTGCTTTGGCAAGGTCATGGTAATCTGGCCATGAAAAACATACGAAATTTGGTTTAGAGACTTCAATGCATTTATCTGTATTTTCCAGATTCATGATGCCTCTTGAACAGATTGGAAATTTAAGCTCAGTTTGATGAATTTGCCAATTACAATAGTTGTCACCGACATAGTCAACAAATCAGGAAAAAGTAGCATGCTTAACTCAGTATAAATCGTGTATCAATCAAGCACTTTGTGTTGAAAGAACTGTTCCTACTCAGTTCACCTTTTGCGTGTTAGTTCCCAAAAAAAGCTCTGTTCTGTGATTTTTTTCATTTGATTGTTTAGGAATTTGAAGCGGATAAAATATGTAACTAGCACAGAAAAAAAAATTGGTGAAGTAATATAGGATGAAATTTTTTTCAGTGAAATAACATAGTGATGACATTACAGTTTATCACTGTTTATAATTTCTTAAATCTTGCTGTTATGAACTATGATATTAATTATGGATGTTGTGTATCTATATAATATTCTCGTGTTTTTGAAGTGCAATGCGTGACAATATTAAAGAAATATAATATTTAATAAATATTTTATTTTTAAAATATGATAATATTAAAAAATATTATTTTGCAAAATACATTTCAAATTTTTAAAATTTTACTTTTACTGTGCTGTTTTTTGTTAAAAAAAATCCATTTAAAGCAGGATGACAATGAATCTCCCATCTCATACGTCCTCCATTTCCATCCCCAACGGGACGGGAGATGTCATTCGGAATCTTAAATTGTAAATGAAGCTCAGACCAGTAGGGGTATCTTCCATTACGAGGCATAATTGAGCCTACCTAACGATTTCATCCATCCTCTATTAAAATAATATTGTTTTCCAGACATCCAACATCTAAAAAAGCATTCAAAAAAGCAAAACAAAGATCCATGTGAAAAGGGGCTGACTCAGACTTGGAGGAGTTCACCGCTGTTCAAGAAAGACGATGCATTTCATGATTGAGGAACACAAAAAGGGATCTCATGCGTTCATCACGACCACCAGGTAAGGCGAAGAAGAATCAAATACTCGAGTCTCAAGGGACCCATTTCACTCAGTGAGTGGTGGTAGCATCTGCTGTGTTCTAATAAGTGTTTGATGGCATCTAAAAGCTTGCTTTAGTGACCGTTGTAAGTTCCCCAGACCCTTTTCACCCTTCAACACCTCTGGTAATCGCAGGAGGTCCCGGTGGTTAAACTTCGTCAAACAAGGATATCATCGTCATTCAGAGTTCAGCAATAATGGCTGCTGTCTGTGTGTACGGTGGAGTGGCGTGTGGAGCCCCGGAGGACCGGGCACCCCCCCATTATCCCTACATCCACCCCCTTGATCTTGATGCCGTGGACTATACACGGGACCGTTTCAACTTTCAAGTGCACCCTGAAATGATTTTAATTAGTGGTGAACAAATAATCATTTCATGTTAGAGCAGGCTATTGAGAAATTACTTCAAATAATTTTTCCATTAATTTATCAATTCGGGCATCAAACAATTCTGTCTGGTATTCGGCTGCATTGTTGAATGAATTTTTTTTTTTCCTTTTTTTTTTTTTCATTTCAGTACGCAATGTGAATTTAGGGACAAAGAAAATAAGTTCGTTGATGGTATTAATAAAATTAGAATTTTTTTTTTAACTTTAAATTGACAATTTAATTAATTAAGTCTTATATTTATATTCTAAATATTACTGGTTTGAATCTTATAATTTTTAAAGTCATTAGAGACTTATATGGTTATTAATTTTAAAATTCATGAGATTAATCGAGGTATATGAAAGATGATCCAAATATCAATATTAATTAAAAAAAAAAGTTAAAGGATTTTTTTATTAATGTTATCCTACATGGGGCCAATGCCCTATGCATTATTACTACCTCTCTATTAATAGAATTGCGTCCACCTTTCATGAATGAATCTGAGCTTCCTTTTTTTTTTTTTTACATTGTCACGGGTTTTCTGTTCGTCTTGAGTACGTGACTAGGAAATGGGTGAGGGTTATATTTTTAGCATGAAAAAAAAAAAAATCTCTTGTTGCAAAAAAACATGTGAAGAATTCATATTCCAGCTTTAAGGACAAGGGCATGTCTAAAAGCTATTTAGAATATGATTACTCTTTGGTATGATAATCAAGTTATTTATTCATTAAAAAAAAAAATCAGTTCTATCAAAATCATGAATGTTTATTTTGCCATCCAATCGTAGAGGACAACTAGCTAGCTGCCCGCGATATAGGGTTGGAGAGAAAAAACTTGGAGGTCTTTGGAGAATTCCTGACAATATTATTAATCTTGGTATATTATGTTGACTTTAAAACCTGTTTAATTTTTTTTTAACTTAGATTTTAAATTAAATTATTTAAAAGCTATTTTGATTTGACTGATTAATTTAATATATTCAAAGTTAACTCATATAATCAATTAAAAATATAATTTGATTTTAGAAAAACTAAGATGATATTAAAAAAAAACACTATAATAATATATTAAGTTGATTTAAATTAATTTGCTAAATTCGTAATTCAAATCATAAAGTAGTTTAATATTTTTAAATTTATCCTATCAAATAAAATTTTCAAGCCATGATCTCCCTTTTTTAATAAGATAAAGGTTAAAAAACAAATCAACAAAATTCTTTTTATTAAATGAAATTCACTAATATTAATTTTTTTTATTATTATCAAGTTGTAGTTAATTGACCATTTTATTTTTTCTTTATCATATCTTAGCTATATTCTTTCGTGAAACATTAACAAAATAAAATTTTAAACTAAAAATATCAAAACTAAAGGAGCAAAAAAAACTTTGGAACCTAATTTTTAAATCCACACCTCATGTACAAAAAGAAAAAAAGAAACACTGTTAAACCTATAGTGTTTTCTCTTGCAGGCGACATGTAAGCAATTTTTGTTTTTTTCTTAATCCTAATTAATTAACAACACTTATTTTGTCTTAGAAAGAAATGAAAAAACTAATTAATAAAAGAAAAGGAAAAGGAAAGAAAATGAAAACGAGCGTCGGTTGGCACGTATGGAAGGTCGACGTCACACGTGCAAATCCACTCCACTCTGATTGGCTGAGCTAAATGTTCCTCTTAATTCCAAGCATCTATTCCGCTTCACTAAACACACACACACACTTCCCTTCTTTCTCTCTCTAAGCAACAAAAAAAGAACAAAAAAACCTCTTTCTCTATCTCTACAATACAATCACACACATCTCCTAGAGAGAGTGAGGGGGAGAGAGAACGAGAGAGGGGTTTTTTAGTTTTCGGTTTTATATATTTGTGTTTTGTTTTGTTTGCTTATGGTCTCACTTGACAGCTCACAGGCTACATTATTCTTCTTCTTCTTCTTCTCATTATCACCAGATCAAATCTAAGGTGTGCCTGTTTGTGTTTTTGCCACTTCAATTTTGTTCTACTTCACAAAATATCTTGTGGGTTCTTGTGTTTTTCCCATTTCAATTTAGGCCTCATAGCAAAGTTTTCATTTTTAGTGTTTTTAGCTGTGTAAAACGGCAATTAACAAACCTTTTTGGTCCAAAGCTTATAAACTAAGATGGTTACATAACAGTGTCTTGTTCCTAAGATCCTTCTATTCTTGAAATGGGATTGCTTTCAGGTTGTTTGAGCTGGATGGATGCCACTCAATAAAGGAGCCAACTTTTGTTATAGATTTGACCTGTCCAGCTTAAATCTTTGATGTCTGGTAAAGTTTGCGATTTTGAGGTCCACTTCTTTTTTTCGATTTTTCATGGTTTCATTGCTTAAAAGCTCGTTTTTTGTGTGTATAGTTATCCATAAAGATTTTTTTTTTTCCATGTTTTCTTGGCAGTTTGTTGCGAATTTTCTTGCTTATTACTTAAACCTGTTTATGATGAAGTTCTACATTTTACTGATTCTTTTTATAGCCCATCAAAGAAAAGAAGTTTATTTCATTTTGAGTGTGCATTTCAAATGGCAGTGCTGCTAGCAGAGAGAGATTAGGTTCTATTGCGTTGGGAGTTGTGTGGAAACTCTATCAGTGAACTGGTTGTGGACATAACTCTTCTTAAATGCTTTATCCATGTTTCTAGCATGTTCATGCGTGCTTCAGATGTCCGTGTTTTAGGCTAATGAATTTTGTTCGCAATGCAATTTGGTTGTTCTGTTTGTAGAGGCATGGTTTGTTCATTGCAGTTTTAATTGTTGCTCTCTCATATTTTTCAGGCAATCTTTTCCTGTCTCTGCGGCTGCTAGACGGCGTAATCAACCAGATAACCATATGTTACAAGCAAAGCATTCTGGAGCTTGGTCTATCAGATGATTTATAGCTGCTATATTATGCTTGATCAGTTCTGTCATGGCCATCTATCCAATGAGATGTCTAAGGCCCTGGCGTCTTTACATTCTACTGCTATATATTCTCATAAACAAAAGTGGAGCTATCAGTCCTGATGGTACGGTGGTATTTGGGATTATGCAATGTGCCATTTCAACTTAATCATAAGCTATGTCAAAGTAGCAAAGCTGCTACAAAGAAATCTATGGTCCAGTCCATTTACTTTGAAAGAAATACTTGGTTTTTTATTTATTGTGAGTTATGAGTTGTCCAGTCTCGCTTTCGAATTTCAGTAATCTGAACACAAACCTGGTGTGATTTTGCTTTCATGTCAAGACTTGTTTTATGAAATGTGAAATTTAGTTTGATTAGAAATATAACGATGAGGGATGTTTGATGATTGTAAGCACCCTACAGATGGACCACCAAGTTCTTCTGTGGATAGGGTGGAGTAGGTGTTTCTTTCCAACATCAATGTTTGAGTAGCCTGTAATTTTTCAAGAAACACGAACTTGCTTACCTTCTAGAATCATTTTGCCTAGTTATGCTTGTTAGTGTCTGTAGGAGTATGCATGCTCAAGTGCACTTGTGATATATTAGAATTTTGAAATTCATTTTTTTTGTTTTTGTAGGTGAAGCACTTTGGAGCTTCAGGAATGCAATTGTCAACTCAGATGGTAATCTTCCTTTGTGGAGGCCAGAGGATGCTGATCCATGTAATTGGAGGGGAGTGACATGTGATCTGAAAACCAAGAGAGTAATACATTTGTGAGTTCACAAATGATATCCAAATCTCAGACTTGTTTTCTCTTTTTCGCCCATAATCAGTTTGCTCCCTGTAAATAAGTATGGAGCTGTGGACCTTTAAATAGCCTACATGTTTTTTCTCTTCATTTGGGCATCTCTCTCTCTCTCTCTTATATATTTATTTATTTATTTCACTCAAATCTGTTAGTTCAGAATGCAATATGAAGTGCATTCAACATTTTGTTGATTGTTTATCCATTATCTTTTAGGAGTCTGAAGAACCATAAATTAAGTGGACCCATATCACCTGACCTTGGGAAGTTAGCGCACTTGAAAATTCTGTATGTATTTTCAGGACTTTTTTATTTTTATTGAAAATTGTCTGTTGTTTTCTGTATTAAAGGCATGGTGCTATTTTTCTTATATGTTTTAATATGAGTGATGTGTTGCAGAGCTCTATACAACAACAGCTTCTATGGAACAATTCCTTCAGAGTTGGGAAATTGCACAGAGTTGCAGGGAATGTAAGTGCATCTAAATCTAATAATAATTCTTTTATCATCATCACTTCATGTTGTCCTACATTTTCTTTTTATCCTTTTGAATAATGCTGCTGCCATTCTATTGGTTGAATACAAGCAGAACACACAAGTAGCGACTGATATTTATATTTTCCTTTGTATAATTTAGCATTACTGATGATGGACAACATAAATACAAGGACTTTTACTGAAAAGGATTCTCTCCCACAGAAAAAGCTTTGAGTATCTGCTTTTGAATATAGTTATGATGATTGAAAATTACTCATTCAGAATGGAGTAAAGCATTCTGAACTTACTTTGCACCTTGTGAATTATATTTTAACTGCAACCAACCTTATATTTTGCCAGTGAAGAAAAGTTGCAAAAACCTACCAGATAAATGTCTGATGGCCCTGACGAGTAACACTAGCTCTGGTCATAGAAGATTGCATACTGGGAACAAATTTTTTAACCCTTGCACATGGTCCAAGAGCCACCTCATAATCTAAACAATTAATTCAGCTTCTCTTAGAAGTTTGTAATTATAAACACTAGAGAGATCATGTTGGCATATTGTCTTTCATTTGAGTTTACAATTCAGGCATCTTAACAATGAAGGATTTCTTTTCATGTCGGTAACTATTTTCTTTAATGTGTAGCTTATGTAGCTCAGTTGCTGTTTTCCTGTAAATTGCTGCTACCCCATGACCCCATGGTGCCTAAATTTGTAGTTCTATTTCACTTTCACTTGCTAAAAAAAGAATGGGTGTTAGAAATTATGGCTTGTGCGATAACTACAGCATTTGCTCCCTTTTGTTTTTAGAAATTCATGATATATTTCCATTCAAATTAGGTTTAGAGTTGCCGCCTTAAAATCTAATTTCAACATCTGTCTTGGTGTCCTATCTGCACACATTTATAATTGGACTGGAAGTAAATTATTAATGTCTGTTCTCTACAGATTCTTGCAAGGCAACTACTTAAGTGGACCAATTCCAAGCGAAATGGGAAACCTAACTGCACTTCAAAATCTGTGAGTTGTTTTCCTCATGATAAATTTCAGTTGTATGCATGTTATTTTGTTTTCAACTTAAACAAATGTAGTTCCGCGATCTTTTTCTATGAGTACTGAAACACCTTTTGTCATATATGTATACCCATTAGTGACACATTACAAACCTTTTCCAAAAACAATTTAGATGTTATTCACCTGGGCTTGAGCAAGTTTCTCAAGGGATATGATAGGGTTGCTGTAGGCCTTCAATGCTCAATTTGTTGTGTCTATTGTAGAAATGTATACATCTCCACCAATTGGCTTCTTCCTACTGCAAGATAGATGAGGATTCAAGTTCCATGGTTAACACCAAATTACTTCTGTTTGTGTCTTTTCAGAAGTGAAAGGATCTATGCCACACCTTTATGGAAAAAGAATGAAAGTAATGACAAAATAAACACTGAAACCTCCACTTAATTCTGAGCTATTGTATATGAGAAAAAGGTCTTTGAAGAATATTGACAGGCACTTGTGCTCACTAATGTGCTTTAAATGACAAATACTAGTTCTAGATGCGATCATCATGCTAGACAGATGAAACTGATTAGGTATTTCTACAGGGATATCTCAAGTAACTCTCTCAGCGGTTCAATCCCTGCATCTCTTGGAAGGTTAAATAAACTCATAACTTTGTGAGTAGCCTCATTTGCTTTGAATTGAGTTATTTTTTATAGAATGATGTTACCATGAGATTGAAATTGACACATTTACATCTGATATTTATTATGATCACAATGTTAAATTGAAGCAATGTGTCAAACAATTTTCTGGTCGGGCCGATACCATCTGATGGTGTGCTCATCAACTTTGCAGATAACTCGTAAGTCCAACTTGCCCAATATGTGTCATATTTAATTGATTTTGCATCAGCCACTGTGATATAGTAACTCAGGTGTGCCTTGATGAGCGGCAGCTAAAATCAAATTCTGCTATTTTACAAATTTACTCCTCAGAAGGCAAAGAAGATTCTTAATCTATAAACTGAAACATTATATCTTGTAGGTTCACTGGAAATCGTGATTTGTGTGGAAAGCAGATTGAAAGAACTTGCAAAGATGACAGTGGAGGGCCCAGAACTGATGGGCAGTCTCCTTCAGGTAAACTAGCAGTCTTATCACATATACAATTCTCCAATATTTCATTTTACCAGGTACAATGTCTGCCATGCAGGATGTAATACAGTATCAACATTTAGGATGATAGTAGATTTACTACTTGTATCCTTACAGCATAACACATACTTAAAACTCCCACTGTTCTTATTGCTAGAATCTGACTCCTGGAAGTAGTTGAAGTTACTATAGAAACTGAATTGAATTGTTAAGAGAAAACCTAATTTTTTAATAACACTGATCATTTCCTGATCTCATATGCTTTATGGTTGTTGCTTAAAATTATTCTTTGCTTGCAGGCCAAAATCAAGGAGGAAAGAAAAAATACTCTGGTGGATTGCTTATCAGCACTTCAGCAACCATTGGTGCACTGCTTCTTGTGGCACTTATGTGTTTTTGGGGATGCTTTCTATATAAGAAGTTTGGTAAAAATGGAAGTAACAGTATTGCAATGGATGTTAGTGGAGGTAATGTTCTCAACTTGAGTTATCTGTCCAAACTGTTTTTTAATTGGATAAACTTCTAATAAGTTCTTAAACTCAGCACCTCATGTTATTTTTCTTGTTGCACCAGGTGCATCGATCGTAATGTTTCATGGGGACTTGCCGTACTCTTCAAAAGACATCATAAAAAAATTAGAGACTTTGACTGAGGAACATGTCATAGGCTCTGGAGGTTTTGGAACCGTGTACAAGCTTGAAATGGATGATGGCAGTATATTTGCCTTGAAGAGAATTGTAAAGATGGATGAGGGGTTTAATCGTTTCTTTGAGAGGGAGCTTGAAATTCTTGGAAGCATAAAACATCGCTACCTTGTTAATTTACGAGGTTATTGCAATTCTCCCACGTCAAAATTGTTGATATATGATTTCCTATCTGGTGGCAGCCTTGACGAAGCCCTCCATGGTAAGATTTATGTTTTTGTTTTCATTAGTTTAGATGTTAGGAAGGCCTAAAAGTTTGAGCTGCGGACACTTTTTCATAAGACAATGTAGTGCCATCTATTTTCTGTTTCTTTTTTTTCTTTTTTCTTTTTTTATGCTGATGGTTTTTGGACAATAAAAAGAAAATCCTACCCATTGGCATGAGCAGTGACAGAGATGCCTCCAGTCTAGAATGAAGTTTTGATTTTTATAACATTGGTTATAAATTTGCTATTTTTGTTGTGGACCTTTTCCTTTCATTCTTCTTCTTCTTCTTCTTCTTCTTTTTATTCTGAGCCTTTCATTGAGGCGTACCATTCTATCTATCAAGTTTCATGTTTATGGATTAAACAAGGAACATTACTTATTTTTCATTGATTGTACAGAAAGATCTGAGCAACTGGATTGGGATGCACGGCTGACTGTTATTTTGGGGGCAGCAAAAGGACTGGCCTACTTGCATCATGATTGTTCCCCTAGGATCATCCACCGTGACATAAAGTCAAGCAACATTTTGCTTGATGGCAACTTGGAGGCCCGAGTGACTGATTTTGGACTTGCCAAATTGTTAGGTGATGAAGAATCACATATTACTACAATTGTTGCTGGCACATTTGGTTATCTAGCTCCTGGTAAGCAATGCACATTTACTGGAACTTGTGCTACTGATTTGATCAAACTGGTTGGAATGGACATTTTAGAAATATGTTTCACTCACAAAGTCTCACTTACAACCTTATGTTTTTTCCACTTGTAAATTGGGTTTTGAAAATGGCTTTACCTTTTTCTTAGGATATGCTATTTGCTCTGATGGAAAAAAAAAAACTCCAGAATAGAAAGAGGAATATCTATGCTAAGTGCAATAAATGGAATACCCTTTTTATATCTCTTTGACAAGGCTTGTTACCTGTACTATGGTTGAAGACAGTATCCTAATAGTATACCTTGACTTGCAATGTTTCACAGAAGATGTTTAGCGTCTAAGGTAGCTGTTAATCTCTTTAGGTTATGATTTAATGAGTTATGATGGTTCTTTTGCTGGCTGATCTCTGCATTTGTAATATCATGATTGCTTTCACATTATCATTCCATTATTATTTATGATGAGCCTGTCTGATTCCTTTGGCAGAATACATGCAAAGTGGCAGGGCAACTGAAAAGACTGATGTTTATAGTTTTGGGGTCCTGGTGCTTGAATTGCTAAGTGGAAAGCGTCCAACAGATGCATCATACATCGAGAAGGGCCTGAATATTGTTGGTTGGGTATGTTTCTTGATGAAATTTGTCCCAGTTGGGCTAATCTCCTTTATTCTTCCTTGATGAATTTACCATTATTCCATGTCATGATATAAATTAAGAGGGGCTTTCACTATGAGTAAAAAATGCGACTAGAAGATGTTAATTGCCTGTATATGATGATCTCGTTAAATCATAATTGCCTGTATATCTATTTCTTTCCATGATTGCCTAGTGGCACACATCTAATTCCACCGGGTAAAGCTTAAAGGAAATGTATGTGGAACTGTCATATTTAATGGAGTATACAAGCTGGTTTCTGACTATTTTTTCTGTCTTGTAGTTAAATTTTTTAATCACGGAGAATAGACCACGAGAAATTGCTGATCCTAACTGCGAGGGGGTGCAGGTAGAAAGCCTTGATGCCCTGCTTTCAGTTGCCACCCAATGTGTTTCTTCGAGCCCAGAGGATAGACCCACCATGCACAGGGTGGTTCAAGTACTTGAATCTGAGGTCATGACCCCATGCCCAAGTGACTTTTATGATTCCAACTCTGATTGAAACCCTTTTAGTGACAGTGAAGACATGTTTGAGTTCACATCCATTACTGCAGCTTCTGGAAAAAATAAAGAAGCAATGCACAAGCATGGAAGAGGGCTTAGAATCTGCGGCGGTTTTGTATCTTCATTTTATTCGTTCATTTTTTCTGCAGAAGTATCACAACTCACTAATAGAGGAACACACGATTTCATCTGGTTCTCTTGGTACCAAATTGATTACTCATCGGCTGGAATTTTCATGTCCTCATCGTGCATGGGTGTGCAAAAAGACTTGTCTCTGTGACAATGGAGTTTCGACTTGTGTTATGGGCCATTTATTCATCAGAAGTTGTACTTCTCTTTTTTGGCTCTCTCCTTTTCCCTTCTCATGTTGTAGTCCCCATCTTGCATCTGTTCACCCAAATTTCAAGTGTATATGAAATTTGTATAAAATTGAGAATATCATCTTGCCTTAGCAAAAAGGATTCATGTTTTCACCATTTTTGTAAAATATGTTTCATTGCAATAATAATCAATCAGTTCCTCGAGTGAATTTAGCATTTCGCTAATCGCAATATCCGCCATGCAAGACTTCACTCTTAATTGTTTTTATTTTTCCGGTCAATGCCTTCAATCTTAGTGCTGGTTTTTCCTCTGCCATCTTCCTCTTATTTCTTAGAATCTGACAATGTCGCATGGACAATGGCTCCAAGAACTCACACCTAGTCAAATATATCAGGTGGATGTACTTCAGCAATAAGATTCGTTCCCAGTTTCGGCTTACATTTGGCGAGCTCATTTGGGACGCCAATGTCGGAGGGAGTTGCACCAGGGATTACCTCCTGTTTGAAAGGCAGTGCTCTTGCAGCTTGTAAACGGAGCTCTATCCATTCATGGACAAGAGATGGACGGTCCTCTAGTTTGGCCCCCGATCTGAGTAGTTTCAAGTCTCTTGGCAGCTGGGATTGCCTGCAAAAATGAATAAACTTCTGAATAAGCGTATGCTACAGATTACAGCATGCTGCTGTCGTTCACAGTTGGTAAAGGGCCAATCACCATGGCCGGTCTTGATCTTCAATTGCATCACCAGGGCATAACAGGATCGTATATTATACTGCCATGGTCAATCCTTTTACAACAATTGATGGTTAAATTAAAGAATGACAAGATCTTTGAATTTGAATCCAAGGAACACGGGAAAGTGAGAGTCGATTACACAAATGAATCAGAAAATACCCACAGATCAGCCCACAAGCTAGTTCCAGTCTTGGGGGAAACAACTGCAATGGGAAGAACATCACTACCTCACCCCACAGCAACCCATGCTAAGTGTTTTCAGATAGTAAATGCTGTTGAATAGTCGAACCTACATTGAGCCATTAAATCTGAATATTAGGAGTAATACTTTTCAGGCCGCGACATTTCTTATATATAAAATCCAGGCTCCTACAGAAAAACCTTAAAGACAACGTAAACTAAGCCAACCCCTCATTTGCCTACAAACAATTGAAATATAAATGAAAATTTCAAATTGTTTCATTCATACATGTAAAAATAACAAGCATCCCCTAACTTGTGTTTTCCCTTCTATTATTTTTGTGGTCTAAAGCGGTTGATACCGAGATTTTTTTTTTTTAACACTTGAATCAAATGATTTTCTCTTTCCCTCATTCTTTTCTTTTAAATCAAAAACTAAAAAATAATAAAAATAAATTTGTGGATGAAAACTAGAATGTGAAAAAACTAAAGGGATCAAAAATTAATTATTTGAAAAGCAAAAAGATCAAAGTAAACTTTTAATTCTAATTTTGAGATTGCCACCTATTTTCTCAGCCATTTACACTTCAACTTTTATCTCTAAATATTTCCTTTTCTATAAAAGTTTTTTTAAATTGGCCATTAATTTGGGCTATAAAGATGAAATAAAAAAAAATATGGATAGGTGTTTTTATCACATGGTTTAGTGTTTTCTACTAGCTATGGAGCAGGGTTGCAACCAAGTTTTTCTTTTTTTGCACTGGAAAATAAAATATTCAAGTCATGAGAAAATGTTTTTGATAGCAAATGAGTTCGAACACTAAAATCTTCCGACCCATCTCCTTGTATTCCATCGAAACAAACATTTCATATTTATATTTAATCAATTAATTTAATTTAAAATTATCTCAATTTACGCCCACAATTTTGAAGCGTCGAATTTTCTGGCTTCAACTGGATTACACAGAATGGAATACTAAACAGAGCAACTAAAATCTTTCTTGTTAAAGCTTCGTCAATGGCTGAAAAAGTTCAAAAACTTGCAATTACTTGATGGAACCTAGAGGATTGCTTAAACCCAAACTGTAACTAATCACTACAGCATCTGCTTGAGAAAATAACACGACAAAATGAGAGGAAAAGAATAGCCAGGGCATTTTATTATCCAACAAAAATTACTGCAAGGGGAAAAGGTACACAACATTAAAAGCTGCTTATTGGCCTTATTTTCGCAAACACAATAAATAGAGAGATGCGAAAAAGAAAAGGAAGGCTAAGTTAGGAGAGCACAATCTCATCACACATACACTACCACGCCAGAAGGAACGGCATTCAATAACATGTTGTAACCACTAGTGCATAGAATTGGACTCTGATATAAACAAGACATATACAGCTTTTGTACATAAATAATTTGGATCAAGGAGTTGAGCTTTCTTCCATTATCTTGCTTGCAGGTGCTGTTTCATGTTTTTCTATGTAAGCAGAAGGAAACCATCCAGCCTTGCCTTTGCATTCTCCTTCTGACCACCCTGTCGGAGCCACCTTGTGATATTATCAGCAAAAGATTAGGAAAGGGGAATTAGAGGGAAAAGGAGAAGGAAAAAGATTGAAGCTCGAGTTGCCTTTTCTGAAACATATATTTGCAAACTCAAATGGCGTATTAAAAACACCCCCCCAGAGTCATTTACTAAAGACGAAGACAAGGACTTCTGATCTAAGGATGTAACAATAAATATATTTGTTGTGTGTGTGTGATGGCGTTCAACAAAAAGAAAAAGAATTCACAGATTTATAACAGACAAAACTGCCAACTGCAAGCACCACACCCATGCTCATACAGGCATTGGTGCAAAATCATTTTACAGGCTGAGCCCTATGGTAAAGGAATATACAATACAACTATATATTTAAGTGAATATGCATGCTTCATATAATGCGAGTATGTATGCATGCATGGATGTATGTAGGATGAGTAGGATTAATAATTCAAAATCATTTTCAAAGATGGCCTATAATGGAACAGTCTATAGGTCATCAAAGGCATTATCAGTAGAGAAAGTACCTGCCGGACCACAACAAAATCATCAATAAATAGACTTAACTCCCCTTCTGCTTGAGCATCAAATGGGTGTATTACCTGCAAAGAGTTAAAAAATAAAATGAAATTAAGACCAAAAATAACAAAAAAAAGCAGTGAATCTCTTAAGAAAAGAAACATCTTTTGCACTGGTAGAAAATTCCATGACAGTAAACAGCTACATGTGGATCCTTATTTAAGTAGTGTGGCATACAGTTGTGAACAAATAAATCAGTGAGATAAGAACATGCTTTCAAGGGCAACACCTTTGAATATCAGTTTGAAGAACAATTTTGCTCCACATAAAGAAATTCTTAATCTGACTATGATTGTTTAACATTCACGTAGCAGGTTTAATTAGTTTACTGACGCTCATGCATCTTTGTTACTTTCAGGTCTTTTTAGATATTAAATCTTAGGTTTTCCATTTTCCTTAAGTTATCGTGTTGACTTCCAGCTCTTCAAGCATCCTTACTATTACTTAAGTAAATACAACTTTTATAACCCACAAATAAAATGGTGGCCATAATTAGAAAAAAAAACTCATGTACTTCCCATGATAAAGTTTGGCATAGTATCTCTTCAAACTCATGTACTTCCCACAAATAAAAAACTCATGTACATGCAAGTTTTTTTTCAAAGAAAAATATCACTAAAGTTGTATTTTAATGGGGAAAGATAAAGATTATCTTTTGCTTATAAAAGAAACATGCACCTTCAAATCACAATATCATTTTGAAACAAAAACTTTTTTTAAAAAAGAAGCAAATAGTTGGAAAAGTAAGGTCAAAGTATCAACTTTTAACTTCCTTTTCATTTGACTACTAGTTCATGACTGCTTCCATCACCAACTGGCACTGACACCCTCACTGTGCACAATAAAAAGATCAGTGCCATTGTTTCCACACCATTGACCCATTGCTACTGCCACTACCTAAAGTATTGCAGCCGGTAGGCCTATCTTCTTCACTCCACTACTGCCAAAGTTTTCTTTCCTTTTCCAGCTCTTTTAAATTAAATAAATTAACTATTTACCAACATTAAATACAATTCTTTGTTGGTGTAGTTGACCAAACAAATTAATTATTGTCAACATAAAAAACAATTACTTGTTGGAGTAATGCAGTCGACCAGGAAACTGTTTGCATGGTATTGGACCCCTAGTGACATGCTATCCAATGAATATTTGGCAGAATATTTGGAGGTCCCACAACCTACTCTATCAAAAAAGAGTTGAAATTAAACTAATAACTTTATTTCAAGTACAAGGAACAGAAGGATGCTGCATCCACATTGGCAAATGAGATGATCAAGTAATCTTGCACATGCCATTACAAGGAATAAAGATATAGTGTGATAGTTTTAAGAGAAAAAAAGGAATCAAACATCATGATATGTATAGGTAGTTTTAAGCGAAAAACAAGAATCAAACATCACGAGCTGTGCAGGCACTTTCTCATATTTCAAGTAAAAAGCTGTGCAAGAGGAGATACGATGGAAGAAATCAAATAGTGTTCTACAATATTTAATTATTTTTTTCTTTCTGGTGTGGCAGGGTTTGAGAGAAGAGGTGGGATATTCAAAGTGATCAAACATCTTACTTTTGCAATGTAAAGTGCATCCTTATGTGCATCCTTATGATTAGGGTGCATGTGATTTTCAGATCCATTTGAAGTGTTATTCTTGGGTTCAGGTGGGAAAATCACATCTCTCTGTGTGGTCACCGACTGTAATGCAGACTCGTTTAATTGCTCCTCGAGAATCATCTACATCAATCATAAACATTTTGGAATTGCACCAGTCATAATCTATCTCAAACATAAAATTAGATTATAGTAAGGTAATGTTTTGAGCACCTGAAAAGTGAAGAAAGCATGCATGGAGTGATAAAGAGAATATGATTTTCAAAAAACTATAAGTGATATATGTGTGCACATGCACATAAACATGCCAGGTCCACGGTTGCAAAGAACAAACCTCTGCATGTAGCTTATCCAAAATAGTAAGAACGTGTTGATTATAACATCTCTCAGCATCTACCTGAAAAATGATTTGATTTTTTTTTAGATCAATGTGCAGAAAAGAAATAACTTTTACCTAAACCAAATTTGACAAAGCAGCACAAATTTTAAATACAGTAAACCCTCTTAACTTTGCAATCGTGAAATTAAGCAAGATATTTATACCAGGAAAATGGGTGGGGAACTCTATCAGGACAAGAAAAATTTTGAAACGGTAAAAGGAAGGATACATGGCTAGCTACAAAGAGAGAGATGCTGAAGCAAGTGCCAAATTGAATTTGCTGAAAAGGGAGATGAACCATAAGAACACCTTTGCCCAAATAGGCAAGGAGTACATGAGGAAACATCCCTCCCCAAACCCTCCAAACTTTCCTAATTCTTTGTCCCATTTGACACCTATGTTTTCACATATCAACAAGAGAAAAGTACTGAACCAAAACGAACATGAACATTGATAAAATGTTTTTGGCTTTAGCTACGCCAGTCACATGAATGCTTCTTTAAGATTCTGTAGAATTGCTAAACTCCATTCACAACAGGTGTTTAGATGGTCAAAGTTGTCAACCACTATAGATCGTGGTCCTGGAAGCTGAAAGATCATCATAGGCAGAGAGAGTCGTGCACACAAATGCACCCATACACAGGGAAGAAAGAAGAAAAGCATGCAATACCATACTAAACAACCGCTGAGCAGTAATCTCTTGCTGTTGATTTTCAACTGAAGACATGGCAGCAGCTGCTTCTCTCCCAAGAGCCATCATTGTAGATTTAAGTTCAGTCAACCTTGCCTCTGCAGCTTGAAGCTTCATGCAACTCTCTGCAGATATTTCAGAATCCCTGGTTTTCGACCGCCGCCTCAATACTTCAGCTGCCTGCCAAGAACATATCACCATGAATCTACCACAATTCCTACAACTGTTACACCCAAGAGACACTAAAGCTTACCTGAGCTTCAACCTCTTGACGGAGTTTGTCATAACGATGAGTCAAGTGGCGAGCATCCTCCAAAGGAGCTCCAGTTATTAAAGCCCGAAGTGGCTTAGAAACCTAAATATTGAAATCCTGTAACACAATTAGGAACATAAAAGTAGATGGAAAAACCTTATTTTTTCTTAAATGACAGCTTACACTAAAAATCCCAAGATACCCATCATTAATTCTTGGCAATATACATGTAGGGCTTAAAAACTAATAATAACAATAATCTCGTTTCTATCATATCAATTTGTCTATCTTACAATTTTTTTCTTCATGCTTTCATTTAACACGCTTGATGAAATAACAATTGGATGGTCACTTATACAATGCAGAGTAACTAATTCTAGTCAGGAACTACAATTACTTGTGACATCTGAACTTGGCAAAAAAATTCAAAAGAAGCAATGATATCTGAATATATAATAAATGGAACACATTTACATTAGCATGAATATATGCTTAAGTATTCCTAAACTACCACCATTCAGTTTGCATTGAGATTATTCCTAACTGGCAGTAAAATTACCTGATCATTAAGAACCCCAAGCAATATTTCCTTCTCATTTTCCATCAAATTATGCGCGGCACCAAACTGAAGAACAGTCCTTGCGACATAATTATTCTCGCTCTGGTTCTCAGCTCCGTATTTACAACACTCATCAGCCAACTTTCGCACTAAGAAAACCCCAAAGCCAAAAATCTCACATATCAACCTCAAAGAAAACAAATCATAACAAGGCAGTCACAAAGCAAAATCCATACTCACATATTTCCATTTGCTTCGAACTTATAGATACAAAACCTTCAGCACCGCGAACAATATTCTTCTGAAAATGCTGGTATTTTAAAGTGAAATAAAACACCAAAAAAAAAAATCAAAATTTTGCCTCAATAAAAAAAGGAAAACCAAACCAAATCAAATAAATAACTGCACCTTGGCAGCTCTGGTTGAATTGTAGAGATTTTGAAGATGCTGGTAGCATTGTAATTCTGCTTCGTCAACAATAATTCCTTCATTACTAAAATGTCCCAAATGCTTCAACACTGCCTGCAAACAAACAAACACAAAATTTGAAAAAAAAAAAAAAAAGAACAGCAAAAGAGAATCTGAACTGAAATTAATTACCTGTTGCTGCTTTGCAACTTGCTCTCTAAGCCTGGTAGCTTGCTTTTTTATGGCTTCCATGTAAATGAAAAACTATCAACTACTCACTGTACAACTTCTATTCTGTGCAGTTAAAACAGTTACAAAACCAAACTTTGTTAGAGAGAAGATTTAGATCGCCTGAGGCTGCTCAAATCGAGGAGGCGATTAAGCAAGAAAGTGAGTTTTTTCCGGAAAGAGAATTTTGATTTGTTTGTAGCTAGCTTTACAGGCAACACGGAAAGGGAAAGGGAAAGGTGAGGACAGATAAATGGGGGAAAGTGGGAACTGTCTGTCGGGTAAGAATTTAGAATTAGAAAGGTGTTTTGTTCATACAGCAAGTAAAAAAAAATTAAGTTTATTTTTTAAAAAATATAATGTAAAAATCATCATAAACATACTTCAAATTTTTACCCTTTTGGCTTGGGTCTGTTAAGGAGGAGAGCATTCACGTGCTGGCTGCTCCGCTGATCGGGAGGTTGTTTGACGCGTTAGAAAATGGGAAGAGGCGGAAAATGAAATTTTCAAAGGAGAAATATTAAACGAACAAGTTCTAGAAATGGTGATTTAGTTTTCTTGCTATTCTATACTAATTACATGAATGCCGTATTGTGGGTTTGATTAATTTTCTTTAACATGATAGAAAAATTTAGATCAGAAAAATTATTTAATATTATTATTAAATTTGATATAATAAGTTAATTTTGAAATTTATTTTACGTGACTCTTTATCTAATTTAAAATTAAAATTAAAATTATATGAAAGTTATAATGATACGTCCAAGAACGGATCAATGCAGATGACTGCCTGGGCAGATTTTTTTTAAAATAAAACTTTTAGGGCAGAGGAGGGTTTGGGACCAAGTCGTAATTCTGGAAAAGTTGAGACAAGAGTGTAATAAGTTGTGAATGCGTTCTTTATGCAAAACTTAAAGCGCGTTCGGAATGTGATTATGAATGCCATAACGCTGGACATGCCACACTTTTTAATTAACTAATACATTTTCAGTTAATCTAAGTTTCATTAATCTAATTTTAAATTGAATAAAAAAATAAAATGGATAGACCATGCCTAATATGTTGCAGTTGTTCAACCACTACAATGACATTATAAAAAAACAATCTAGGTCAAATTTTTATCAAAAAACTTAAATTTTAATTTATTTTTACCTAAAATACCTTATAATCTTAAAAAGGCAAATTTTCAAACAAAAAAATCAGTAAACAAAACTCACAAAATCAATTCAGGAATGTGTTTGGTATAATGTGGTATATAATAATTTTTAAAAATATTTTTTATTTGAAAATATATTAAAATATATTTTTTTATATTTTTGATATCAATACACTAAAATTATTGAAAAATATTAAATATATATATATTATATTTAATATTTTTTATTTTTTTTAAAAAGACTTTTCAAAAACACCTGGCAAACTCACTCCCAAATACAAAAAATTAAAAAATATTAAATCATAAAAAAAGCAGGTTACTAATCCACGGTATCTTGGGATGAACAAATTTTTCAAGAGGAGAAATAGATCTCTTCTCAATCTCAAAATTAATTAATTCCTGATGGGTAATTTAATTTTTTGTCCTCAAAATTTTATAGATTTTACCGCATTTAAAATAGGACAGGACTAGAGGAGTTACATTGGAAAATAAAATTAAAAGGGCGTAACTGACAAAACAATACATTTTAGAGATCAAGCTGAAAACTACACAAACCTAAAAGGCCTTACCTCTACTTTAATCATCAATTTTTTTTGGCACCAAGACGCTTAAAAAACCCCTATTTTCTCTCTGCTATCGCTCTCCCTCCCTCCCTCATGGAACCTCCCAGCAGCAGTAGCAGCAGCGGCTGCGGCAGCAGCAAAGTCAACAACGGAACTGAAAACTCAGACAACGAGTGGAAAGCCGAAGAAGCAATTGGTGGAAATAAAGCGGCTCTCGAAGCTTTAAGAGAGCTCATTACTTTTCCTCTTCTCTACTCGCGTGAAGCTCAGAAACTCGGTCTAAAAGTAACTAAAACCTAATTTTACTCAATAATTACATTTTGTGATTGATTATGATCATGCTACAGCTTTAATTTCAAGTTAATTAATTAATTAATTTGGTTTTTGATTAGTGGCCAACAGGTTTGCTTCTGTACGGTCCACCAGGAACCGGAAAGGTAAGTAGTTTTTAATCATTTTATTAATCCAATAAATTGTTCTCTTTGATTCTAAATTTATTTATTTATCTTGTTTTTTTTTTTCCGCAGACAAGTTTGGTACGAGCAGTTGTACGCGAATGCGGGGCGCATTTAATTGTCATTAGGTAATTTGATTTTCTTGTTCTTTTTTTTCCCGACTAATGATTTTATGTATTGCTGAATTAATAGTTTTATTGACTTATTTATTTAATTTTTGGCTTGAGTTTGATGTGATTTGTGAGAATTTTTTTGTAGTCCACATTTCGTTCATAGAGCGCATGCTGGAGAAAGCGAGAGAGTTCTACGTGAGGCTTTTTCAGATGCATTGTCTCATGCTGTGGCAGGCAAGCCATCAGTTATTTTTATTGATGAAATTGATGCCTTGTGTCATCGTCGTGATTCAAGGTATTGGAGAAAGGATGGTTAGATTTTGCTGCAGCTTTACCTGTTCTTTAGATTTATACAATTGCTTTGTTGTAGTTTTTGTGTTAGTTTGTTTTCTTGGCTTGCTGTTGTCTTGATAAGAACATAAAGAGGTAAACTTCTCCATATATTTAAATTAGGCCTTCAAATGCAGACGGGAGCAAGATGTTCGTGTAGCCTCTCAACTATTTGCTTTGATGGATGCCAACAAGCCCTCATCTACATCTTCAGCACAAGTTGTTGTGATTGCATCAACTAATAGGTTAGTTTGTTGCTTTTTGTATGTTTGAGGTTTTGTTGTATTGAAATGAAGTAGAATCAATTTGACACGGAAGCTTTTTATTAGCCTTTTTTTATGGCCGTGTTGCACATATTGTTTGATCTTAACTAATATATATATATATATATATATATATATATATATATATATATATATATTATGTATAAAGAGTGGATGCAATTGACCCTGCATTAAGAAGATCTGGTCGTTTTGATGCTGAAATAGAAGTTACTACACCTACAGAAGAGGAGCGATTGCAAATTCTCAAGGTAGCATACAAATCTTTCAATATCTATGAGCATCGTAAGAGTCAATTTTTATGAAACATATATCAACTTATCTGAGTTGCCAGTTGATGTTATTACTAGAAGTATGATCATGGCTCTTCTTGTTTGATGGAATGTTGATTAGAAAAAGGTTTGTAATGTGGCAGTAGAGGCATGATTTTATCATGATTTTTTCTTCTTGATTGTTCTCAGCTCTATACAAGGAAGCTTCATTTGGATCCTAATGTTAACTTACATGCTATAGCTGCATCTTGTAACGGATATGTTGGGGCTGATTTGGAAGCTTTATGTCGCGAAGCTACCATGTCCGCTCTTAATTCCTTGGATACAAGTGAAGATGCTGGTGTGCAATTAACGATGGATGACTGGAAGCATGCTAAATCTGTGGTTGGCCCTAGCATAACAAGAGGTGTGACAATGGAAATCCCCAAAGTGTCCTGGGAAGATATTGGTGGACTGAAGGATTTAAAAGTCTGTAACTATATGTCTTAATTCTGTATCAAAATCCTTCCTGATGACTTTAAGGATGCTCAACTTTATATATGTTAGCTCTGCACTTCAATTTGGTATTGAAACTGACGCAGAAGTTAACCATACTTCCTATGTTGTTAGAAAAAGCTCCAACAAGCTGTTGAATGGCCTATCAAACATTCTGCTGCATTTGCAAGGATGGGAATATCACCAATTCGTGGAGTTCTTCTGCATGGACCTCCAGGATGCTCAAAAACCACTCTTGCTAAAGCTGCAGCTAATGCTGCTCAAGCTTCCTTTTTTTCCTTGAGGTATCATTGCATTGTATTTTCATATCTCATAAAATGGAAGTGTTTTTCACAAAGAAAGGATTTTTTTTGAAAGCTTTATTATTCAGATTTTAGTGTACAGACTTGATAACTGGGATATCAGAGAGGCTGTTTCAAAACTGATTTTTGTTGATTGTTAATCCATGCTGAATTTATAAAAACAGAGAGGGTAAGAAGGGGAACCAAAGATTTATATTTCTTGAAAACTCATAAAGCATAAATCAGTGGTGCAGAACTCTATTCAATGTATGTTGGAGAGGGGGAAGCATTGCTGCGCCATACATTTCAGAGAGCTCGCCTTGCAGCACCAAGCATAATATTCTTTGACGAGGCTGATGTTGTAGCTGCAAAAAGGTTAGTATGGAGGTTTCCTATATGTTGCTGCTGAAAAATGATTGTTTCTCGTAAACTGTATCGCAAATGAGCTCAAGTTGGTGTATAATAAATGCAATCATGGGCACATGTGGAAATATGTATAACATTTTCTTCATTCACACCGTACGGAGTAATGGTTGTTCTTATGATTGATTTTTTAAAACAACTGATAAAAAAATGGTTCTCAAAGCACTTCTATTCAATGGCAGAGGTGGGACTTCAAGTAACAGCACTACCGTAGGAGAGAGGCTTCTGTCAACGTTACTGACTGAAATGGATGGTTTAGAGCAGGCTAAAGTAGGTGCCAGTCACATGATTGAGTTTCATTTTTATCTTGAAACTATAGCTGCGAGGAGTTATAGATAACATCTAACCCTTTTTTGTGGTTCAAACATTTGCTCAATTCCATCAGGGAATTCTTGTGCTGGCTGCCACAAATCGTCCTTATGCAATTGATGCTGCACTTATGCGCCCTGGACGCCTTGATTTGGTGAGAAGTGCAAGTTTAAAAGTTTTCCATATCTTGTACCTGTTACCCCTTCATTTTGCTGGCCTTACAAATGGTTTAACAATTATTTCCTTAGTCTTTTTGTCTGCTGCATATTCGGAGATGCCCCTAACATCATAGCTATGAGCTCACTATTCCTGATTACCTTGTGATCTTTTGCATGAGATGGTGCCAAAATCACAATAAAGCCATTCATTCTTTATGCAGATGACATCTTTAAATGTTGTTTAATTTCATTTATATGAACCTGCAGGTGCTGTATGTGCCACCACCTGATTTAGAGGCTCGATATGAGATACTTGGTGTTCACACACGTAAAATGAAAATAAGTAATGATGTTAACCTGAGAAGAATAGCAGAAGATTCTGAGCTCTTCACCGGGGCTGAGCTGGAGGGCCTTTGTCGGGAAGCTGGTATTGTAGCTCTGAGGGAAAACATATCTGCCACTGTCGTATGCAATCGTCATTTCCAGAGAGTAAAGGAGTCGTTAAAACCAGCTTTAACAAGAGCTGAAGTTGAAAGATATTCATCATTTATGAAGACTAAAAGAGATCTGGCGCAATTGAATTTGATCCTAAACCCGATACTGAGTGCAAAAGGAATTTGTTGGATTCAATGCTTTCAGTCAAAGCTGGTGTTCTTAGCTTGGTATTACTTGCTGCTTCTAAATATTTTCTTATGTTTACCAAGTCAGCCAGACCTGATGTACCAGCAACCTGAAAAAGCTGGTTACATATCTCTACATGACTGTTGGGGCTGTGCTTTTCTTTCCAGATTCTCATTCTTTACTAGGGAAATTATGTTTTGAGTTGGTTTCTTACAGATCGCTTGTAGGTTTTGTGTTTCCTTCAAAGTAATTGTGGCAATGTTTGGTTCGTGTCTTTGGGTAGCGGGATTTTTGCAACCTGGCTAGTATTTTTTTTTTTGAAAACTAGCACAATGCTAGGGATTTTAAGACAGCAACCGTAAAAACAAATTCATTGTGTTGATCCAAATAATCTGATTTCAAATTCACTGTGCCATCCATGGGAAGAATTAGCCTGTTATAGAGTTCACGTCCATGGACCTTCCAATCAAAGAATTATAGTTTTATTACTTTGCACCTGGTTCCCAAGAGAAAAATTCTGCACTACTAGTGGAAAGAGGACTTTATTCATAATTTTATTAAGAAAAGGAACTTCAATTAACATATAAAAAAAAAATCTCAAAATGACATTCATAGAGAACAACATATTCAAGGCATTGCCAGCCTATTATTGTGTACCATTGCCAGATGATTTTGCTGTATCAACCTTTACAAGACAAAATTCAAGCCCAAACTATACTGGTATTAGGGTAAAAAGCCAATATGAAGGGAAAAAACATATACTACGATAACTCCATCACATGCATGGCAACATGAAACAAAACCAAAATCATTAAATCCAAAATCATTTAGCAATCTCATCGTCACTTAGCACATCATCAGTGCCATGAAAACTCATCCTCGCAGATGCCTGCTTTGCCCACTTCACAATCTTCTCTGCCTCTTTACTCATCTTCTCTTGCTCTTTCATTGCCTTCTTTAGTCTTTTCTGCTGCTCTTTCACTGAAAAGGTACTCAAATCAGACAAGTACTCATCAAGATTATTGCTTTCCCAGTCAAGACCCAAACTTTCCTTGCTTTGCTTCTTTTTAGGAGAACACCAAAAGCAGCCAACTTTTCTAGGAGGAGAAGGTGAATTCATGAATGAATTTGATGAATTGGAAGACCCAAATTTTGATTTTGATTTCATACTCATTTTCCTCTCCGATTTCTGTTTGGATGATGAGAAAATCACATCTTCCACCCATGAGTTAGAATGATCGGACCCGTGTAAGGACTTCTTCTTGAAACCCCCTTTCCCATCTGGGTTTTCTTTCTTCGGAGAAAAAATCTCTTCTTCCATTGACGATTTTGAAGGAGAAGAAGAAACACAGCCACTTTTCATTTCCTTTTCTAAACCCGATTTCCATTGTTGGTTTTCTTTGTTGTCCAAAAAAACTTCATTTTGCGCCTTTGAAGATCCCATTTTCTCACCTGGGTCTTGCTCCTCACTTGAAAAGTTTTCTCCCTTTTCAGAATCAGAAAAGGACCCATCATCATCTTTTTTACCCTTCACTGAGATGTTGTTCATATCAGTGTTGGACCTTGAGAGAGATTTACTGGTAGTTGTGGTTTTAGATTTAGTGGGAGGGAAAGATTTGAGTTTGTGAAAACGGGTTTCTAAATCAGCAGGAAGGACCGAGTCGGTGAAACCAGAACAGTTGATTTTAGAAACTTGTTCAAGGACACAGAGTTCCTGTGTTTGAGATACAAGTTCGTCTACCGCCGAGTCATCTGTGTCTGATAGGAAGCCAAAATCTGCCATTTTCGAGAGAGAATTGTGAGATTGCACAGTTAACTCTTTGTGTATATTTCTTTTGCGTGCTGCTCAGAGAGTAACAGGAGGGGCTGTCCTCCTTGTGATGACTCGGATTGTGGGAGCTTCTTCTAGTAACGGCTAGCTCATGCTTTCGGCATTTTGTTCGGATTTTTCAATCGTGGGGCCCGTTCTCTTCCTGGGGCCCTACGTAGTATTCATATATATATATATATATATATATGGGCGTGTAGATTGGCGAGTGAATTATAAATTAGTTTCTTTAGTTTTGAGAAACAAATTAATTGTCTTAAAAAAATTATTTAGTTTTTTTATCAATATTATTATGCTTAATGTAATATATTGTAATACTAATTGCGCCATGGAAGAAGAAATATTATGATACCAAGACTTTTTATACCAATAAAGAAATCCAAATGGCTCGGATACTTTATTGAAAACTTTGCTTTGGAATTTTATTATCACAAATCATTTCCATTACCTTTTGGACTTTGAGTTCTTCTCTTTTCTATATATCAAGAGGATATCTTCATTGTCGAGAAGATCTCATGATGCAGCTGGGTTCACACACAGTGTTCTAAATAGTTACACGGGGATTTTTTTTTAATCAGACTATGACAGATGTCTTATCAAATATTTTTATTTACTAATAAAACATATTTAGATTTAAAAGAAGACAAGCTCATGTGGTGATTTAAATTGGCGATCAGATCATACTTAATTTTTTTTAAAGTAATTCTACAATTGGTTATCTTATAAAAAGCATCTTATTACCTTTTATACAATTAGATCTCTTGAAATTAGTAATTTTGTTGCTTTTTCTAGAATTGTTTTTTTAGAATTGTAGTTTATTTTTGGATTTTAAATTATTTTTTTATATAGTTTATAACTTTGATTTTTTTTAGTCCAGATCATATATTTCTATCTTATAAAAAAACATTGTAAACTTCTTTTTAAACGTATTAATATTTCAATTTTTTTATTTTTTTTATATTTGTTGTTATTTTGTTACATCTTCTCATCATCTCAATTCTCAAAACAGTCCTATTAATTAGTTGTGAAACTAAATGATGGAGGTTAACTCTTAAAAAAACTAAAAAAACTAAATGATGAAAAACAAAACTAAAAAGAAAAATCAATGTATAAAAACATATATATAAAAAATTAACTTCACTAACACGTGACATAAAAAAAGTACAAAAAATCAATAACCTAATGTTATATCAAAAAAAAAAATTCAATTTGGTATATAAGATTGGGATAACCTCACATAAAGGAAAGTACAAAAAATTATGAAGTTTAAAGCCTAATAATCTAATGTCGAAGAATAAAATCGAAAAAATATATATATTTTTAAAAAAAAGATCAAAGAAAAATCAATATAATATTTGAAACTTGCGACTCGGGTCACGAGATCAAGATTATTCAATATAAGACAAACAAGAAAAGATCACGAAGCAAAATTCTTAATCATCCAAAAATAAAAAACAAAACAAATAACAATCAAAACAATAACGATAAAATTTGATACAAAAATTAAATGAAAGAGAATAATGAAGGGCTAAATTGAAATATAAAATAAATCAATAAAAGGATAAAAAATACAAAAATAGCAATAAAAAGAATGAGGACTAAATTTGATAAAAAATTAAATGAAATAAAATATTGAGGGAAGAAATTGAAAAAAATATCAAGAAAATGATAAAAAAAAATAACAATAAAAAGAATAAGAACCAAATTAAATAAAAAAAATTAAATGAAATAAAATGTCGAGAGATGAAATTAAAAATAATATCTTAACAAAGCATAAGAAAAACAAATAACAATAAAAAAAAATAAAGATCAAATTGATATAAATACAAATTGAAGAGACATATTTAATTTTTTAAAGAGTTGGCATAAAATTTGAGGCAAGGATAGAGAAAAGAAGAATAAAAGCCTACCAAAGCCTAATTGTTTCTCCGCCATACATCAGCGCCTGGCCACTAGAAATAAGACAACTAAGCAGTTCCAACATCATCATGTGTGACAATGTTTGATTGTTAGGAGACGCAGCATGCACCATCTAAATTGTACAAGTACCGCTTACTCATTAACGTGTGCATAACACGCGCCCACCATTTTTATTTTTTAAAAATTATTTTTATATTTATAAAAATATAAAATTTCTCTTCATTTATTAGTAAATAAAATATACCCTGGACATCAATTTTATTTTTTTTTGCTTTTAATAGCAATGTAATTATTTTACTGGTCAACCAAAGTTTTAAAAGATAAAAAAGCCCCTAAATCATATTTTTAATTTTTTTTTCTGATTTTAAGAGTATTTAAACCATTTAAGTGTGAATTTAAATATGAATCTATCATCAAAAATATACTAATAACAAATTGATCCTATTAAAAAGATTATTTTGCCCTTAATAACTAGTTAAATAATTTAATTTTTTAAAAAATAAAATAATCATTTTCTATTCTAATTTATAATAATGTATACACTGTGTTTTAGTTTTTTTTTTAATTAATGCTATTAGTCTCATCAACTCATTTTCATAAAAACTCACTCTCGCACACAATATAGAAGAATTCACATTCTTGAATGACTCAAAAGCTCAATTTTTATTAAATTTGTGTGTTTTAAAATGTTTTTTTTATAAAGATATTAAAATAATATTTTTTTTATTTTATAAAATTTATTTATTAACATATCAAAATAATTTAACAATAAAAAAATAATTTCTAACATATTTTTTAAAATTTTTGCAACCCCCATTTGAGCAGTACTTCCAAAACAATAGGTAAGAGCTCAAAAAATGGCCATGGCTCATCCCAACATCAGCTGCCCCAACACCTTTTTCTTGGTACTGATTTCAAATTTACAGAAAAAGATGGTTCTCGAATTAATGTAGGAGGCAAGGATGATCTCTCACTCTCAGCCATTTGTTATTCAAGCCTTCCTCTTCTCACTCTCTTTTCTTTTTTTATTTTCATGGCGGCACTAGTAGAAATCCCTCTTTCTCTTCCGTTTCTTCTTTCTTTCTAATAACTCCAAATCTCGTTTCAAGAATTCAAATAATTATGAATTTAAATCTATAGAATTTAGTTTCTTAACCTCAATCACTGGGATGTTTTTATTTTTATTTATATCTACAAGTTTGTTCAAGAACTTACGGTGGATTGAGGAACAAATTTACAATTATGTTTAGATTTCAAGTCATGAAATTATTGAATATCTCTTGTTAGAGGGAAGCTTCAATATTTGATTGCAATCTTGGTTTCTCTATTAATCTTTGTTTCGAGTTTTATGAGAATTATTGAATACCTCAATTGATACTAATTAAAATATTTCAATATATTTATATATAAACAAATGTCAATGAGGTATATAACTCAACATGTAATAGTTGTCCCTTCCAAAAGCTTTCGAATTCGAACTTCTTTTTGAAGAAGAAGAAGAAGAAGAGAAGAAGCTAGCTGATGTTGCAAATATCAATTATTAATGGAAAATGGGCCTATTTTTGGGTTCACATCAAGCACACAAATTTTGTTTATGTTTTATCGATCATAACGCCAGACAAGTTAGGAGGCACCAACACCCAGAGTCAGAGAATGCATGTCGACACTGTTTTTGGAGAGCATCACAGTAGGGTATGGAGCGTGGCAGAACGCATTTATCTGGTTGCTGTGGTGGAGCAGAAGGAGATAAGAAATGCAGACATCATCTCATACCTCAACTCCAACTGCTCCAATGATACTTCGTGCTTAAGAAACCAGATTGCATCACTCATCACTCTCAAACACTTCAGCTACTCATGCATATCCTGCCTGCTTTCTGTGTTTTGAAATACGCATATGCAAACATTCTGTTAGGTGGACAAGTGGTGAAGTTATCTCCTTTTTAATTATCCAAAACAACGTTTCCTTATCCAGTTTCCGTGAGCAGTTGGACTTTTGCACTTAAATTGAAAATCCATACGTGAACTGCAGGTATTTTCATAACCACTGCTGTTTCCTTGCCAAAATTCAGAAAAGAAAACGTGACGTTGCCCTCAAGATGTTTCAAATCATTTTGCATATAGGTAGACGCTAAGAAATGGGGTTTTCTTTCTCATAATTACTTGACATATAGCAATTGAAGCCAAGACGCCATTTTAGGAGAGTTATCATTTTAGAGAACTTGTAACTGGGATGTTATTGCAGTGCTTGCCAGAGCTCTAAATTCTTAAATGCCCTGCAGGCTCGTACTTTGGCCTGCTGTAGCCATGAACCGACATCTTAATGGTGCTTCTATGAGCCCACAAGGATAACCTCCATTGTTACTCCTCCCCTTGACATCTGGCTACTGTTGCAAGAATTAATTGCAGCCAACCGCCATTAAGACAATAAAATACCGACACTTTTCTGCATGAGGACATTATAGTAGCTGACAAAGCAAATTCAAAGAAAATATTAGTGTTAAGCGAGATAACGCAGAATAAATAACCCGATTTAGTAGAGTGGTTAGAGCAGTTGAAGAAAGAATGCCCTCTCTATTATCTTTTTAATCAACTCTAGCTTTTAGATAATAAAACCGCAGTTTGTTTATATTACAAAGCGAACACACCCACCACTCCATACCACACAAAAACCTGCTGTACTACTATTTCACTAGCAATGAAGGAATCTTCACAGCCATGGAGACCATTCACAGCTAAATATTGCTGTTCAGTTGAAGACCAAACATTCTTTGGCAACTTCAGCAGATGCAGGACATCAAAATCAGACATTTCCAAGAACATCAATGCTCCGGCACCATCATTCAGAAGATTGTCATTCTCTGATCTTAGCCGTTCTTCGTCAACACGTATTAATGAGGATCTTGCACAAACTTTTGGGCCTGACTTGTTTGATTTTCAATTGAGTGAGTTACGTGCCATAACACAGAATTTTTCTAGCAATTTCTTGCTAGGAGAGGGTGGGTTTGGGACAGTGCATAAGGGTTATGTAGATGATAATTTGAGGCAAGGTTTGAAGGCTCAGGCTGTTGCTGTTAAGCTTCTTGACATTGAAGGCCTGCAAGGTCACCGTGAATGGCTGGTAAACATAATTGATTTTCTCCTTACTGTGTTTTATGAATAACACTATTACTTTCATTATTATATATATCATGACCAATGGGAGATTATAATCCTTACAAATATTGACTTCCGGCTACATGCATGGTATTTTTAATTTAATTTTCTCAACTCTTTGCATAGTGGGCCTTCACCTGTTCCTCGTGGAATTTGGTATTTGGATAGGATCATAGGAACAGGAATGCACAGAGCAGTACCAGACGACTTCAATTCTATGGTTGTTTGGAAAACATGATGAAAAGCAGTTTTTGCTGTGATGTTATATGCAAATTTATGATTCATTTCTTTTGAAGAAATAATATTTATTTATCTAGTCTTTAATCATGTTTAGTCTCTTTTGCACACAAGACTTATCCAATAAAGTTTGATTGAACAGAGTTTTCTTTATTTATTGCAGGCGGAAGTAATATTTTTAGGGCAACTTAGACATCCCAATTTGGTTAAATTGATTGGTTATTGCTGTGAAGAAGAAGAACGACTTCTTGTCTATGAATTTATGCCTCGAGGCAGTTTAGAGAATCACTTATTTAAAAGTGAGTCGATCAATTTTATGCTGCATATTTATTTTTCGAGTCATGATTTACATCAACTCTCTAATCTGTGCAATTCAATCTAACTATTTCATATGGAAAAGTCTTCTGAAAGGCTAGACCTTTGACCTGATTCTACTTCATTGGTAAAAATGAAAGAAAAGGGGCCGTGTACAGAGAAACATTCAGGAAGACGATGAGGAGGGTTATTTACTTGGTTTTGTTTCTTTCATTGACCATCACAGGGATTTCAGTGTCCTTGCCATGGAGCACGAGGTTAAAGATTGCAATAGGAGCAGCCAAGGGGCTAGCCTTCTTGCACGGCGCTGAGAAGCCTGTCATATACCGTGACTTCAAAACTTCCAATGTGTTGCTAGATTCTGTGCGTAAACATCTCTTTCTTTTCTCATTCAGATTGGTAGAGAAACATACTTGACATGTCAGGTTTTCTACTTGATTCTGCTGTCAGGATTTTACGGTTAAATTATCAGATTTTGGACTCGCAAAGATGGGACCTGAAGGATCAGACACGCATGTTACCACCAGAGTGATGGGGACCTATGGATACGCTGCCCCGGAATATGTCTCAACAGGTATTTTCTTGCCTCAAAGCTTTCTCTTGGACCCATAATAGACAGGTTCTGTGATGTGTATCCAGACAAAACATTACAACTCTGTCAGTAGCTCTAGAGCAGGCTAAAGACTACCGGGCTCAAAGCCCGATTCGAGAATCTGAATTGCATTAGCCATCATGGATAGATTTGCATTAATAAAATATATCATGACATGTAGCAATTCATGTGAAATCTGACCATTGATAATGGCTTCTGTGAGAATGTATTACAGGACACTTGACAACAAAAAGTGATGTTTTTAGCTTTGGGGTGGTCCTACTAGAGCTGCTTACAGGGAGGAGAGCAACGGATAAATCAAGACCAAAGAGGGAGCAAAACATCATCGACTGGGCAAAACCTTACCTGACAAGCAGTCGCCGGTTGCGCTGTATTATAGATCCAAGACTTGCAGGGCAGTATTCCGTCAAGGGAGCAAAACAGATGGCACTGCTGGCACGACAATGCGTAAGTTTAAACCCCAAAGACAGGCCCAAAATGCCATCCATTGTCGAGACTCTTGAAGCCCTACAACATTACAAGGACATGGCTGTGGCTTGTGGCCAATCGCAAGCATCGACAAAATCTGCTACGAGAAATGGAGTTTCCTCTGGAGGAAGGTTGGGAGGCAGAGGTGCAAGTTATAGGAAATCAGCTCCCGTTACGTCAAGCAAGAAGACATAATTAGTAATAATATAGAAGGTTAAGTGTAAATTATTAGTACGTGTGTGTATGTTGATGGGACACGTGTGAAAGTTAAGGCATACGCCTGTGTAGATATTGAATATGCAAATGGTCATGTCCATGGCCAAAATACATTACTACCTAAAGTAAAATCTGATATTTATCATAGAACATAAATATCAAATTAGTATCATTTTTGAGATATTTCTTTGTCTTTCCCGCTTTTCTTTTCTCGGGCCATGTAGTTTTAATATTTCATTATAAAATGTTTATAAATTAGATCATATATCTAAATTTAAAAAAAATATCCAAACAAGTTAGATAAATTTATTTGTATATTTTTTAATTTAAATCAAATTAAAATTTTACAAGCATCTTATATAGAATCAATTCTATAAAAAATTTAGTTGTTAGTATACACTTGGGCTGTTTGAGATTTTTTTTATAGTTATTTTCATACTCTTTTCCAAATTAGGTATGGTAATTTTATTTAATTCATATTTTATTAGTTAATTTACTATTTAAAGAGTTATGTATAGTATTTGCATTAGACTCAGTGATATTCAGAATTTTCCCTATAGTTTACTTGTAATTCCAAGGTTTGTGAGTTTTTTTTGGACACCATGTCACCAAATCGAGGAACAACTCATTGGGAAAAAAAAATGAATATTTTCCTCACCATAAGATTTGAGGGCGGCTACTTGCTTACCATTCTCTTTGCCAAAGCATTTGGCAATGAAAAATGATATTTTTGTGATGATATTCTTGTCTATGGGATTGACTTTCCCGGTAAACGGTAATAAAATAAAATAAAATAAAGAAAGAAAGAAGATCTTTCTATTCCACCAAACGGTTCTCTACCATACATTTGGAGTATCTTATATAGTAGGAAAAAAAGGGTACTTATAATATAATAATTTACTAATAAAAAGAAGATATGAATGGAGTACATTCTTTTCATCTCATTTAATGCTCAAGATATGATAATCTTGAACCTTACGAAAGACAGTCTTGTTCAAAGTCAAGTGTTAGGTTCATCTCACACATTATTTACTTCATTTCTTGTCGTGTTTCGTCTCGTTAAAATTGACCCCTAATTCACCTCACTATTTTTCTACAAGGGAAGAATTCCATGTTAATTTATAATACAGTAAAAAACTGATATTATGAATTTATTTTATTGTATCATTTGTCTTAATTAAAAAAAAATATAAAGATGTTATTCATGTTTAATAAAATTTTAATTTTAAAAATATAAAGGTGTTTTTTATGTTTAATAAATTAGAAGGCTAGGTGTAAATTATTAGTATGTGTGTGTATGTTAATGGGACACATTTGAAAGCATTTGGCAATGAAGAATGATATTCTTGTCTATGGGATTGACTTTTCCGGTAAACGGTAATAAAATAAAATAAAATAAAGAAAGACAGAAGATCTTTCTATTCCACCAAACGATTCTCTACCACACATTTTGGAGTAGCTTATGGTAGGAAAAAACAAGGTACATTCTTTTCATCCCATTTCATGCTCCGAGCGTGTTTAGCACTCCATCTCAAAATTACTTTTAAAAAATTTGAATTTTTTTTAATTAATTTTTTTTATATTTTCAAATTATTTTAATATAATAATCTTAAAAATAATTTTTTAAAAATAAAAAAAATATTATTAATATATTTTTCTAAAAATATTTTAAAAAATAATTATAATCACATTTCCAAACAAATACAAGATATGATAATTTTGAACCTTACAAAAGACTGTCTTGTTCAAAGTCAAGTGATAGGTTCACATAGATCACACATTAATTACTTAATTTCTTGTCCTGTTTGGTCTCGTTAAAATTGACCCCTAATTCACCTCACTATTTTTATACAAGGAAGAATTCCAAGTTAATTTGTAATACAGTAAAAACTTGATATTATGAATTTATTTTATTGTACCATTTGTTTTAATTAAAAAAATATAGAGATTTTATTTATGTTTAATAAATTTTTTATTTTAAAAATATAAAGATGTTTTGTTTATAAATTAGATCAACTTATCTAAATTTTGAAAGATATCCAAATAAGGTAGATTAGCTTACTGATATAAATATATATATTTTTTTAATTCAATCATTATATTAAGTTAAAATTTTACAAACATTTTATCTAGATTTAATTATGTAGAAAAGTTAGTTGGATAACATCCACTGAGGTTGTTTTTATGTTCAAATTAGGTTTGGAAGTTGTTATTTGAGATTTTTTATTTTTTATTTTATTTTTAGACTCTTTTACCAATTAGATTTGAAAATTTTATTTAACTCATATTATGGTCAATTTAGTTTTCTATTTAAAGAGTGTATAGTATTTGCATTAGACTTATAGATATTCAAAATCTATTAAATCATGATTTTTCCTACAGTTTAGTTGTAATTTCAAGGTTTGTGAATTTGTTTTTTTGTACACCATGTCACCAAATCGAGGAACATTGGTTTTGGGGTATTTTAATCTTGGATATATATATATTATTATAATTTCTAAACATTTAAATTACTTAGTTACTCTAATTTTTAAAAAATAAAAATAAAGCTATTGGCTAAAGGTATTTTTGCAATTTTCTTTTTCTTTGTAGAGATAAAAACTATCTTCGCCCTTGCAACGAAGGAGAGATGAACCATTAATCAAAGGGTATTTGAGTTTTTTCATATAGATTTTATGGTGAATCTTAGATGCATGACAATTAATTTGATCTTTTTTCTCATAAAATATTAATTTATTCAATAAAGCTATTAAAGTGATAACCACATGTGAGTACGTGGAAAGTGTCAATACCTTTAGATGGCATATACAACACCTTCCAATGATCAAATAAGCCTTTTTATTATGTCATTGGATGAGTCACTGCGTTCTTTTCCACTAAGAGCGGCGCAAATAAGCCCTTTTCGTTATATATAGTGGTTTGTTACTGGTTGATATTTTTTTTTTCTTTTTCCTTCACAAAAAATACAAGTTTGTTTTTTTATAGTTTGTTTTTTCAATTTCAATCCTTATTATTTTGATTTTTGATTTTTATTTTGATTATTTTATAGAAGTTTTATTTGTTTTCAATTTCAATTTGGCATATTTTATTTTTCCCATGTGTTCTTTATTGTTTTGATTTCTGAATTTTTTCCTTGACCTACTTGTGAATTGTTTTTTTCAATTTAGTCTTCAATTCCAATTTTTTTATATAATATTTTTGAATTTGATCATTCTTCTTTTAATTTTAATTTTTTTGTTTTCCCTTTATCAACATCTTGGTGGTTTTTAGTTTTGTCCTTTAATCCAAGTTTGTTTGGTTGTTTTTTAATTTGATCCTCATACTTTTATTTTGTTTTTTATATTGTTAATAATTTTTATTTTCATTTTAATCCTCCGATCAAAGAATTGTTCTTGTCTTCTATTTTTTTTTTCCACCCTTAATCTTTTAATTGCTATATTTTATTTTAAATCCTTTTATGTAATTAGTTTTTTCCCTGATTTTATCATTCAACATTTGATTTGTTGAGGAGACTCGACTTCTTGGTTTTCTCATGGATGGTGCTTCCAATGTTATGATCGGTGTCACGAGTTTTTAAAGTTATTTATAGCATAGCTTTCAAACCCAACCCGAGAGTTAATCTAGGGCAATACACGAGTTAAGTGGATTGACTCAAGTCAGGTTGTTTGACCCGGGTCAACCCTTTTTTTTATAAACATATAAAAATGATATTATTTGAAAAAAGAAAAAGAAAAAAAAGATCAAATGATTTTTAATAGGTTTGTCCAAGGCTAATTAGGTTCTAAGTTAATCTTATTTTTTTGATCATAACAGACCAGATCAATCATTTTTTTATTTTTGTTGGAACCTGGTCTAGTCTAGATCCCGAATCACCTCAGTCACAAGTCAAACTATCGGGTTGGGTTTAAATAGACCATTTATCAAGTTATCCTAATCTTTTTATCAAGGCTATAGGTTTTAAGAGTTAACCTATATTTATTCATTTTTTATTACCAAACTTATATGGTTATCACGGAACCTCGGGTTTGCTCAAATTAAGGGTTTTTTTTTATTCAATTACATGCTTCACATGGATTTTCTCTAAGTTATAATTGTCATTTTTTTTAATTAAAAACTATTTACTATCGTTGTCGATTCTTTTATCATGTCATTAAAATAAAACCAGCCTTTTCAACCTGTTCAAGGTTATAATATGGTGCTTATTCTTTTTATTTTTTTGTCCTTTTGTTAATTTTTTTTGTTCTAGGTTTTCTCATAAGCCCAACTTTTTGTTCTTTCTTTAAAATACACTTGCGATATTTAAACATTTTACACAAATATTAGTTCGGACCCATGAAGCAGCACAATCCCCTATTTAGTTTCTTCTAAAAGCAAAAGATAATTGACTATGCAAATATTTAACACCCGCTTTTCTTTTGAATTTATGCAATTTTTTTTAATCTTAGAGGTTATTTTTCTCATCAAGACAAATGATTTTTTTAAAATACATTATATAATACACTTTATTTATATCAAATATAAATGAAAAAATTATAAATATAAATTACAACAATCTCTTTTAAAAATGATAAAATTTTAAAAAATAAGTATTATTTTAAAAATAATTAAACTAAACAATTTAAAAATTTGAGAGAGGAGCTGATGGATTTGGCAAGTTAGGTCCTCGTGCCTAGCCAACTACCCAAGCTCAAGAATGCTTGGGTCTGGAAATCTATTCCAACCTGCTTGAGCTTATATGTACATTTTTTTTTACAACAAAGAATGGATGACATGTTAATTGCCTCTTTTTATTTACAATTTTTTTAAAGCAAATAACATGATATTTGACGTGACAATGATAGTCATCTTGCTTCCTAGTTTTTGAACACTTGAAGCGGCTAGAAAATTGGGTTGAGACTTTTGAAAAAAAAAAAAAGCATTTCAATTATTTTTCAATTAAAAAAATAAAAATTATTATAGAAACCTTAATAAATCCATTTATGACCTTAAAATAAAAATTAAAAAAAAAATAACTTGAAATCACAAAACTTCCCGATAATTGATATATTTTTTGGCAAGATGAAAGTCATAAACAAACCATCATTGAACTCCTCACGTGAATGAAACCTTTTGACACCAAACTTGTTTATTTTGATTGTCGAAATCATAACAAACAACAACTTTCTCTCTCTTTATAATTTTTTGGTGAATTTCTCTATCCCATCCCAAACTCACATACTAAAAAATAAAAAAATAAAAATCAACGTTTAGATTAAATGAAAATTGTAAATTTAGAATTGACGATGTATTTTTTTTTTATTTTATATTTTTATATTTTATCTTTTAATTTGGTAATTCTAGCATAATTTCAAATTTAATCTTATTTGATTAGGGCAGGAAATGATTTAATAAAAAAAGAAAAGGAAAGGTGAAGTTTTTATTTTTAAAAGGGAAGTTGCCATTATAAACAGTGAAGTAGCCGGGAAACCTAGTTCTTGATAATGATTTTAAAAGTATAATTAAATAAAATTATAAAATGCCATTATAAAATTCTGATTGGTAAATAAATAACAGAATTATGCACATATCTTCAAAAGCCTAACATGCGCCTATGGGACAACAAAAAAGATTTGCCAATTAGTTCATAAGAACAAATCCTATTATAAAATATCGGGGAATAAAAAAAGAAAGAACAGGAAGAAATGATGCTTTGTATATCGTCCATTTGAGAGGCTCACGCTCTCAGGCGATATTTTTCCAAGTCAACTAGCGGTACAAGACGTCCCTTGTCAAGGTAGAGGAGAAGGACTTTCGCAGCAACAAGGAAGAATCCCCTCTTTATTTTCCTCTCACTATTTCTCGTAAACATTTTGTAATATAACTGTGTTATCCTTACCTTCCATGTGTTCATTCCCTTTCTAACACTGATTTCAAATGGGCAATTCGCTTATGCACACCTGCTTATATTGCCTGCTAAAACTCTTTGTTGGAATTTGCTTCGTTTCTTCCATTGTTTCTAGCCAATGTCTTGAGCACCAGAGGTCAGTACTACTACAAATCAAACAAGAATTGTCAATTGATCCTCAGTTTGTAACTGACTCGAAGCTTCTGTCTTGGACTCCAACGAAAAACTGCTGCTTGTGGGATGGTGTGACTTGTGACCTTCAAACTGGTTATGTTGTCGGTCTAGACCTCAGCGATAGCTCCATTACTAGTGGAATCAACAGCTCTACCAGCATCTTCAGTCTTCATCACCTCCAGTATCTCAACATAGCGGATAATAAATTGTATTCCTCTCCCTTTCCATCAGGATTTAGTAGGCTTTCGAGCTTGACTCATCTCAACCTTTCATGGTCAGGCTTTTTTGGCCATGTTCCAGCTGAAATTTCATTTCTTAGAAAGTTGGTATCTCTTGATCTTTCTTCTTATGCGTTTGGATTAGAGGAACCTGTAACTGTAACACTCCAAAATCCAGATATTGAAACACTTGTCGAAAACCTTACTAGGCTGAGGGTGCTCCACCTTGATGGAATAGACCTGTCCATGGCTGAGAGTAGGTTCTGGGTTGTCCTGTCAACAAAACTTCCTAACCTTCGTGTCTTGGGTTTGTCAAATTGTAATCTTGCTGTGGTATTGCACCCTTCTCTTTTACAACTTGAGCAACTTACTGATCTCCAGCTAAGTGGAAACAACTTTTCATCAATAGTACCTGACTTCTTAGCCGAGTTTTCTTCTTTGAAAACTTTGCATCTAAGCCATTGTGGGTTGTATGGAATTTTTCCAAATAGTCTGTTCTTGATGCGCACTCTGCGTTCTCTTGATGTGTCCTCAACTCTAATCTCACTGGAACTTTGCCAGCAGAGTTCCCTTCAGGCAGCAGACTTGAAGTTATTAACCTCTCAGGAACAATGTTTATGGGGAATTTACCGCAGTCGATAGTTAATCTTGTCTTCCTACAAGATTTAGAAATTTCTCAATGCAGTTTTTCCGGATCAATTCCTTCCTCATTTGAAAATCTCACCGAGCTTCGTTATCTTGATTTTGGAAGAAATAATTTCAGTGGTCCAGTTCCATCTCTGGCTTTATCAAAAAACATCACTGGATTGATATTTTCCCACAATCATTTCACAGGTACCATTCTTCTTGTCTTTGGTAGAGTTTAACAAAATAAAAATCTCTATATTCATAGCAGCTATTTTACAGGATTTATTCCTTTGTCATATGCGAATGGGCTGAACTATCTTGAAGTTCTCTCCCTGAGGAACAACTCATTGAAGGGAACGATCCCTCCAGCTCTTTTCACGAAACCCTTGTTGAGGAGGCTAGATCTTAGCCAGAACCAGCTTAATGGACAGCTAAAAGAATTTCAGAATGCTTCATCTTCCCTATTGAGGGAGATGCACCTGAGTGAAAATGAATTGCAGGGTCCAATACCAGTGTCAATCTTCAAAATAAGAGGGCTTAATGTCCTGGGGCTTTCTTCCAACCAGTTCAATGGCACCATAAACTTTGAGATGATCAAAGATACTAACGAGCTTACCACACTCGATCTCTCTGGCAATAACTTCTCCTTTGAGGTTAGTGGTGTCAATTCAACCTTGTTTTCTCATATTGGAAAGCTCGCTTTGGGTTCCTGTAGTTTAAAAGAAATTCCAGGTTTTCTGAAAACCTGATGAACTTGTTTCATTTGGACCTTTCTAATAACAAAATCAAGGGTGAAATACCTAAATGGATTTGGAAAGTAGGCAACGAGAATCTGGTATATCTAAACCTATCTAACAATATGCTATCTGGTTTTGAAAAACCAATTCCAAATCTTTCTCCTGGTAAATTGGCTGTTCTCGATCTTCATTCCAATTTGCTGCAGGGGCCCTTCCTTATGCCATCACCTTTCATCATCCACTTAGATTACTCACAAAACCAGTTTTCATCCTCCTTACCATCCAGGATTTTCGAAAACCTGACCTATGCTACTTTCGTATCCCTGTCAAGTAATCACTTCATTGGAGAAATCCCGTTTTCAATGTGCGAGACGAGGAACTTATTTGTCCTAGATCTGTCTAAAAATCACTTCAATGGCTCCATTCCGGAGTGCCTGGGTAATTCCAACAGTTTCTTGAAGGTGTTAAATCTGCGAAACAATGAACTACATGGAATCCTGCCAAAAAGGTTCGCAGAGAATTGCACTTTGAGAACTCTCGATGTCAATCAAAATCACTTAGAAGGGCCTCTGCCAAGATCATTGGCCAACTGTGGAGATCTGGAAGTTTTAGACGTTGGCAACAATTTCTTGAATGGTTCTTTCCCATTCTGGCTGGAAACTTTGCCCCTGCTACGAGTCCTTATCTTGCGGTCCAATTTCTTCGGCGGTTCAATCATTTATTCTCCAAGTAAAACTTCATTCCCTCTGCTACAAATAATTGATCTAGCTTCCAATAAATTCCGGGGCAATTTGTCGTCTGAATGGTTCAAGAGTTGGAAGGGGATGATGAAGCAGGAAAAGAAATCACAGTCTAGCCAAGTTCTCAGATATAGTTATTTGTTGCTAACTCCATTCTATTACAAAGACTCTGTGACAGTGGTAAACAAAGGGTTGAACATGGAGTTGGAGAAGATCTTGACAATCTTCACCTCTATTGATTTATCCAACAATCTGTTCGAGGGTGAGATTCCTGAAAAAATAGGAGATCTTGATTTACTCTATGTACTCAACTTGTCAAATAACCATCTCACAGGCCAGATTCCTTCTTCATTTGGAAAACTCAAGGAGCTTGGTTCTTTGGACCTGTCAGAAAACAGACTTTCAGGTACGATTCCTCAACAACTCACCACATTAACCTTTCTCTCCGTTTTAGACTCTCACAGAATCTCCTCGTGGGAGAGATACCGCAAGGCAATCAGTTTGGTACATTCACATCAGCTGCTTTTGAAGGGAATATTGGACTGTGTGGCCCTCCATTAACCAAGACCTGCCCTCATGCATTGCCTCCAATGGAGCCGAATGCCGACCATGGAAATAGCACTTGGGGTGTTGATTGGAACTACTATTGGATTGGATTTGGCTGTGGAGGTGGAATGGGCCTCAATATTGGGTTTGTGGCAGGAACTTTTTCCATCAATAACTTTATGAAGGGAAGGGGAAGGGGAAGAAGAAGAAGAAGATTTCATACATGTATACATTAGTTTTGATGGTCCAAGAACTGTAGTCTGCAGATATGCTATTCCAATGAAGCGAATGCCAAGCCAAAATGTAGCAAACTTTACGCTTCAAGGATTGATAAAGGGTAGACTTTCGATTTTATTATTTGTTCCAAGCCAAAATGAGCCACTTTAAGTTGTAATATACTGGGATGCAGATCTAAAAAATCTCAATAATATAATATTTTTAAAGATTATAAAATGATATATATTTTTGAATAAATTATTTTTTTGATTTGTTTGTTCTGAGATTTAATGTAGATAAGATATCCTTTCGATACTATTTTTATGTTGGCTGTCATGAATCTAGGATTCAAGTCGTAACAGTCACTTTTAAGTTTTAATGATACTGGGATGCAGACCTAAAAAATCTCAATATTACGCTCGTTATTTTCAGTGGATTAAAGTTGGGCTGAAGGCTTAGAGCTTTGGGAAGCATAAACCACAGCTTCAAATCTAAGCCCTAATATTCCAACCATATTTATGAGCACCAGTTTCGGTAAAGAAAGCAGAGGTTGCAGTCAAGGTGCTTAGAGTCCAAGCAAAGATCACTTGCAAGTGCCTTAAATTGATGAATCTACCATTAAGATAATGAAAGAGGTCTCATAGTCCAAAAATCATAGCATTTAAAAGGACTTCGTGCATCGCAAATCACCCGAAATCCGCCTTGAAGAAATTGTGACTAACTAGCTTGCTTTGTTCAAAATCACGATGGGAAGGCGTCTGCTTTAAACTAACCAAAATGGTTGACTTTGCATGAAAATTAGATCCGGTCTTCTGCTGATGGCCTAACACAGGTAAAGTTGACTTGTCTACTGGCTAAAGAAAATGGGTAAAGCTTCAATAAAAAGAAGAAAAATATAGAATGATAAACTGAGATAGTATTATCCCTTTTCAAGGCGACCTCAAGTTCTAGCTCTCTGCTTAACAGATATGAAACTGAAGTGAAAGTGACAGTCAGGACATTTACACAGCAAATCTTGACAATAACATGTTAAGAATGGTAGAAGATACAAGCTAGCCAAGGGAGTGGAGGAGGCTTCAACATTACAAAACGTAGCACATGGAGTAAGTTCGTCCAGGCCCTGCAAATATTATATGAACTGCAAATAAAAACAAGTATATATTATGGCCACAAGAAGAATCCTCTTTCTCTTGGAGGAGGCGTGAGAACTGCACTAGCTAATAAAGAAGAGAAGAAAAGAAAACAACACACCACAAGACTTTCCTTCACTTTTCAGCATAAATATTTAGAATTCATTAATCTTTGCAAATTATTAAGTACCAAAAGCTAAGTCCCATCCAAAAAATGGCCTTCAACAACAAGCCCAAGAAACCTTATACCATCCCTTCTCAGTCTAAATCCAATCTATGCACCACACTTTTCTTCATTGTTCTCTTCACTATCCCAGCCCTTTTCCTCCTCCGTGCCCCAACCACCTCCATTTGCACCACCTTAATAGCCAACCATGCCAGGCCTTGGTCAGGTGATCTACGCAGTGCAGAACTTGCATGGAACCGTCTTGCCTTCATTGAGAATAAACCGCCTCCAGTCAAGCTCAAGATTGCTGTTTTCTCTCGCAAATGGCCTGTTGGCACAACCCCTGGAGGCATGGAACGCCATGCCTACACTTTACACACCGCCCTAGCTCACCGCGGCCACCAAGTGCATATCTTCACCTCTCCTGTAGATGAAAATAGCCCGTCCGTTTCTCATGCTAGTGTAATATCTTATCCACAAATTCATTTTCATGAAGGGGAACCGGGCAAGTGGATACATAACAAAGCATGGAAGCAATTTGAAGAGGAGAACCAGCGTGCAAAACCATTTGATGTGGTTCACTCGGAAAGCGTGGCTTTGCCTCATTGGTTAGCTCGCAGTGTTCCAAATCTTGCAGTTTCTTGGCATGGTATAGCTCTTGAAGGCTTACAATCAAGTATTTACCAGGACTTGACACGAAAACCAAATGAGGCCATCTCTCCTGATTTAAATAAGAGTCTCTACGGTTTTGTCCCTAAAGTGCTTGATGAGATAAGGTTTTTCAAGAACTATGAACATCATGTTGCTATTAGTGATAGTTGTGGTGAGATGCTTAGGGATGTGTACCAGATTCCTAGAAGAAGAGTTCATGTAATTGTCAACGGTGTAGATGAAGATGATTTTGGAGAAGACGTGAGATCAGGCCACGAGTTTAGGTCTAGAATTGGCGTCCCAATTAATGCTAGTTTAGTACTTGGTGTGGCTGGAAGATTAGTGAAAGATAAAGGGCATCCGATTCTTTATGAAGCATTTTCCGAGTTCATGACAGAACATCCTGATGTTTATTTAATTGTGGCAGGGTCAGGTCCATGGGAGCAAAGATACAAAGAATTAGGCCCTAGAGTCTTGGTTTTGGGATCTATGAGTCCATCTGAATTGCGGGCATTCTATAACTCCATTGATATCTTTGTGAACCCAACACTTAGACCTCAAGGCCTTGATCTTACACTCATGGAGGCAATGATGAGTGGGAAGCCAGTTATGGCATCAAGATTTCCCAGCATTAAGGGCACCATTGTTGTTGATGATGAGTTTGGTTTCATGTTTTCTCCAAACGTGGAATCATTATTGGAGACCTTGGAAGCTGTGGCGATGGAAGGATCAAGAAGACTAGCTCGAAGAGGGAAGGCTTGCCGGCAATACGCTGCTTCGATGTTCACTGCCCGTAAGATGGCACTGGCATATGAGAGGTTATTTCTCTGTATCAAAAATGAAACCTTTTGCACCTATGATTAGTTAGATTATAGTTTTATTTATTCTTTTGGTTTTACATTTTTATTTTTATTTTCATTCTATTGTTACAGGAGAAAGTATTATTTTTTTATTTTTATTTTTATAAAAAGCAGTGTGTTGTGCATTTAACACACTGCTTGAGTTGGTTTGCTCTATAAAATCATTTAGGATCATTCAAGGAGACATGAAAAAAGATTTATCCTTCTTCATGTAGTTTCAGATTCAATAAAATGAAAGAAAACAATCAAACTGCGAGGTGATCATCTTCATGATCTTGTGGAACACCAATGTTAAATTTGATTGACTTGGTTTCAGATCAAAATCTTTGATAAAAAGAACATCCTCTGCTGCAAAACTAAATTTTTTTCCCCAGGTAGCAAGTACAAGTAACATTGATACATCTAAACAACTTCTGCCTCCCATTGTCTACTTGAACCTAACCACGCCATGATCTTAGCAACCTCTTAATACAGCGGTGCCATGCTCGAAATACGTTTTGCTTCAAACTGGTAATAGGCATGTCTGGTTCTCAAGAATAACAAGAAGCTAGAAGTTAAGCCCAACACCGATAAGCATCCCCACCACACAAACGTTAAAAAATAGCACTGCCTTCCCATGCACACCACCGAGTCGGTGATGATGTTTAGGCTAGAGCTTACATGAGAATCATACACTATAGCTGCTAGAAAACCATAAACAAGTGATCCTATCGGGATGTTGGTGATAAGAATGTTGTGATTGACACCTACACTATTTGGCCCAAATAGCTCAGAAGTTATTGAAACTGCTGCGGCGAAGATGAACCCAGAGCTCAATCCAACTAATGCAGTGCTTATATGCAACGCTACTGCATTGCCTGATGCAGCGAGCAAGAAGAAGGCTATTGGGGTTGGCACCAGGGCGATGGTTAGCCACGCGGTCCTTGCAAAGTACATCTTCCTGCAGAAGACATCATTACTGTTTAGCTTAACGTAATGTCTAGGGTGCAACATCTCAAGGATTTTGCAGCACTTTGTTTAGTATTATGACTGCAAATCAATTGAAGGTGAAGGCACCATGGTTTATGCAGTATGATGCAGCTGAAATTAGAAGTTTAGAAACAAAACAATGTACGATCACTTACGCTCGTATGTAGTCTGGTGCTGCTGAAAGTAAGCGGCCAAAAAAGGAGAAGGATGAATAGAGAGTTACAAGAGTTGTAGTGTTTGCACTTTGTCCAAGTGATTGTGCTATTTGACCTAAATTGTTGCTGTACACAAGGCCAATGGTTCCCCCACAGACATATGCAGTGTAGTATAGCCAAAAATCCAACCTGCTTACCAGCAACGACACGGGGTGCTCTTCCCCAAGCATTGCTAATCGATCTTTCTTAACCATTGAATCACAGCACCCTTCTTTTTCACCACTGCTTTTCCGCCTTTTAATTTCATACAGAGTTTCATCTCCATTTTCATGATAACTCGACTCACGGGTAATGAGCTCTTTGTGAAGCTCGAGATCATCAACATCCACAAGAATGAAGCCAGAGCCGTGAAGGCTTAAACTAGAATGGATGGTCCGGTGAAACCATTCTCTAGCATAGACAATACCAGGGATACATAATGGGAAAATTAGTAGAAAAATTGCTCCCCCAAGGAGTAGACGAGCTCTCATTCCATCAGATGAACTTGAGCCAAAGAGAAGAAGATATATTCCTGTGAGGATGGCTATGAAATTCAATATTAGAAATATAAGGGAATCACGGCGGACTCCATCAGGAGGAAGGGGGTCTAAAGATGGTTGACGAATAATGGGGATCAGTGATACAACGGAAGTGATGAGGGGAATAAAAGCATTTAAAAGAAGATATATATCGTTTGATGATGAATCTATTGCATTGCCAGCGAGAGCGTATAGGGCTGCACTCACACCATTGAAGGCTATCGTGAGGGATAAAGCTAGGGGCCGGTTAGCTGGGAAATTTTGGATGCAAAGAACAAAACATACAGTGTTGAACCAACAAATACTACATCCAGCCAGCAAACAAAGAAGAAACACCTGCAAACAATTTTGCACTAATCAGAGAAAGTTTTTATGATGATGGATGGCTTTAGAAAAAAACAATTTAGGAAAATATAAGCACACTCTACTATACTTCATCAAATACTTCAATGAAATTATAATCCTATATCTATTCCCCATTTAAACACAGAACGCATTTACAGTGAGAACAGCGAACGAAGCCTAAGCATCTATACTTGACATTGTTTTCTGTCCACAACAGACTTGCATTGTTTCTCTATATTATTTAGATAACTGCGCTTTCTCACAACACCATGCCACAAACAGCACTCCGAATATATACCCAGAGGACTCTGGATCTTAGTTCTTAATACTGCAGAATTTCACAATCTTGAAGAACAAGCACAGAGGAGCCACAATTTCTTTTCAGCGAAACATTTTCTATTTTTCTCTTTATCGGGTTGAGGTCCTGTTCTCCCTGCCGTAAGGGGGGGAGACAAAAAAGAAGAGATGTCCATAAGAGTAGGAAAGAGTTCCCTTTTTTTTTTAATTCTTTTTTTAATTAAGAGATACATATATTTAGAATTCATCTTTTACTTTGCAATATCAAGCTTTAGTCAACAAGGATACATTTCCAAATGGAGAATTTCGTTCCCCTCCTCTGCTTTTCAATGAAAAGTGCTACAGGACTAATTAAGAGCCCCTTTAATTTACTTAAAAAGGAAAAGTACGTGCTAAATCGTTTATCACATGAAGAATCTGTAAAAGCAGTTCCTTTTCAAAAGTAAAGGCAAGGTCCCCTTAAGCAGGTGAAATAAATTAGTATGGAAAAACTTCAAGAGGAAAAATTATGTTGAAAGAGAAAACAGAACATTCGTAGTACAGATCACAGAATTTCTAATTAAAGACAGGCACATATTGTGTATCACCTTCCATAAAGGCAGCTAAACATATTCATCTAAAACATGCTATCACATCCAACAGACTTGAGGAAAAACAACTTTGATTCATCATATATAGTGTTTTACATGACGGGATTTACGTGCCACCCTATCAAGTATTTACATTATAAATCATAGTACCCACCAGGTATAGATATTTTTCATGTTTTGGCACAGCCAAGGGAAATCAAATCAAAAGGGAAAGGGAAGGACCAATGGAGATATGAAATCTACCATAGCCCGCCAGGCGCCACAAAAGCAAGGAGAGGAAAGATGACAAAAAGACAAGATCAACTAGACAAGCAAACAAACAATCCCTATAACAACTTGTTCATGGGCATTTGGTATAATATTCTTACCATCGGTATGTGGCAGAAAATATGTGGCATATATGAAAAAATAAACTCCGATTTGTTTTTTAAAGATTATACGTTCAAATTTTATAAATATCAAAATTATTAAAAATTTATATAATTATTAATTTTAAAATCCATAAAATTAATTAAAATAAATACAAGTAGATCTAAACATCCATATTAATAAAAAAAATTCTAGAAAGTTTTACATTTATATTTAAATTATTTGATATATTGATTTTAAAAATAAATTTTAAAAAATATTATTTAAATATATTTTTAAATAGATAATATTTTAAAAAACAATTATTTACAGCAGACAAGCAATGTTGAAAAAAGATTTCAAATAGTAAAAAGGTTGAAGATTGCTTTCCAAGAAGTGACAAGGCAAACAAAGTTGGGCCGTGATTAACTTGTAAGGTGGAAATCCTGATAAAAATCGACGGCTGCCTTCTGTGCATGTGTCTATTTTCGTCTTTAGATAAAAGCAAAATAATTGCTCTGTCAGATGATATGAAATCAAAAAAACAGTACGCCTGTTCCCCGTTGAATAAAAAGGAAAGGGCTGGAGTCTTTTTATTATTATTATTTTAACAATAAATGTACTCTCGTATAAATTATATTACTTAAATAGTAATTTAAAAATAATTATTTGACACTGGCCTCTAAAGTTTATATAATTTATGTTTAGGAACATGATCATAATTTTTTTAAAATGTTTTTTATTTAAAAATATATTAAGATAATATTTTTTTTATTTTAAAAAAATTATTTTTTACATTAATATATTAAAATGGTTTTAAAATATAAAAAAATAATTATTTTTTTTTAATTTTCTTTAAGAAGTTCGTCACCGACGTTCTCGATGATTCTATTAATATAAATAATTCACTTTTTCTTTTTTTCAATAATTAATTTGAAGAGGTTATATCAAGGAAAAGGGAAAAGACGACAGATATGCGATGACGAATGTTACCTGGCATTTTACGTCAGTAATCATATCGCACATATCAAAATATTTTAGAGCACTCTTTCTGTAAAGTAGAGAGCCATGTGGCGGACTACGATTCGACCTAATAAACACTTCTTATTTGTGTTTCCATGTCCCTCTTTGAATATGCACCACATAGCAGATTGATTCACGCATGTTTTATTAATATATAATGAATATTACATAATATTTATTTTCTGAAAAGTTGTTAATTTCTAGTAAATAAGAGTATAAGAAAATAAATTAAATATAAAAAAATGCCTCAAATATAAATTTATTATGCAGAAATAGAATAGCAAAAGCTATAATTTAGGATTATATTGTAGTAGTGATTCGTTGAAAAATTATGTTTATATAATAAGTTAAAATATTAAAAAATTTTTAAAAAATTAAATTTTTAAAAAATTCATTCAAATATATACTTAAAATATATTTAAAAATATATCTCTGATTATTTTTTAAAATATTTTTTACTTCTAAATATATTTAAAAAATAATTTTTTATTTTTTAAAAAAATATATTTAACATCAATATATCAAAATTAATTTTAAAAAAATAAAATTAAAATTTTTAAAAATACTTTTATATCATGAAAACAGAGGAAAACTCCATCTGTCTGCGGCCACTCAAATATTTTTAGAAATATTCTTGAAAACGAGAACTGAGAAGGGAATAAAGTACATTTATCAATTTGAATTTTGATTAACAGAAGATTGTCACCGTCTCGATCAGGAGATAGTTGGTATTCCAGCGGGGGCAACAAGCAACGGAAGAAATTATCGGCTATTAATAGAAACTTGTAGTGTATCTTCAAGAAATCAAGACCCATAAATGGAAATTAAAACAAAAAACCCAACATTAGAGTCATTTTACTCGCAAATTCGATAATCATACCACTTAATCTGAGACGCAAGTTCAAGAAAGATAGAAATAATCTTGAAACATGAGATTGGTTTCAAAATCGACTCCATAAAAACAACAGAGATCCTATTGCCATCAATAAATCTCATGTTAGAGAAAGAACAAGAGAGAACATACCAGGATATAAGGCAAGGAGATGATGTCCCTCATAACAAGCCATTGAAGGCCGTAACCAAACAACCCCATGAAAGCAGCCATGAAAAGAACAACCCATAATGGAAAATACATGAGAGCCAACCCTGAAGACCATCCAAAAACCTTTCCAAGATCAGAGGCAACAGCCAAGTAATTCAATTGCACCTGAGAGATCCCGAGAATGGATTTTAAATCCGATGAATAAGCAGAGAAATCGAAATTTGTCCCTGTAAATGCTTGAATCCATACAGTTGCCACCAATATCATCCACTTCCTTGACTGTCCTGCCATGAACACTCTCTTTGCTATTAATATAGCACCTAATAAAGACGCCGGAGATAACAAGTTGCGGCGGCGGTTGGAGCCTGATGGCCCTGTCGTCGAATGTTCTCAATAGTTGGAGAAATCGCGTCTCTCAGTACCTCTACGTGGCCGCATTTATAAATGATCAGTTTTTTTTTCTTCTTTTTTTTTTTCTTTCGATATGCGATAATGATGTCAGTGGTCACCGTTGGTAGCTTTCGTCCTTTGTTTGATAGAAACGTTTTTCTAACGTTTTACCATATTCACATCTTAGAAGGCGGATTTTTTTTTTATTTAATACGGAGATCAAGTGCTTAATTACTTTACATTAAGTCAAATAATAACTAAAACAACTTTGAGTCTCACTGTTAATCAAATACTTGAATCATATTACTATGGATTGAGTTGTTCGTTATAAATAATACTTTCTTCTTTTTTTAATCATCAAGCTTTTAAATTTTAAATTTTATTATTCAAAATTATGATATCATGTTTTTTTTTACATTTCTTTTAATTTATATTATCTAACATTTTATGAGTTTTGAAAAAGAGTTCGGTGATGAGTTAGCCTTTAATTTAGAAATCAAAATTAGATGGGGGTTAAAAATCAAAATTAAAAGAATAAAGATTCTATTTGATAAAAACTAAATATGTCACTTTTAGATTTTAACACTAATTAAACCTTAAAATTTTAGTTTTTATATATTTTGTCCTTATTATTTTAAATATTTATTTTTGATATTAAATTTTATTTTCATTACATTTCAGTTCTTGATATTGAGTGAGAAGAGAAAAGATTGCCAATAAAATTTTGAGAAAGGATAAATGCTTTCATGACCACTTTCTAATGACATAAAAGCTGATATTTGTGTGAATGAATTCATCTTTTTAAATACGGTTCAAAACGTAAATCAAGGTTCATTTAGTTTTTTATTAGTTAAGTTTTTGTGTTTATGTAGTGGTTTTGTTAGGGATTAGTTTGTTGAGGTTGTTATGATGTTGTTTTAAGTGTTTTCAACTGGAAATTGAGTTTTTGAAGAAAAAAAAAAAAGGACCTTGATCTTCCATTAAAAAAAAATGACTAGAAAACTATCCAATAGATGATGTCGCCCGATTTGAAAAACTAGAGCAATGGCATGTTGTCTTCTCTTAAGAAAAAAATAAAAATAAAATGTTTGGTGCAAACCTAGGCTTGTTTACTAGAGGCCAAGCATATTAGACCTGCTATCACATGCTTTTTTTGTATTTTTTTTTTATTTTCATTAATTTTTTATTTAAATATTGATTAATACCTTCTCTTTTATTTTTAAATTGTGTGGTTTAGATTTATTTGTTAAATGATGATTGATCCTTTTAAAAAAAAATTAATGTCATAATGCTGGGAAAAGATTAGTTTAATTTGTCTTTAATTTTTTTTCTTGTTATATTTTATATAAATTAGTTATATTTGTATGGTGTATTTATAAAAATAGAAATCTTTTGCTATTAGCAACACAAATTAGTCTCTAAGATAAAATAAAAAAAATAAAAACATCTAAAATAAAAGGAATAACCAGTGTAATTTTCACGTGCATCTATCTTTTACTTATATTAGAATATTAGCTTTCAATTTTAGTATTTGACCAGTCTTAACAATACCTTTTTAATTTATCAATTTATATATTTTTTAATTTTTTTATAAATCATAAAAAAAAAATCACTTTTCAATTAAAAAACAATATGATACACATCCATAACGTAATTGTTTCTTTATCTTATGTTAAAAATTGACATGAACTCCTTCTCGTAAAGTAGCAGGAGTGAGAGTAAAGGACTTAGTTAATAATCTAAAACAAAATATGTTTTCATTATTCATTCCTACAACTTTTCTCTAATTTCGTTGTTGACAAAACTATTCCTAGCAAAATACATTTTGGTCCCTATTATAGTCTATAAATGAGTGAGAAAGTCATTGAAAAAACAAAGTGAGCAAAAGCATTAGATTGGTTATGTTCCAATAAAAGATGACATAATGTTTTATTTAAAAGCTTTTTTCAGCATTTAAAATTTTTAAAAAAATATTTCTGAAATGTAAAAATAAATAAAATTTTATGAAATTCAATTACAAAAACATGTAAAAATTTCTTTTTAAAAACTACATTTGAAATTTAATTTTTTAATGAATCTCAAAATAATAAAACAAAGCTTAATATATTACCAAACACTTTACTGAGTATTTTATAGCACAACCATATAAACTGCAATTAAACAAACGGAGCCTGGCTCAGTTTTAGATTTAGAATTCAATGGACGATGACATAATGCTTTATTTAAAAGCTTTGTTTGGCGCCATTTAAAATCTTTTTTTTTTTGTCAGACAAAGAACTAATAATTATGTAGTGTACAAATTAGAGCAGCTCATTAATGTTATCGTCGTGGTTTGTCGTGAAGTCACCAACCCACAGATTTTATTCTCTCGGTTTTGGAATTCAATGCTTGATGACATATATGGGTGTGTTTGGTATTGTGGTTGCTGTTGTGGTTATGGTTTTAAAAAGTTGTTTTATAAAAAGTATTTTTAGTTGAGGTTGGTTTGAAAAAATATATGTTTGGTTAAAACTGTGGTTGAAATTGAGGTTGAACAAAAAATAGTTTAATTTGTTTGGTTAAAAAAATGCTTTTCAAATTGAGGTTATAAAATAATTATATATATATATATATTAATGATTTTTAATTTAAATATTGTAGATTTAACTATTTTTATTACATCATAAAATAAATAATATTAATATCAAATATTTTTTATTATTCCATTAAACTATATGTAATGTCATTACATACGAAATCTATCAAATAAGGACTATATTTTTCATGGTTTCTTAAGCGCGTAACAATAAAAACTGATTTTTTTAATTTATGTAGTGTTATTAAATAATAAAGATTGTGATATATTTATTATTGGAATTGCGATCAAATTCCATAAATGCTACGTCATCATGAGATATCTTTCTAATTTATATAGTGTTATTAAATAATATTAAATACTAGTTTTTCAAGTAAAACATAATTTTTTTAAAAAAAATTACAATTTCATTACTTACAAAAGTTATTCGACAAGAACTACAATTTCCATGATTTTTTGAGCGTGCAATAAAATTAGGTAAAATATTATCATGAATAAAATTGAGATTACAGTACGAGTAAATTTAATTCACCTTAAATTAATTTTTTAAAAAATAAAAAAATATATTATTCACGATTAATTGCACTGGTTTTTTTTGGGAAAAAATAAACTTTGCTCATTGGTTTTTCAAAAAAAAACTTTTCTTACAAAAAAAAAAAAGAGACATGGTGACAGTGGAGCCATGCTCCACTGTTAATATGCACAAGAAGCAGCAAAATGCTGCTTCTCAATTCCTGCGGCTGGCCAGCAAAAATTTGTGGGCCCTACAAAGCAAAACTGCTTTTGCTTGGTTAACCAAACATGAAAATGTGTGGGTGCGGGTGAACCTCACCCGCAGCCACACTACCAAACTTCCACGTAATGTTTAACATTTACAAGCTCTGTTCTCTCGATAGTAGTTAATTTGGTTTTTTTTTTTACCATTTTACTATCCGGCACACTATATCTCTTTCATTTTAGTTTTTTTTTTCTTTTTCTTTTTTCCAGATTACATACCTTATGCTTTGCCATATGTTAAAACAGGTTTAGGGCTGACTGTACGTTGCTCTACCACCAACGATAGCTAAGATTACCAAAACCAAAATTTCTTAGCTTCGGTTAATTTGGAGTGTTAGCAAGTTCGGTAGTGTGATTATAATTATATTTTATGTTATAATGCATATTAATGATATATTTTTTAGTTTTTAAAAATTATTTTTGACATCAGTACATCAAAATAATTTAAAAACACTAAAAACATATTAATTTAAAGTTAATAAAAAAATAAAAATAAAATTAATTTTTTAAAAACGTTTTTAAAACACAAAAACAAACAGATCGAACAACCCGGTGGCCAACATATGCGAAGATAAGTTTAACGACAACCTTGCCAATATATATAGTTGAGCTCCATTATCTTCTCTACCTGTTTCTTTTGCTGCCTCTGGGATTTCATCGAGCTCGCTCACACCCCCACTGTATAAATGTCGACAGCCAGTTCCTTCGGAGTGCAGCAGCTTGTGAGCTTACAGATTAGAAAAGGGGATATGTTAATTGATCAAAGAAAACTAAAACCAAAGAAACTCAGCAGGCTCATGCATGACCTTATGATGTTGGGCTATCAATGAATTCTTTATTCCATTATGCTATATTCTCTGCATAAATACCTCTTGAAATAAGAAGACAATTAATGTAGTTCTACAGTGTACTGAGGATGATCAAAGCAGATTTGCCACACCTTTCCTTTGAGGTGCCTGCCATAGTTTTTTAAGAAAAATTCATAGATTTGCTACACCTGTTCTTTGATAGAAGAATCAAAGAGATGCCTCTCGGGTTTGCTTTTGAAATTTACGCATTGCACACGTCAAACAAACTACACATTCTATTTTTCTTAAAAAAAAAAAACATTTTTATGATGCTGCGCCATAAAAATTATTGGTTTCAGCTTCATTTTAACCAACTCCACCCTGTTGTTGTTGACCATTTAGACGTGTGTTTTCAATGTTAAAATTTAATATGATTTATATATTTTAGATTATTTTTATGTGCTGATATCAAAAATAATTTTTAAAAATAAAAAAAATTATTAGCATGCATTTCGACAATTTTTTTTTAAAAAAAACAATCACTATCATACTACCAAATCAACTATTAGTGTTGGATACGAGGGCGATTGAAATTAGAAACATTAATCTCTATATCCATTGATGTGGCATATGGGTTTATCATGTTAGAGAATAATATAAATCATATTATAGGACCTCACCTAATAGCTTAAGCTATTGGGTTGAGATGGTTCTTTGACATAGTATCAGAGCCTTGATGATCAAGTGGTCACGGGTTTGAATCTCACAATCCTCATTTATTTAATAAAAATTAAGCACAAGGTAATGTGGGCATGTGTAAGTTTCAAGCCCAAAGGGCTTTCACTTGAGGGGATGTGTTAGAGAATAATATAAATCATATTCTAGGACATCACCCAATAACTTAAGTTATTGGGTTGAGATGGTTCTTTGACACATCAGAGGTAATTATGCCTTCAACTACAAATCCGAATTATTATCTGAATGAATCAAAGGATCGTCCACGTATCTCTTATTTAACCGATTGTTATATATATCCTAAAAAGAAAAAAAATTCATCAAATTCAAGAAAATAATAACTTAAAAAAAATTATTGAAAACCAACACACCACAAAATAAATTTGCATTGATTTAGAATTGTCAAGTCATAAATTAAATACCATTGATAAAATTATTCGTCAATAACTCCGTCGATTATTCTGTCAGTAATTTATAATGTAATTTCACCGTATAATTTATCTTTTTAAATTTTACCATAATACTTTTCACCAATACTTTCATTTATATTTATTAATATTTTTTTTCCCGTGATTATCAACGCTAACATGATCTATGCGTTGCAGAACCAGCTGTAGCTCCCCCATGATGGCTGAGTTGGGTTACAAGGGTGTCTTTTGCATGCTGGGATTCTAGGGTTCTTAGAGTTTTTGTGTGCTTTTTAGCTAGAACTGATCCAACAAGTTTTTGTATTTAATCCAGGATTTAAGAATTTGATTTATGAGTCGTGCTTAGGTTTTCTTGTCTTCAAATTATGCAAGTTCAACCATGGATTTCAAAAGAATGTTAAACTATCAACGTTCGTGGGGCCAAACCATCTCCATCTTGCATAAACACACACACACATTAAAAACAGAGAGAGTACTCGAGCATTATTCAAATCCAGTCTTGTTTTTTAAGCGATGAAACAACGTTGGAAACCTGTGTGTATAGCGCAAACAACGAATCTAAAACATATCTTGACGTGACTTTCTTGAGGAAGATGGATGTTAGGTAGTAGGTCATGTGCGAAGGCATTCCAGTGCATTTAATGAGATTACACTGCAAATGGTCCAAATTATGTGTGTGTATCAATACTAGGTGAATTAATTCATATAAACAGTGACTCTATTATTTATTTAATTGTGTCCAACCAATAAAAAAATTCAATTTTTTAATTGTGTTTTACTCAAAAACTAGTTTTTAATATTATTCAATAACACTATATAAATTAAAAGTAGTTCACATGATGATATAGCATTTTTAGAATTTGATCGTAATTTCAATTTTGTTTATGATAATATTTTATCTGATTTTGTTGCATATTCAAAAAACCATAAAAATTATAGTTTTTATTGGATGAATTTCATACATGATGAATTTGCAGATAAGTTAATGAAAAAAATAAAAATATTTGATATAAAATATTATTTATTTAATGATGTAATAGTGGTAGTTAAATCTACAATATTTAAATTAAAAATCAGCAATATTAATATATATCCTTTTAAATTATTTTATAACCTCAATTTGAAAAGCATGTTTAACCAAATACATTAAACTACTTTTTATTCAACCTCAATTTCAATCAAGGTTTTAATCAAACATATATAAATACCAAACCAACCTTAACCAATATTTTTTTTTATAAAACAATTTTTTTTTCAAACCATAACCATAAAAGCTATTGCAATACCAAATACATAATTACAAGATTTTTTTCAAAAACATTTGTTGCGTTAACAAGAACTCGAAGTATTGGTTGTTTATTATTTGCATTTCAGTTATTAAACTTTGTTTTTTTAATTTTATTTTTGCGATTTTTTATTTACTAGAATATATTAATAAGTAAATGGAGTTTTGATCAAGGAGATACATTCTTTCCTTCTTATCTCAAGTCATTAGAATTGTTTAGAATATTTATTGTAATTGCCTTTAGTCTTTATTCAATAAAATATATTACTAATAAAAAAGTGTATATGTTTATGAAAATGAAAAAAAAAACACATGGAAAGATAATTTATACTAAAAAAATATATTTTCTACAAAATTTAAATAATTGCATTTCTTGCGAATATCTATTTTAATTGCTATATAATTAAATAAAAAATTTGAAACAAATTAATGAGAAAATGGAGTTTTGATTAAAGAGACACATTCTTTTCTTCTTATCTTAAATCATTAGAATATTTTGATAGAAGATGAGAAAATTTATCGCATCCGAAACCCCAGCACTTTCTTTTCTTGTGTTAAAAACTAATTTAAAACCTTACTCGTAGGATAGTATGGGTGCACTAGCTAGCTAGTGTGTGTGTAAGATATTAAGACTGGTTTCAAAATGATGTTAAATTAACCATATATTTATGTATTTTTAAGAATACATTGTCTAGTGAATTTGAGAGAATAAAACTCACTCTAAAATTTAAGTTTAATAAATTAAAATAAGGAATGTATATGAGTTACGTATTAATTTCATATTGGTTAGAAATAATAAGATATTAGGATGCTTTTATATATATATATATATATATATATATATATATAAATGAATTGATAGTCCAATCATCCTGGTTTTTGAATTGAAGATAATATTTATCATTGTGTGCAAACTTTTATTTTTAAAAAAAAATTAACATGCTTGTAATTATATTCGGTTCAAGCTAAGAGCTATGTAGACAATAATATAAGGCCTCCATTTAATAAAATATCTCAAGAATAAGTAAGTTATATTATTTTTTAATTATATTTTATAAAATAAAAATTATCTTAACAAAAAAACTCCAAATACAAAATAAAAATTGTTCACGGCTTCATTTATTAGACATACATAATAAATAAATAAAATTCTTAAACATTTTAAAATATCTCATTTATAGATTTATACAAGGCTCATTTATTGCGAGGTACATGCATTTTAGCGATTATGTACGTAAATGATTGGAGGGTTGCGAATATATTGTTTTTTTAGATGGTTGTTGCACTTAATCTGAGCATAGGATTCCTTCCATACATGTTTTTTTATTTTTTTAATTTATCAAACCCGCTCTTCCCAAACTCAATCTAGTGATTCATTAGCCATTAATTGCGGATCTTTTTTTTTTCCTAGTAATAGAATGGATAAACAGGATTCTTCACTGTATCTTGGATATAAAAAAAATTCTTAATTATAAATTATAATTTGAAATGTTTATATACACACCTAATTAAATAAATTAATATTTTATGAAGAGCTAGATTAGATTAAAACACTTGATTTCACAAAAATAATTGAATGAGAAGGAAAATGAAAAAAAAGGCATAAAGATCAATTCTCTAAACAAAAATATGGAATGAATAAATTAAAATATATAATTTTAAAAAAGAATATAAAAAACAAAATCAACTCATATGAACCATTGAAACTCGTGACCATGATCATAAGACTAAGACTAGCCGCATAGAAGGTAAACCAAAAAACAAGAAAACAAAGAAGCAAAAGTATCAATAAAAAAAATATTGAGTTATGAAAATAAAAATAAAAAATAAATGAAATTTAAAAGATATGAGTTAAATTAGGGTAACCCATAACTTTGCAAAATGAAAAAAACAAAGCACGCAGACCAATTAAAAATAATAATTAAATGCTCAAAGATCAAATTAAAAATAAATCAATTCTATAAAAGGACTTAGAAAAAATTACCAAAGTCAAATCATATTAACCTTTAAAACTCGTGACTTGATCATGAGGCTGGCGAGATCCTTATAAAAGGCCATTAAAAAAAAACTAATGTTGAATAATAAAATATGAAAAAAAATAAGTAAAAAGAAAAAACGTTGACCCATGTTTACTCTCTAAACCAATGACTTGAAAAAATAAACAACAAAGTCTAATTACTAGCAAATTAAACATCGAATTATGAAACCCCAAAAAAGCAATCCAATGAGACAAATTGATTTTAAAAAATACAATAAAATGAATGAGTGTTAATATGAAATAAAAATTAAATTAAAGGGCAGTCACAATATTTAGATCATAGGGCTCAATAAAAAAAAACTTTATTAAAAGAATAAGAATTAAATTGAAAAATAAAAAATAAAAAATAAAAATTATATATGTTTGATGTCATTTGAATCATCACAACATCATCTTTTTTAAAGATTATATGTGTTGTTGAGGGGGGGTTTGATGTGACTTTGGCAACCCATTTTTCTTCCCTTTCTCCTTCTCTTTTTCCCTCTCTCCCTGCCTCAGTTTTCATAGCCAGCTTATGCTATTCTTCCATTAAGGTTTAATGGTTTTCTATTCTTCAATTTCTACTCTTAAAAAATGAAGATTTCAAACAACATCTCCCAAAATTGATCACCAATGGGATATTTTTTTAATATTACAATAACTATATATAAAAAATTAAAATAAATCATCAACTCAAAATCCAACAACTACACAATTTAACCACTAAATTAAAAATAAAAAATTTAATAACTGAGGCAAAAAAAAAAAAAAAAAACTTGGGGAATCATAACGTGATGACACGTCGGTTTTCAGCTGGCCAATGCCAGACGGCAGTACTTGGGGAATCACATTCTGTTTCATTTTTGAAATAATTAACGATCGTAACGTGATCACACGCTGACCAGTTGAGACCTGTTCCCATGTAATTGCATAACTTGGCAAAGATGTATAAAACAGATGGCAACCACTCAAAACAGAGGCATCATCAGGAACAACTAATATATTACCATTAAAAACAAATATATATTATTTTTTTCTGTTATAAAAAAAAAACATCACATCCATAGTATAACATACGTCATTTTATTTGAAATTATTATCACCGCATTTTAAATAACATTTGTTTCTTGGTTACTTATGTATTTGAAACAAACAACATAAAATAATCGTTTTGTAATAATTAAAATATCATTTACTACTTATGAGCCCCACTATCATTTGCAAACATGGTTTTTTTGATATGATATCAAAGCTTTGATAACCAAATGGTCACGAGTTCGAATCTTATCATCTCTATTTATTTGATAAAAATTAACCACAAGATAATATGAGCCTGTATTTTAAAGGAGTGTGTTAAAAAATAATATAAATCATATTTTAGAATTTCATCTAACAATTTTAGTTATTGGATTAAGATGGTTTTTTGATAAAATTATCAGCTGGGAAACATCGATGAGATTCAATTTCTCAATTTTACTAGGGAGCTTTGCCTAAAAATATGCTCTACTTGTGAGGGCTAGCACTTTACTTTATTGCGAGGTGGTGAAGTTTCTGATTGCCTATTTACCATCCATTCCTTTTACCCAAAAAAAAAAAAAAAAAGATTTGTATTGCCGTTATTTTTAGGCCATCTATTTCATCTAATTAAAAAAATAAAAATTGGTGGCCAATCTCTGCTAAAGGTGGCAACCGGAACCTCTCTCTCTCTCTCTCTCTCTCTCTCTCTCTCTCTATATATATATATATATATATATATATATATATATATATATAGTTATACACACACACACACACATTTTATGAATTGACGCAAGGCTGTGCTGTCCATGCATTTAATATCGATCGAAAAAAGGCCTCAGAGTTTCTTTTGGTCGTTTTCGCCCCCGATGCGTTGGTAGTATTAGATGAACGCTAGAGACGTGACCCGTGGGATAGCTGGGTTTTTTTTTTTTTTTTTTTTAATGTAAAAGAAGTTTACATTTTGAGAAAAAGCTGACCTTGTGATTAAAAATTTCCTAATAATAAAAAATTAAAATATAAAACAAATAGTAATTAAAATAATAAATCAAATATAGTATAAAAACAAAATGAAAGAAAACATGAAAGACTAAATTAAAATACAAAATAATTAAATAAAAGGATTAAAAAATAGTAATAAAAAATAAGGACCACATTGGATATAAAAATAAAGAAAATAAAACATTAAGGTACAAAATTTAAAAAAATCAAGAAAAAAAAAAAAAATAGCAATTAAAATAACAATAATAAAATTAAATTAAATAAAAAACTTAAGGATGAAATTATAAAGATCCCAATTGTTGCGCCCATACCCTAACACCAGAAGAAAGACGACACAATAATATTGTGAAATGTGATGTTTGATCGTCAGGTATGCAATATACACTGATATGCCTGGATTTTAATTTTAAAATTTTTGTTTTTAATGTTATTCATATCATTTTATTGTGTATCTAGCACGTTAAAAAATTAAATTGCTACTAGTAGCTAATTAAATAATTTTATTTGTAAATAAAAAAATAATTATTACAATGTTCTAATATATAGTACAATGAATCTAGGGGGACAATGAAACGATGATTAATTTTTAAAAAAACAATAACGAGCTTAAGCATGTGTAGCAATGATAATCGTGAGGAACCTGAACCCATGTGCTAAAACAGAGATCATCAAGTGCTGTTTTGTGATTACATGTGCCCAGCTAATTGTCATTTCACGACCCTAATAATTCAACAAACTATAGGAATTACAATTTGAAAACATAGCTTTGGATTCCCTAAATAGTTGTCATGAAATCATCATCCATGCTTGTTTGTTTCCTTCCTTTTGTTTAATTTCATATATATATATATATATATATATATACAAGAAACTGCTGGCTCAAACAACTGAGATTGTATTGGCTCCATCTGGTGATCTTAGATTCAAGTCCTCATCTGGGAACACCAACGAGGGGCGGCGGGAAGTAGCCATGGCCCCCCAAAGTTTATTTTAATACCTAAACTATGTCTTTTCCACACATACCCTCCAAAAATTATGAATTCGCCACATTAATAAAGAACTACATCTGTATAGAATCATAGTATCATCTTATTATAGTCCATAATGTTGTCACCTAAGTATGGTAGACAATCACAACTAGTTTGACCAAACTTTAATCAACCAGTAATGGCTATTTATATATGAAGGCATGTCCTTTTATCAAAATATAAATATATCTAATATTGATTTAAGGGTTATTTAGCTGAACGTGAGAAATATATCATCCTTGTCACTGAGTTTAGTTGATTTATGAAAATACATGTTCATTGTATAAAAATAATATGGAAAATATTGTTTATATAATAAAATAATCTACTATGTTTTATATGATTAAGAGAAATATTTGTTCATTTTATAAATCAATAAAAAAAGATGAAACCGACTATCAACTAGTGAAAATAATTGGGATTGACCATTAACCCAAGAAGATGAGGATTCCAGTTATTGCACAATAATTAGCAGTTAACATTGATGAATGTTGTTGTAATCCATTTTTGGGTTCCCACATAAAAAATAATAAAATACAAAAAAATATATTATCAAAAAATATAACAGTGAAAAAATGTCAGGGCGTCCTAAAATGCTTAAAAATTGATTGAGGATGTTCAAAAATATAAAAATTAAAATTTGACAATATATCATTGACTGATGAGAGCCCCGATGATAAAGAAAATTCAATTTGAAAAAGAAAAATGCAAAATCAGAAGTTTATGGACTCAATTAAATTTTATTAAAGGTTTAATTGAATTTTTGGAGAGTTTAATTGCAAGAAAATTTGATTTTGGAGTTAATTTGGGCTTTAATTGGAAGAAATTAAAGTTCTGGGATCAAATTATAATTTTTGGAAGTTAATTTGGTCAAATCAGGGGCTTAATTGCATAAATATTGAAGTTTAATGGCCAATTAAGGACTTAATTGAAGAAATCCGAGACCAAGGACTAAATTGAAACACACTCGAAAATTAAGGGCCTGCTTTGAATCACGCGTTTTGGCGCCTTTTCCTTTTAAATGAAACGGCGCGTTTTGACTTCACTGTTGAAAAAAAAAAGGAATACTCAAAACGGTGCCGTTTTGAAACGGCACCATCATCTTCTTCCCTGCGCACGCAGAGAACAGGGGAGAAGAAGATTTTTTTCTTCTCCACTTTTCGCCTAATTTCTTTCCCAGTTTTTGCGCAATAAGACGCCTACCATTCGACGCCTACTTGCCTCCTTTTTATATCCATTGAACGGATAGTGGAGGGCCGGCCAACAGTGGCCGCCCCACCATTCGGCCCCCCCTGTTTTTGCCTATAAAAACAGGGGAGGAAGAGAAGAAAAAAAAAGAGACAGAGGGAGAGAGAAGAGGGAGACGAACCGAGAGAGGGCAGAGAAGAAGAAGAAGAAGAAGCAACAGGGAAGAAAACGAAAAAAAAGAAGAAGCAACAGGGAAGAAAACGAAAAAACAAAAGAGAAGGAAAACGCAGAGCCACCGCCGGCCACCGTGCCTCCGCCACCCGCAACACCGCCTTGACGCCACCGCAGGTAACCTCCCGTTGCCCCGTCTCCTTCTCCTTCTACAACTGCCTTCTCTGTTTTCATGCATAATGTGAATTAATTCACGTTCTGCAACTGATGAGAGGCTGGTTACTGTGTTTATGCACAGTAACCAGCCCATTTAGTAATGGCCCGGGTTGGCCCAGCCCACTGAAATGGGCCGGGTCCGGCCCATTTCAATTTTTTTAAAATTTTGTTTTTTTAGAACTTTTACAATTTTTTTCAGCACATTTTTTTTTTCAATTTTGCTTAATATCGGTCTGTATTTTACATCGTAAAAATATAAATCAGGTATTAAAATACCCGGTTTTCGTCCCACGGTACTGTTCACATTCAGAAAGAAAAAAATAAAAAATAACTGTTTCAGCATTTTATAATTTTTTCGCGTAGTTTTTATGTCATTTTGATTAATATCGGGCAGTATTTTTACATCGTAAAAATATAAATCCGGTATTAAAATACCCGGTTTTCGGCAAAAAACTTCCAAAAATTAAAAAATTAAAAAAAGATAAAAAAAAATGTTTTTGTGCATACAGCCAAGTGTCTCAAATCTAAAATATCATATCGTATTTTTCATATGTCAAAAAACAATATTTTAGCATGCATTTTGGCTTTAATAACCAGTTTATTAAAGTCAATAGAACATTGACCAAAATCTCAAAAACAACAAAATATTTTATTTTGTTTGATTTTAGTATTAGGGATTATGAATTTATACGTAAATCGTATTCCTGATATTAAAAAGATAATTTCTTTTGATGACTTCGAATAGTTAGTTTTTTACCCGATAAAGATAAGGATCTCCTTACAGAGGAGGACTTTTCTTAAACCATAAACGAACCAACAATTCAAAACCAAAACACGATTTTAGATTTTATCAGACATCAAAACAATGCAGCCTACCTTAGGTAGGGCGTAGTTGGGGTGCTAATACCTTCCCTTTACGCAACCAGTCTCCGTACCCGATCTCTAAAGACCAGTTAAGGTTCCTAGTAACCAGAATACTAGGTGCCGACTCCCAGTCCATATTTTCACATATAGAGACAAGAATTGCTTGTCTCTCCCTATTTGCCAGGAATAAATATTCCGATATTTCCTTGAGGGTGGACGATCGCCGCGCCGCCGCACACGTGCGACAAATATCACGGTATAATTAGAAGTTTTAACACATAATTTTTAAAAGGATACACGCTAATAAGAAGCACAAATCATATTGGGATTCTTATTATAAAATCCTTATTTATCATAGACAATTTGTATAGGATATAATTGATAGTTATGTGAAACTCAATTTCTATAACATTATAAATAAATTATTTAGTTGATGGAAATCATGGTCAACCCCATATATACAATTTCTTTACTAGATTAATAAATAATTGAATTTCTTATTGATAGTTACATTATTAATAAATATTATTTATTTATTTTTAAGGTGATAATCTTTGTTAATCTAAAAAAAATATTATTATCAATATTTTATATAGGTTTCATAAATAATGAACGATTGTTCTTAGAGATATTGAGAGTCAAATGATGGATTATATAGGCAAAATTATTTTGATAAGGTTGAGGGTTTTATTAATTTTATTCCATTTAATCTAAAGAATATTAGTGAAGATGAAATTAGATATTCATGCATGAAATGTAAAACTAAAAAGATTAACCATAAAGATGTTGAAACAATGCTTCTACTTAATAAAAAATTCATCGCGAAATACTTAAATTAATTTGCACATATTGAAGCCTATGTTCTTTAAAAAACCATGTTAGAATGTTAATGAAGCTCAGATTTTTAATTATAAGATAAATAATTTTTCACGTTGTTTAAAATAGATACAAGTGTTTAATAATTGGCAACTCATAAGTTTAGATTTAGTTATGCCTTTTCTATTACTGTTAATGATTATTAAGAATAACCACATGTCCAATATGGGAGCTAATGATGGTAGAATAAGATTTTTGTCTTTTAGTCTTGAAAAAAATAAGTTCAATGTTACAATGAATATTTTATTAATGAATATTTCTTTCATATAAAACAACATGGTAAGGTTAGAAAGACTTATAATAGCGGGGCTTGTGTAAATGATTTAACTTCCAATTAGATTGAAGTTGATTATTATAACAAGTTGGATGAGGTTATTGAGTTGCAATAACATAGGTGCAAGATATAATGTTTTTTAATTCAAATGTTATTGGTATGATACCTATAGAGGTATTAGAGTTGATTCTTACCATGATTTGATTGAAATAAATAAAAAAGGTATATTCTGCAATATCAATATTGTTTTTGTTTTTGTTTTTGTTTTTGCCAAATAATGCTAACAATTGTATTATACACACCTATTTCTTTAGAAATGATCATAATATAGTTGACTAGTTATCCGTTGTCAAGACAAAACCTATGAGTTATGTTCAAGTAGTTGAAGATGGTAAACAATGAAGTAATTAGGAGAGACAATAGCTTTTAAATGGACGAGTTGCTCCATCCATCGAGTTTGAAAATCAAGATTTTTATATTATTGAGAATATTTATGCTGAGGTTAATGTTGATGATTTAAATATAATATTTAGTAACAATGCATATAAAAAAATAGATGAAGATGATGATATCGATTATGAATTCAATAAAAAATGTGATGTTGGACATAACGATGATGACAATGAGGAAGAGGATTTTGATTAAAAGGTTTTGGATTGATTTAGATATAATTTTTCATTGCGTAATAAAAATAGAGAGATGTGAGACATTTGTTAGTGCTCTGTAATGTATTGTATTTATACTTGTTGGACAATCTTTTTTTATCATTTTGATGCCCAATATTTTACCAGGATATAAAAAGACGTTAACTTGACACCAGCTACACGCAGTTTTCAGAGAATATTAGGGAGCATCAATTCAATACCCAGTGCTTGTGAAGGGAGCCTCTGGATGTATCTCGTATGAGACACTGGCTTCATGCATTTTCTTGTTTTTTGGCCCGTCGTTTGATGCATTGATTAACAAAGTGACATTTCGCCTTCGATTTTCTGGCTGATTCTTGAAGGAGATGAATGGCGTGGCAAAATCCCATCGCGTCACATCTTGGTGATGTGACTGTAAACGATATATCTCCTCACAACCACCGGCGTCCACTGCTTTTACTGAAATCTCCTCTCTTTTCAGTGGTGGCCCCGGTTTGTTTTTTCTGCTTGAAATTCTCTTTGTAAGAATTTAATTGTTTTTTTTAGTATTTAAAAAAAATATTATTTCAATGTTTTTTCAAGTAAAAATTATTTTAAAAAATAATTGTTATTAAACTATCAAATGAATTTTTTATGGTATTGCATAATTTTTTTTTTAAAGTATATTTTAATTAAAAATACATTAAAATAATATTTTGTATTTTTTGTACTATCATATTAAAATAATAAAATAATTGATATTAACAACGATAGGTATCTCTTCCATAGGTATAGCAAGAAAATAGTTTTTTGTTTCTTTATAAATACATGGATATAAATATTAACAATTATTTTAAGATACGAGCAGGAAAAAATCTTGATTTTAGTATATAAAAACAGTTACTAGGATAATTTTTATTTATATTCTTAAGAAAAATATTAGTCTTCTGGCAATTGACAGTTACCATACGGTGGTCCATGTTGATCACACACAGGACACGTATAATTCAACTACAGAGAAAGTGACAAAAAGCTGAGGAGCTGTTAGTTGCTGTCATCTGGAAGAATCTATGGTGTAACAATTGATCAAGCATGTAATTTGTTGAATTACAAATTGACATTATACCCTCGATTCCTTATTTGACTCTCTTTCTCGTGATTAAGGTATCGTGTTTTGTTTGTCTTTTTATTTCAAAATTATTTTTTATATATTTTAAATTATTTTAATATACTTATATTAAAAATAATTTTTTTAAAAATATTATTTTAATATATTTTCAAACAAAAAATATTTGAAAAAAAATCTTATTACCACTCTCAAATGTCACCAAAATCTTAAGCACTAACCCAATAGATTTAAAGAAAATAGTTATTTATTTTTATTTTTATATGTAATCCATTGTATTTAACATTTTTTCTAGCCCGTAGCAACACGCTAATATAGATACCCATATATATATATATATATAATTAACTTTTCCATTATATATAAAGGTAATGTTTGTTTATGCAATTCCATTATATTTTTATCTTTTTAAATGTTTTTAAATTATATTGATATGCTGATATTAAAAATAAATTTTAAAAAATAAAAAATATATTATATATAAAAAACACTTTAAAACTATTTCTATCATAATATCAAAAACTATCTAAATTCCTTTCAAAAATGAATTTTGATAAGGCATTCCCCATCTATCCAAAAGACAATCCAATTTAATCCACAATTTTATTTTTAACCGGATCCTAAAAAGAAAAAAAAAGTTTATAATTGGAGCTTAGTTTGGATGGTAAATTAATTAATTTGGTATCCATATTATCATGTACAATTTAATTTTTAAGGAGTGACCTATTGAAAGAAAGATCTTGTGATTACATCTATTTAAGCACACATGACCTATTTAAAATCTTCTTCTTTTTATTCATTAAATGAAAGCTAATCTAAAAATATTTTAAACATTAGAATTAAAAAAAACCAATGGAATCTGCTATAAAATATCATAAACTTGGGTTTTGATGCATGTATCCCTCAATATTTGTTATAGAAATAAAATGTTAGATTTGCCAAAAACCTTGTAATCAAACTCCAAAACCAGTCCACTTCAATCTGAGAATAGACCAATACAGATCTGGGTATTCTATAAGCCCAATTGGTATTCCAATTCTCTTCAGGCCAGTTGCCCAAGAAACCCCATCTCTCTCCTCCACCCCCTCTTCCTCTCAAGTCAGCCCCTGAGCTTCCCTGGCTGGCGGCGTTGCTTCGGTCACCATTGCAGTCAATCAAATTCTCCTGGACCATTAAACCCCAAACGCTCGTTTATATATACATGAACTGTCCTGTCTCTTTCTCTTCCACATCCTCTCTTAAACTTCACCAGAAAGAACATCATGGCCTCTTCTTGTCCACCATTCTTAAACTATTGCCAACACACAATCACACACGTTAAACCCCCACAAAATAGTTTCGTCTGTTTGCTCTGTGAATGCGATCTTTGATGGATATGAGAAAGCTAACAATTACCAACACTATCTTTATTTACACACCAATTAAACGCCTTTTAACTTGTGTCACAGCCACGCTTAAAAAACAGCACCATATGCACCAACGAGACCCTCCTTCTCCTCCACGTCCAGTATTGCAGCCACAGACAAATCCACAACTTTAATTCAGATTTTACTCATTAAGTTATCTGCTATTCTTTCTAACCCATCTTTGGATTGTGCTAGATCTAAAGAATTAGTGCTCCATTTGTCTCCTCAAGAGTTTGATAGTTGTTAAAGCAAATGTGAATCCAAAAACAGCTTTAATTTTTTTTGTTTTTTCATTTTGTATCTGAGACTTGAAAGTTTGAAGGGGATATTTCCCAATTCAGTAGTTGCTTTGAATTCGCTTATGCAAGGTCTTTGCAAGAGTGATAAAAAGGGATATGCTGAGAGTGTTGTAGAGGAGATGATACCAATAGGTTTACCAATAAACCAAGGTTTGTTTGCTTTGATTATTAATTGGTTGTGTGAAGCGGGACAGAAAGAGACTTGAGAAGAAGAGGATAAAGGGAAAAGAAAAGGAGAAGAAATAAGAAAGAAAAGCTAGGGAAGACAGAGGGAATAAGAAGAAGCTGGGCAGAGGAAGAGGGGAAGAGAGAACGGGGAATGAGAGGAGAATGACAACTCTGTAATTTTTCTTTAATTCATAAATAAGTTGTTTATATTGTTTATAATGTAAAAGAAACACTTATAAATAGTAAAACATAATAGAACCACAATTATACTAAAAGGCCCATTAAAATAAAATAACATAAAATCCAATAATTAAATCAAATGAAGCCCAATCACATAAGCCCAAGCCCGCTATCTTAGTCAAAGAGTCATGAGTTAGGCTATTATTTGTTGCCTAGTTCAGTGTATATGATTCGTGTTTCAAATATGGTATTCTCATCAATTTTCTCGGGGTTAAAAGAACTTAACCCCGTCAAATACAGCTTTAGGTGGCTCTAATAATAGTTTAAAAGATTAGGATCAAGATGATGCAATCTCTCTCTAGTTACCCAAATATAGTCTTAAACAAGTTAAACAATTATTTGCTCATAAACTATGATTCATTGAATTTTACTATCACTGTTAAAAAAAACTTGTGTATTTAAAATATATTGATTGTGTTCTTCGTGAACATGTCTATAATAATTATTGTTTTAATTCTTACCAACATTATAATGCTTTATTTCAGGAATCTCTAGGGGCTCTATTATATTAGAAATGTTGGTCATCCGGGCTTGCATAAGTTGTAATTATTTTTAAATGGCTCTAAAAATATTGCTAAGAATCAAGTCCATAATAATTGTAGACATTATAAAACTTTGCACAAATACATGCAACACTAAATTAAATGCAATTGAGATCATAAACATATCTTGTAGATAACAATACAATAAAAATATTGATTTTATTATTGGAGGGTTTTTAAATTCTCAATTGAGATTATTTTTGGAAGTATTGAAACTTGTATTATGAGTATAAATATAGAGTTTTTTAGATTAAGAAATTTTTTTTTAAACATTTGAATATATTAATTAACCATAATTTTAAATTCTAAATAATATTTTAGTTATATATCTTGGATTGTGGTATTCATTGACTTTTTTAAGAAAACAATCCTGATGAATTATTTGATCCTTCGAAGATATTTGATTATTCTCGATACCTATTAAAGATTGATTGCGTGATTTTTGTGCAGACAAGGGAGGTGTTAAAGCTTCGCGAGGGACTGAAACAATTCTACCCGTTTATCATGGATGCTTTCTTTCATGTCTTGCCTCCGACAGCATTTTTAGCTCCAAGGTTCTGTTTCTGAAACTCTTCAAGATATATTGTATTTTACTATTCTTGCTATAATATTCGGATTTGGGAAGGCAACTTGGTCCTTGTAGTGGTTCACGCATAATCTCACTTATTTTATCCTGCCTGAAAAGCACCAATTATACACGAGTGCGATCAACGTTTGCTTCCTGATGCTTTTTTATTCACAGTGATATTATATAATTAAGTGGGCCCATGCCCTTCTGTCTTAGCCCATTTTCTCAATAATTGAAATAAGATTTTCTATACGTAGAAAGGTCTCTATACTGCACAACATGGCAGCTAGTTCAATGGCAGCCTACCCTTAATATGTAGGCGAGAGCAGGGTTTAGTTCTTGAAAAAATGCCAGCAAGCGCCTAGAGATGCATAGAATAGCATCATAGTCGAAGAAGACTAGCTGACATAGGTTGAAAAATCGAGTCCGCCTCCAAGGCAGCGGCTAGTTCTGGCCACAGGATAGCTGAAACAGTCCATGAGCCGTCGTTCCTAGCGCTTGGCCTTTGGTTCATGTAGCCAACTCCAATTTTTTCTACCGTTGTACAAACCGTGCCCAACACCGGACCACCGAATCCGAAGTCCAATTCAGCAACTGGAAACCTCCTCCCTGAAGACAAAACAAGGGCTGGACCTCCTCGGCCTAATACAATGCTAGATAGCATCAGACCAGGTCTGTGACACTCGATCCAATCTATCAAATCCAAGAAATGTGCCTCATTAGTCACCTTTGATATGGAATCATGGACATTGCTAGCAATATCTGATATAGACCCTTGCTTCAGTTCTGCAATGGTTGCTTCTGCAACAGCAACGGATAATACGTTCCCTATGTAATTTGACATTAAATCCTCAGCTCCATGAACTCTACCACGTCCATCGACTAACCATCCCATCTTGCACTTTTGATGCCTTTCATCAATGGCTGTAACCATTATCTTCCATACATAGGCTGAGAAGGCCTCAATTTTAGTTCTCTCATTACCGCTTTCACAAGCAAGTTGCTGCAGCCTATTGATGCTGGAGACATCAACATGATATAGGCGCTTGAGCAAGATCTGGGTTGTTGGCATGTTTATTATTTCTTCTATGGTACACTTTACGAAAGTTTGATCCAGAGAAGGATGATAAGTTGGAGGACAGCGTGCTACAAGGTTTCTCCTGTGATCTGGCATGCAAGATATTGGCTTTCTTTGAGCGATTTCTGACCATGAAACCAGGAACTTACCAAAGGAGCTTGCGTCGCCGAGTGCATGATCAAAGGTGAACGTTATTGAGATGCCTCCACATGTGTAACGGGTGACTTGGACTTGTAAAGGAAACTCAGTGTTGAGAGAAACGAGTCTCCCTTGCAAGAACTGATCAAGGTTGTAGAAGTCTAGTTTCTTCAAAGAAATGGTGGCATGACCTTCTACGACCAAAGCACCATTATCGTCACATATAATCTCAGGCTCATTAGTATTTGGATTTTGTACTATTTGACCAGCAAATGGGTAGTAGTAACTAAGAGTCTCAGCAAGGGAACTCTTTAGGGACTCCATGATGGAGGAAAAGCAAACCTTTTCAGGATTATGGTAGAAATAGAAGTACGTGACAGGAAATCGGCCAGAAAGTAGGTCAAGATTTGATAGAGCGAGTCTTTGTGGATCTGGCAAGGGATTCGCGGCTTTGACAACACTTTTTTCTGTGAAGTTCACCGCAAACTTTCCATGTTCCGGACCTTCTTCCATTAAAACTAGAAACTCTAAGCCTACTCAGTGAAAAATATTTTGAGTAGATTTTTCATCCCTCTTAGTGGTAGCTTTGATAGTTACTCGACTTGCTGGTTACAAGCAAAACACACTTATATAGGCAGTATTTAGATACTGATCAGACAGAAAACAGTTGGAGTTCTTTATAATAACCTGAGTGGACAAGTAGATGTGCTTCCAGTGTTTTTCTTTTTCTTTTTGTTCCAATATATATTAATTGACAAAGGTTAGATCTTGAATTTGGGACACTTTGTAAGGATTCATTGGTTTTAATGGATTAAATGTTTACAGGTATATATTATTAAATCCCCGAATTTATTTGGTGATTAATTGGGGAATAGTTTAGGCACAAATATTTTCCTAGAAAAAAACAATGTCATTTAAAAAAAAAACACAAATCAGAGAATAAGCAGAATGATGGATCCCAGATTGTTTGTGCCAAGCATCTACTTTAATCAAACGTCATTAATACTCATCAAGTGGTGAGCAAATTCGGCAGGCAAAATCATTTGGGATGAAAATAGTGGTGAAATTAAATTGGGTAAATTATCATCAGTGGTGGTCAATAAAATATTTGAAAGTGTAATAACAGTTATTTTTTAATATATTTTTTAAAATATTTTTTATATTAGCATAACAAACTATAAAAAAATATTTAAAAAATTAATTTTAAATTAAAAAATTTAATTTTTTTAGAAAACTCAGTTCCAAATACAGTCTTAGAATGTTTTGGTATTGCGGTTGTTGTTGTGGTTGTGGTTTTAAAAAAATTGTTTTTAGTTGAGGTTGGTTTGAAAAAAATATATGTTTGATTAAAACTGTGATTGAAATTGAGGTTGAACAAAAAGTAGTTTAATGTGTTTGGTTAAAAAAATGCTTTTCAAATTGAGTTTATAAAATAATTAAAAAAAAAATATATATATATTAATATTAATGATTTTTAATTTAAATATTGTAGATTTAACTACTGTTATTACATCATGAAATAAATAATATTAATATCAAATATTTTTTATTATTCCATTAAACTCTGTGCAATGTCATTACATACGAAATCTATCCAACAAGGACTATATTTTTCATGGTTTCTTAAGCGCACAACAACAAAAACTGAATTTTTTAATTTATATAGTGTTATTAAATAATAAAGATTGTGATATCTTTATTATTGAAATTGCAATCAAATTCCACAAATGCTATGTCATCATGCGATATTTTTTTAATTTATATAGTGTTATTAGATAATATTAAATACTAGTTTTTCGAGTAAAACATAATTTTTTTTAAAAAAATTACAATTTCATTACATACAAAAGTCATTCGACAAGAACTATAGTTTCTGTGATTTTTTGAGCGTGTAATAAAATTAAATAAAATATTATCAGGAATAAAATTGAGATTACAGTATGAGTAAATTTAATTCACCTTAAACTAATTTAAAAAAATATATATATATATTATTCATGATTAACTACACTAGTTTTTCGGTGAGCAGATTTAATCAAATTTCATTAATACTCACCAAGTGGTGAGCTGATTCGGCAGGCAAAATCATTTGGGATGAAATTAATGGTGAAATTAAAATGGGTAAATTATAATCACCAGGTATTTGAATGAATTAAAAATTAAAAAATAATTTCTTAAAAACCACTCTCCAAAACAACTGCATCCTAAATTCTAATTTAAAATATGGAGCATCAGCTATCTCATCACTTGGTTAATTGCACGAACAAACACCATCTGAAAGTAGTAGCCTATGTGAGTGGAGGATTGCCGTTCTCTCCTTTTTATCCCTTATAGCACCGACGATTATTCACGGTTCTTATGGAGCCTGCCTGTCTAGTGCAAGAAAATGGTTGATAAAAGGAGCGTGTACTTCTAAGGAAAGAGCCACTATCATTAGAGGTTTGAATGGATTTTTTTTTTAGTTTAACGTGGGTGTCCGGGCCAGCTTGCGCGCACCTCGATTAATCCCACGGGCCCTGAAGTTAACGACCATGTAAGTCTCCAGTGACCATTATATGAGTAATCCAGGGCTCGAACCTGAGATCACAGAGGAAGCAAATCTCTTGATCCCAAGCTTTTACCACTAGGCCACCACCTAGAAAATGGTTAGGTTTGAATGGATTTTACGAGGGCTAAAAGTGGCTGTGGAATCATAGCCCTTTTGACAAGTTATGATAGCAACGCTGACTTGGTTCCTGTTACTTGGGAAAATTAGCAGGGGCCATGAACGCACTGACTGCCACCCATATATATGCACCGTCGGAAGTGCATGCCACTGCAAGGCATTGCTTTTGACTTTTGAGGGTTGTCAGGAGTACTGTAGGCACATCAGCAACTTGTGAATTATTATTGGAGGCAAAACTTAATGCTAATCGCCACAACATTTCCCTTTCTAGCTTGTTCAGATCGACTCCTGCTCAATCCCCATGATTAATCAGCACATTATCACCCTGATAAATGCAAAATCTGCCTTCAAAATTAATGTTCTGGATGAAATCACAGTCATCCCCGTGCCTGTCACCTAGTATTTTCTTTTCAATATTTCCGTGTATTTGACCTGGAGGAAATTAATCAATTTACTGTAAGGGAACCACGCCTGTCATGCACCACCCATTACCGAGCATCACAACCTCACGCATGCTAAACATCTCCACCACCTCCATCTTTACCTGATTCCCTCCCACTTTTACTTGTCATCAACAACTCACCGACTCATAGTCAAACCTCTCCCTGTCATCCTCCATCATCATTCCTGTATATTTCCTTTATTGCCTCTGTACACCTGAGATTCTATGCAAAAGTGAGCTCATATCTATAGAGCTGGAAATAGGCTAGCTGAGAATTGCAATTTTTTCCAAAAGAAGAAGAAGAAGAAGGAAATGAAAGAGAAATACAAACAAATGAGGACTGGGGACTGGTAAAAGAAAAGGCTCTCTGGTCAAGATGTTTCGTACTATATGCGTCTTGTAGCATAAATTTATTTCCTGAATTTATCTTCAAAGTCAATTACTATTTTGTCCTTCATTTCTTTTTATAAGAAAAAATAGCAACACATTCCCGGCAATGGCAGCAGGAATTCGACCACTACACCGGTTAAAAAAAAACACCAATCTCATCATACAATTTTATTGTTAAAATTACAAAATATGTAGATTGAAGTTTTTAGATATAAAAAATATAAAATGAAAATTTTTCAATTTTTATTTTACATTTTCATCATTTTTGAGTTTTTTTTCCTAATAAATTTAATTTTTTTTTTATTGTTATTTTCTTACCTTGTGAATTTTTTTAGATTGATTTGTTTTTAATTATTTTATCCTCAACTATTTAATTGGTTAAGTGTTTAGTTTCTTGGTTGACTTCATGTTTAGAATTTTAAGGATTGTAAGTTTAAAAGATTAACTATAATTTATAAATTTCACACGAGTTTTTTCTTTTAAGATATTATAATTCTTTTTTTTTTTTGTGATTTCAGATCAGATCCGGTAGCTAAAGATCACAAGGATGTTGTTATTCAGTATTGCGGCGATGAAGCAAGGGATACCCGATACTTTCCTTCCTTAATTGTTGTGTATTCCATAAGGACTAATTCATGGAGATATTGTGGACATTTGGCGCATGATTATTGCTTACAGAACATTACATGTTACACTTGGGTGAATGGAGTTTTTTAATGGGCATGATCGCATACAAAGTTTGGGAATTTTGAAGCGCTCCTTGCGTTTTACCTGGATAATGATGTGTTCCAAGAGATAAAGCACCAGATTATTGCGAGCCAGCTTCTGGTAGACTTGCATTATATGATGACTCCATTGCTTTGTTTAATGTTCACGAGATTGTGAAGTTTCTTGATATATGGACTTTGAATGAACGGTGTTGGACCAAAAAAACTCACCATGGGGCCTCTTCCCGGAGTTCAGAATGTGAGAGGAGATCATTGGAAGAGGAATAAGGTCAGTTCAGAATCCTAGTATGGCAAACTAATCTTATGTGAGCTTAGTACTCAAGCAATAAGGGATCTTGACTTTCGGAGGTTTAGTTCGTGCGAGGGAATTTATGTTTACAAGGAGTCTTGTTTCGTTCAAGGATAGAAATATGAGATCTGCCTCGTTCAAGTATTTTCGACAGGCGAATCGTTTTAGTACCTGCTACTATGCTCTAAGAGGAGAAGTGGGTAGCAGAGAGGAGTCGGAGGTTGAAGGAATTGTTACTCGTTATGAACTAATTTTCTGATGTTTCGAATTTAGAAATCCCAGTTTGATTTTTTGAGTTTAAATTTCGTTGACAGAAGCATTTTGAACTGTGTTATTTATTCAAATTTCAATAAATCCTTGTTGAGGTAATGTATATTTTTACTGCCTTGTCAATCCTCTGCCTCTTAGTTTTTAATGTCTCTGATTTCTGTTTATTCCTAAATAGCACGACTGTGATAAAAACATAATCAAAGTCTCATTACATCATCGAAGAATGAGGCGCAGCAATCGTTCAAAAGTGTTTAACCCTCAAAATGTAACAATAAATAAGGAGACCAACAGTGCTAAATAAACATGCATGGCAACAATAGAGCTGCCAAATGAAAATTCCAACCTTTGTTTTTGACTCTTAGAAGCAAACAATAAGCTTGATAGCATTTATTCCAAGCAAATCCTCAAACAGAATTTTTGTGTGATCAATCCTGACATCAATAAGATGCCCATGCCAGTCTCCCTGAACTCATCTCAGCAAGACGCACAGCGACAGCTTCTCCTGGCTCGAACCAGGCAAGCTTTTCAATTAACTTTCTGGCAAGGTCCCCTGCGACGTATGAAACTCCTGAAGCCATAATTCCAGTAAAAAAGTAGTGCAGCACAGTCTTCAAGTAGGGTTTGGGCGAATTCTGGATGTAAGCCTTTCCGATGGCAAGTATGGTAATGCATAAAAGAGAAGCTGCAGCCACTGCTGCTAGCTTGAAATTCTTGTCATCAGTCTCCATGAATGTGAAACCATACACCGCAGGCGGTGCTAAACCGAAAACAAGAAATGATAACAAAGCAATGGTGGCGTGAAGTAAGAAATTTTCTCTCCGTCCCAGAAGTTCTTGATAGCGATCAACTTGCCCGTTTGTTTGACTGGAGGCCCCTCTAGGTTGCTCACTTTTCAAGTCCGAAAGCTGTATTTTCACATGTTACGGGAGTATCTTAGTTTAAGTAATAACATCTATCAATAATAATTTACAAATGGACTGGATCGAAAAGTCACTTACACTGTGAGCAATAATGAAAATTCCACCAATCAAGTTTGCCAGCGACAAAGATATAATGTTCACTGTAATCAGAAAATAAGTTAATGAAGTAATTTGTTAGATGAAGTTCCGAGATATGATTTATATAATTCTTTAATATATATTTTTAAGTGGAAGTTTTTTGAGTTTAAAACTTGCACATGCCCATACTATCTTGTACTTAATTTTTATAAAATAAAATAAAAATACCATTAATTAAAGAACCAATTTAACCCCATAACTTAAGTTGTTAGGTGACACCTTAAGATATGTTTTGTATAATTCTCTGCCAATAAATTCAGACCACTGAAATAATTCTTCATGGGAAAAGAAGTGATTCTCATCAAATTTAAGTATGCAAGCAACTATGTTAAACATCGCCAAAAGAAATGGAACATAACAGTTTGAAGAAACTGCTGTGTATTAGACAAGAAAAGATAGAAATTCTGATGTATTTGAACAGTGGAATAATATCCAAATACATAGAAAAAATTGGGAGAGTAATTAATTTCTGATGATAATAATCCATTTATAAATATCAGATAAGAAGGAAACAAGCAAAGGAAAATGCAGTAAACAAAATATGGGGAGGGGTGTTAAGAACATAAAACATGACTCTGAAACTTACATGTGGTAGCTTCAGCACCAGCAGCAGATGTCACAACACTTAGACTTGTAATAGATTCAATTAAACCGCCATAAACAATGCTTTTCACTATTTCCAATTTCTTAGCACCTCTTAGTTCAGAATCTGTTGTTCCCTCAGTTGAATCAGCAATGACTGGCCTGCTCAAAGGAGGTTCTGCTTCGGGCCCTGATGCAACAAGTGCTACATTAGATTTTCTCTTTCTTTTTTGTTCTCAAATATTTTACATTCAAGAGATGATCTGTAAATTCGAAGTATTTGTACACTTGCATGAGATTTACTATGAAATTTATTAATGAAAGAATTATATAGCAACAATGAAATCAGAAATTAATTAATATTTTCAAGGTTTAAATTGAAAAAAAAAAAAAACAGATATACTAATATTTTTACGGGATAGTGAATACTAGGCATTGACACTACTGCTAGACTAGTTGCGTAAAGCTGCAGTGTGTGTGTGTGTATGATACAGCAAGCAAGTGAATAGCGACTCAAATTGCCAAATGAGACAGTGTTGATAACGAATGATACCATGCACATTCATACCTGCATCATCTACTTTTCTTCCTCCAACAATTATTACTTGAAGTGGTTTAGAGTCTTGCTTTGAGGAGGCTGCATTATTCCTGTCAGCTTCCTGGGGACCAGTAGTTCCATAAATTTGTTCTCGATTTACCGTTGTCGCAACAGGTGATCGAATTCGGTTCATCGCTGAGGCGTTGGTATCTTCATCATGTACTGTTTCACTTGATGGAGCTTTGTTTTGATCAAGTGGTGGTGTTCCACCAGATGGAGATTTGTATTTTGATGAATCAGGTGATGGAACTTGCACAGTGTCTGCAGCATTAGATCATTAAGTGAAACATATTGAGGCACAAGGTAGAAAAAATGAAAATGCACGTAGATATCACGGAGACAACAAGAGCACATGGTCGTGGAAAATAGGAAATAAAAATCTGATTGCATAATAATAAGAAATGGAAGAAGTTTTAAAAGATTGCATCGAGTATATCACCTTTCTCATGCAGTGTATCTTCACCTTTCGGTACCAAATTAGGGAAGAACCAATTGCCTGTTGGATGAAACAAAAAGGTAAAATTGGAGCATGTATCATAGCTTGGGAAGAATAGAACTTGGAAACGCCATTACATACGAAAACTATACGAAGAAAAGTGAGTGGACAGGTATAAAACCTTTGATAAGATTGCATGAAATACAAAATTAAGCATTGAAATTAATCCAATCAACACCATCATCATCATCCTCACCAGCCATTGTTCGAAAATATATAATGTCAAACAGTGGCCATATTGTGGCATAAGAAATGGCATACGGACCCGCAGGTTATCAACAAGGATAAATTAAGGAAGACACATTAGTCATTACCTATTGGTATGAGAAAACTGAAGCATGATGTGCATCTGAATGTATCAACTGGCTCAGGGCGTTGTGCATCTCTACTGCCCTCTTCATTACCGCGAATTATAACCTTCTTGATGCAAGAATTACAGTTAGGACAGTAGAATTCATGAGCAGCAGGCTTCTCAAAAACCCTTTCAAGATACAGTTCTGCGACTTCTTTGATGTGGCTGATATCTCCATGTCCTGTTGTCCCCTGGTTGGTGGAACTGATCGGTACGATCTGTTCCTCCAGCGACATTTTGGAAGGAGGAAGGCTTGATACTTCCTGGAAGAACCTTTCAGGCTTTGAATATACAATATCAACAATGGCATCTTTCAATCCATGGAACCCGTCAATAGATTCAGTGCCTGAAACCATAAAGACGTGCAGTAGACAAAGCATTTCAATTACTAGTGTAATATTTATAGATGTGCTTTAAAATTGGATGAGCAATCATCCATTTATGAATACATAAACTCATTCTTGTGTTCAACTAAAAAAACTTGAAGCTAAACTGTAACGTGGTGAGCCACCATCATAAGCAAAGGAATTTGAGCACCGACTTCGATAATTTTAACAATCTTTAATATAACTAAACTCTTGATTCTTATTCTAATTGCCAATACTGATATAATTGAAAGACCTATTTAATTCTCTGCAGCTTCAAATTGTTAAGAGAGGAAGAATGCATGTAGTGTCGCCATTGGGGTGTCCCATGAAGCCATGGTCGGTTTACTCTTCAATGACAACGTTGTCAAAAGGTACGAACATAGGATTCATTCAATTTGGGACCCAGACATTATTTATAAATAAACAAACATAGCCTATGTAATTCTAGATTATGGGTTTCAACATTCTCTTTAAATGAAATTAACTTTCTTCTTAAACAAAAAAAAAGGAAAGAAAAAAAATGCATCCATGGCTCATGCATGCATGTGGGGAAATGTTTTGGGAACGAAAATCCGTCTTCAATTTTATTTTGTATCGCTCATTAGATTTTAATCTCTAAAAATCGCTATGTATGCATGTTTATGATTGTTGGTGTCAATAATCATTCAGAAAAAAAATATAAAAAAAAAATGAAAGGTCAGCTCAACAAAACACTTCTAATCTGTATATAAAAATATGTTTGCCTAGGGAAAAAGAAATTTATCTCCATCCATGTATATATGGCTCAATATGCTATATGCGTGTGCTCTATCTGTAAATTTGTTGACCAACATAGTCATTGCATTAATTAATTTTAATTAACATATAATAAAATACCTTGCCATTGTACTATAATAATGAAATGAAATGTCAAAACCATAAGTTTATCATGGTGTTAATCTAGATTTAACATATTAGCTAAAGTTGACTTAACTCATAATTTTAGTTCTTTTTAGAGAGTTGTGAGGGTTTTATGACTTGAATAATGATTTTGACAAGTTAACTTATTTAATCAGAATCAATCTAATATGTTTTTTTTTTTTTAAATATCGTCTTGATTTTTTTTAGTTAAATTATAGTTTAATAGGTTGTTCGAGTTGTTTTTAGACCTACCAAGTTAATCAAGTCAATTCTAATATAGTTTAATTTTTTTTTTTGTTAAAAAACACTTTAACACCTGAATATTTTTTTACTTAAAAAAAATTGATTTGATCCTCAAGTGTGACCAATGATCATAAACACTGTTAAGATTATCAATTACAATTTAAATAAAATAGCAAGTGTGTGTATTATAACGTTATATTGGTGTTAACAAGTGTTATTAAACATGATTTGGTCTAACATGTTAATCCAATAACTCACTAAATTTAGGACATAGTCCGGATTAAGTTTTATATTGAATTAGATTAGGAGTTAACATGGTAAGCCCAGCGGATCAATCTGCTACCTTGTCAAAGCTGAGATAAGACCTAGTTTGACTTTGAAAAAAAAAAGACAATTTCAATTTATGTTTTTTAGAGAAAGTCTAAAAAGATGTTAATTTGAATTAAGCTATTAACTCGTAATCCAAATCTTGGAATAGATTTTGTAACAACTTTAATTGATTCAAGAATTAATGTCTAAAATTTGAATTTAACCTTTCCTAAACCATGGTTTACTTGGAATAAAATCCTTCTCTTTTAGATTTTGTAGTTCTCCATTCGTTAGTTAACAAATTTCGCATCACGTTTTAATCGTATTTTGGCTATTATCCGATTTTATTGAATAGAATACTATTTTTATAATAATATAAAATATAAAATTACTAATTTAATAAAGTAGAATAAATTAAAAAATTAAAACCCATCAGTTTCGAATTGAAATACAGTTCAAAAAAGTCAAATCCGAAAGTAGAAGTTGATGAATTGACTCTCGACTTGAAGCTTAGAGGAGATCATGGCACCTAGTTTTACCAGAAGTTGATGAATTGACTCTCGACTTGACTTTTTCGCTTCGACTTAAATATATTTAATTAATCAAACTCCATGCTTCCACTATTATGCTCTTATATATATATAAGATCATATAGATTTGTTAAAAATGTAAAACATTATGGTAAATCAAATTACTCAGTGCATTAATCATTTATAATTAAAATATAATAACTGTGCACTGGATCGGATCGAAGTTGTAGCATGCGGTCAAAATTAATTTCCTTCCTGTGTTATAGCATTTCAACCCAACTTAAACCTGCTGTTACTAAATCGGTGAAAAGCGAATGAGCAGCTATATAAACAAGCTTGAGTACGTAGAAACACAGAAAGCATGCATTTATGTTGTCATGAAGGTATCGTACTATACTGTTCCTGAAGACAGTAGCAAAGCATGTTGACAAGCAGCTAGCTAGCTTTAAATATTACGCAAGAACATACCTTTGTTAACGAAAATGGAAGTCTCATGTTTTCCATTTTGCTCTTGATTGACTAATTCAGCCGATCCATTTGCAGTCATGGAGGAATCGACAGCATCATGGACGTCTGTGTCACCATTAGTTGATGTCGTCGATATGGCGGTGGATGACTGACTGTCTTGGCGAGGACGCCTCCCCCGCAAAGCCACTTCCGTCACCTCATCCTCCATTACTCCTTCCTTGTCCAAGAACTTGTCAGACTTCTCCCCCTTTTTGTGAAGAGTGGCCTTCTCTCTGCCTCTCTCAAAGAAAGACCTGTATGTATATATAATACTCGTAAGTGTATGCCACTACAGATGAATACAAGTATAATCAAATCATCAAAATTCAAAAGCCAGTAATGGAACCTAGCTACCCAGCCTGCAGATAATAAATTTTGTTTAGTTGAATTAAAAAAGAAGAAGAAAAGTCTCCAAAATTTTCGACTCCTGCTAATTATGAAAGGCTTGCAGAGATCTTGATACGATTGTGTGTCAGTGCCAACTAACTTCTTGATTTTCCTTCTTGAAATCAATAAATGCACGTCCTCACGACAAGAATTTTTTACAAAAACCTCACCGGAACGTGTTAATTTATGCGTTCGTCTGCTCAAATCACATCTGTACTCAGCACTAATTAATACCTACACTCTTTATTGATAATAATTATTATATCTTCAGAGTCGTCGTCGTCGTCAATATACTATCTTCATCATCATCATCATCATTCTTTCAAGTAAAAAAAAAACCCTCTCCCTTCGCACATCTCCAACGTACTTGTGACCATGTCATGTGATGCATGCCGTATATGCTAGCTAGGTTCGGAACAGGTATGATTTTTTTCTCTTTTTTTTACATGAGTTGTGTATAAATATATATATTCATCATGCATTCAGTTTGGAATATTAAGTTATTCTATCATACCTGTGCTATTTGGGTGGAAACTCAACATGGAATGGACAAGCCAGTTTTTTATATGTTTATATCTTATAATATACTAATGATAAAGCTCAAATCTTTAAGAAATGCTGAATGATTAGCATGTTCATCGTGAACTCCGAAGCTCTTTTTTTTTTTGTGTGTGTTCAGTGTTATCAACTATGCGTGTGTTTAGAATTATGTTAACTTTTGTAATTGGGGTTTTAAAAAAAATAAGGTTAGGAAAAATATTTTTAATTATGGTTTTAAGAAAGTAGATTAAAAATTTAGTTAAAACTGTTATAAAATGATTTTTTCACACGTAAAATAAATGAAAAATAGATTTTAAAAAATGAAAAAAATATATTTTAGAATATTCTACAAAATTAAAATTTAAAATAGAATCTAGTGCAAAAGGCAATATTTTTTCTCTGTAGGTGAAAAAAAAAAACTAGCACAATTGTTTTAAAAAAGAACTAAGTTTGCTTAGTCTTTTACTATATTATATATTATATGGAGCAATTCTTTTCACGGGTTCAATATATCAATTTGTACGGTGATAAATCATTCTTTTTATATTTTTTTACAGTAAAGTTATTAATTTATTTATTTTTGCAAAAAAAAAAACTTGGAGCAAGGGGCTCTTTGGTTTTTTTAATCTTTTTTTAATAGTATAAGTACTTAAATGCCCTTGAAATTTTGTTTTTCTTGGACCTGCTTATATTTTGTTTTTCAGTAAATATCAAATTGAATTAGGATCTCCAAAATCTTTGGGAGTACTTTTTGATAATCTGAAGAAAGATCAATAAAAAAGTAATCAAAGCCCCATCTCCCTTCTGGTGGAAACAGAACATCATAGTGTACTGTATTTTCTTTTGCAAGAATTTCTTGATTTTAAACTTGTAATGATGAAGTAGTGATGAGTCACTCAGTGAAACTAGTACCCAGAAGAGGGGAAAATAAAAATAAAATACTGTTAACTTGTATGGTTTTCACAATATCAAGTTTGGAATATATATATATAGACAGAATGTGAAAAGTCAGTGAAGAAGACAGGGGGAAAAGATACAATAAGCAACACAGCCTGAAACATTACCGATCTTCAGTTCACTGTCTTCATTTCCATCTGCCCGTGCATCGCTGTATTTCTCACCACATAAAATTGAGTTGTATTGAATCAAATTGACAAGATCATTTTACTCTATTCTTTCGTCTAGCAACAAGTCTGCGCTGAAAACAGAACAGGGGAAGTTAAAGGGATAAAATGACCTGGATTGTTGAGTGTGTAATACGACCATACAACTTTAAAAAAGCTGGATGGATGGATTGTTGTGTAAACTATGAATCACAGAAATCCATGAGACAGGATAATGTAAAGATGCAAAGAACTCTTCAGATAAACCTAAAAGACAAACCAATTTGAGAATGTTAGAAACAGAGCTATCCATGGAAGTTGTTTGACTAAATGTTGCAATAGGAGGTTATATATATTCCAGCATGCAATTCAATGATCATAATTGCATTCCTAAATCACTTGTTGCATACATTTCATCATTTGGACACAACCCTTTTCTAAATCAACGTACTAAAAGCTTTCTCCTTCCAGAGGTAGTAGCCCTCTTCCGTGACTCTCATCCTCTTTTTTTCTTTTAGAAGCACTCGAGCCCAGCTGAAGACTAATGGAACGTGGTTATAGGGTGAAGGCATTTCCCCCCTGTTCCAATAAAATTGTCTGTTTTTTTTTTTTATGAACTTGTTGGCATATTATACTTTTTAGGGCAATTTGGTGCATTCAGTGTTGTTTGATGATGTTTTTTCATTGTCACATTGACCGTTACCATTGTTTTCTTCCATATATCGAAGAAGAAGAAAAGAACAAGACTGGACAGGCATTTTTAACCCTAGCACCATTTTTTGTTTTTATCCCTGGCTTTGTAAATCTAATTGCAGAACTGTTGATAACTTTTTTTTTCTGCAGATACAATCTAAAGAAGCGAACCTCTACAAGGAAAGAAAGGCCAAGCTGGTTGAAAGGTTGAAGGCTCTCAGTTATGGTGCTGCTGCAGCTAATGAAGATTATGAGTAAATTCAACAATAGAATTTAATAGTTATCCAAAACTAACATTTTGATGGATTTTGCACTAAGATGAGGGATAGTTATTTTCCATGTTATTTCTGTATAATTTTATTTTGGATTGATGCCGGCAACTTCTGTCGAGCTCAACAAAATGGAGGCACTGGTTTGAGAAAACCATTGGGTGCAATTTAGGAGATATTTCTCCTGCCATTGGTTTTTAAAAGTAAAAATGGACAATAAAAATAGGTTCTTTATATCAATTAGAAGCCTTTTAAAAGGCTTTCAAAAGCCCAACAAAAAAAAAAAAAAACCAAAAAAATTATATCAATTTTTTTTAATTAACCGAATTAGACCAATCAAAATTGGTGAATTTAAATTGATTTTAATTTTAAATTTTTTTATAAAAATAAAACAATTTTATTATTTATTTTAGATAAAACTAGATCAAAACAAATCAAAAGGCTGTTTTGATTTGGTTGTTGGCATAATGCGCAATACGTACCTCACAAAGAAAGATTAGGGATCGAAAAGTTCTTTTATCAATGTTTGTTTCCCGGAAAGTAGTTTCCGGGAAACCATTATCCAAACTTTCTTGTGTTTGTTTGTTATTAAGAAAGTTGGTCAACGGAAAACACTTTTCGGTCAACGAAAAACACTTTCCGATCAATTTCAGTCAAAGAAAAATTTGGCTTGGTTTTCAGGTAAGTGTTTTCCCTTTAGCTCTGTTTGTTTTTTGGAAAGTGGTTTCCGGGAAATCACTTTCCAAACTTTCTTGTGTTTATTTGCCATTAGAAAAGTTGGTCAATGGAAAACACTTTCCAATAAAAGGAAAATTTGGCTTGGTTTTCAGGAAAGTGTTTTCCTGAAAAATTTAGGGGGAAAACATTTTCTGGAAGTTGTGAAAAATTTAAAAATATCATTATTTGCTAATTATATCAAATTTGATCCTCAAATTTTTGATTGCTATATATATTTTGTTTTGAATATTTATTTTTTAATTTCATCTCTTAAAATTTTATTTTTATATTAACTTTGGTTCTTATTTTTATAATTGCTATTTGCTTTTTTCTTATCATTTTTTTATTGAAATTTTTTATCTATCAAATTTGGTCCTTATTCTTTTGATTGTTACTTATTTTATTTGAGATAATTTATGAAATTTTGATTATTATTATTTTAAGTTCTTCATCTTTCATTTTTTTAAATTTTTTAGATTTGATCTCTATTATTTTTATTATTATTTATTTTATTTGAGATAATTTATGAAAAAAAAATTTCAATTTCATTCTCATTCAACTTTTTAATTTGTAAGATTTGTTCCTTATTATTTTAATAAACTTGAAAAAAATAAAATATTAATAAGTTATTTTCCAGCTCATTTTCTATGACATAACCAAACACTAGAAAGTGTTTTTTAACTTATTTTTCATTACACTACCAAACATCAGAAAATATTTTTTCAGAATTTACTTTTTTATAATTTATTTTTCTTAAAATTTACTTTTTAAAAAGAAATTACTTTCCAATAAATAAAGAGAGCTAAAGTAAGCTATCATCGGAATAAATTGCAATATGGATGATGAAAACGGACTTTTGCATAACGTAATAAAAGAGTTAATAATTATAAATCTTGACCCCGCTCATGAAAGTGGCTTACCAATCAAGAGCTTGACTTGACTCACGAGGCTTCCTTTTAATTTGGTTTGAAGTGAGATACGGTCAAGTCTCCTCTAAAAATTTATTATTTTGATTTTTTTAAAATATCTATGTTTTAGTTTTTTTTAAGAGAAATTTATCTACACAACTTTATTTTATATATAAATTTTTTTAAAAAATATTGTTTTATAATTTACATAAAAAAACTAAAAAACCTAGTACCTAAGCTGCAGACTTTTGATAACTATGGCTACCACCCTTCTCTGTTTCAAAGAAGATATATTAGATCACCTGCTTATATTTTATAAATTTCAGGTTAGTAGAAAGTTATTAATTTAAAAATTTATAAAATTAATTAAGACAGCACAAGTAGATTTAAATATCAATATTAATTAAAAAAAATACATTAATTCTCTTGGCACCTGTTTTTCTGTGCAATGCACCACGTAAATAAACAAACCGTAAAACATCTTGAAGGTGCAAAATTATTCTTAGACTAGTTGTAATATAAATAGATTGGATTGCGTTTACATGGACAAACTAGTTTATTAAATTAAATGGATTGGATTTATATGGACAAACTAGTTTCGATTTTGTATAAATATATTCATAAATTTGTATATTTTCAAAACAAAAAAAATAAAAAAATAATAATCAGAGTAAATAATATATGATTATATGCCCTACGGGTACTTCATCCAGACGGGACTCCACCCCTCCCAAAAAAAAAAAAAAAACTAGACAGACTCATTTTGGCTTTTATACACTGATCAAAAGACCCAATTGCAGCCTACAGCCCAATTATTCTTCTCCTTACTCAAAAATTTTCAAATGAGAGTAATTTGATGAATCTTCCCTTTCTCCTCGTTCACTTCTCTCTTTATTCGCATTATCTGCCTAGCTTACTCTTCCACGGATTTGAAAGGGAAAAAAGCCCTATGCCATATAATACTTTGCAAAGTTTTTCCAAATAATTGTGAGAAAAGAAAAGGACAGATAATTTTCCTTTTAGTTTCAATTTCTCCATTATTTTCATATAATTTGGTATTGAACACTTTGTCATTTCTGTGGAAAAAATGGACTTGTAATGGCAGCCAAAAGAAGTTTATTGTGGCCATTAATATTAGTGGACGAGATTTGAACTGCAAACTACCAAGAAAGTATACATTTCTTTACCAACTCAGTCACCCATTACAACTTAAAAATTAAGCAAGCTGGTGACCTATATAAGTGAAGAGCGAGGGTTTATTTGTAATAATTATTTAGGAGATGGTCCAATGGTAAGAGTTTGAAATTAAAAGGTTTGTTTTTTTTATAATCTTAAATTCAAGCCCTGTGGTTGCTAATATAATAGCTACTGGGGACTTATATGGTCGTTAACTTTAGAGTTAATGAGATTAATTGAGGTGCGTGCAAGTCAGTCCGGACATCCATATTAATAAAACAAAATTGGTTTATTTGTGAGTAATAATTGACTGAGAGGAGAGGAGAGTGGATGTTATTTTGCATCTCATTCGAATTGTTGTTAGAGCATCTCCAATGCAAAAAGCCAAATTAATAAAATGGCTTTTTAAATAGTATAAATATAGCTTTTTTGATTATATACATTCCAATGGTAAAAAGCTATTTAGAAAAGTCATTTATATTTTAATATATTTCATGTTAAATTTATTTTTATATAATTATGTAACTAATTTAGATATTTTATATATAATATAATTATGATGTTATTAATTATATAATTAATATGAGTAATTTATAAAAATAATATAAAATTTAATGAAATAATATGAAAGTTAAAAGATATAATTTAAAATTAAACTTAAAATTTATTTATATGAATATTTTTAATTTTTAATTTTATATTTTACTGTTAAAAATTTAATTTTTTAAAAATAAATTTAAATTCAAACTTTAAAAAAACCATCAATATTTTAAATTTTGATTTTCAATTTTTTTTTAAAAAAATTCATGCTTTGAAAAAATTTAAAACAAAAACAAGTTTCTTTCCTTACTTTTAAAAAATAAAAAATACTTACTTTTTTTTTGGCTATTTCTACAAGAACATGTAAAAATAGCTCCTCTCAAGCTAAATAGTCATTTTAACTTCTTTGTTGGCTCTTGCATTGGAATGACTAATTAGAGTAACAAAAGCTAAAAAAACATTTTTTTAAATTTTGCCTTCTCATTTGCCTCTCCTGTTGGGGAGATGCTCTTAGAATTTAGGAAATAATTATTTTTTAAAGTGATTTTTATTTAAAAATATATTAAAATAATATTTTTTTACCTTTAAAATTTTATTTTTAATACTAACATATTAAAATGATATAAAAATAAAAAAATAATAATTTTTTTTTTTAAAATACAAAAATAAAATCACTATAATACTAAAATTTGTGTAATCTTAAAGAAGTCTCCGTTGGATAACATGCAGCCCCCGCTCCAGAAGTCTCCGTCAACAAAGTCTAGCTACTACCCCCATCCAAATACACAATAATACAAAAATAAAAAATATTGATCCTTTCTTGACGAAGTCTCCGTTGCTTTTTCCTGGGACTCGCGCTGTGGGGTTCCTTTCAGGCGACAACTTGCTTCTTCCGTTCTTCGTCTTCAGACGTTTATAGAATTTGCAGCTTCGTGGTTTGTACTTCGTAACACCCAGTCCAGCTCCAGGAAAGTAGTGGTGAAATAGAGACGACAACAAATTAAAGGTAAATCTCTTAAATTTATAAAATATCTTGGCGCGCCAACGCGCATATATATGGGCTATGGCCTTAATTCGAGACCGCATCATCATCTTGGCAGCCTTATTTTCCGACACAACGTAAGTTCATTAGCAATCAAAAAAATGTCATCTCCAACATCAACGGTTGAACCATTAAATGCAGTTGCAGATAGATATGGAGGAGTTCGGGTAGATCTTGTTGAGGAACATATGGACTGTGACGTCTATGTTCCTCGGCTGAAAGCTTTAATATCACAGTGGAGGCAGCAGGTAAATCAAACTGATCAGGACCTCCTAGAAGACGGTTGGCTAGCAATGTTTGGCTATGTCTGGGCGTCCTATAGATTACATTAATTGTGTAAAAGCTATTAGCAACATGATTAATTCTCGTCTTTTGTTTTCTTTTCATATTTCTTTAGGGGGTGAAGGGTGTTTGGATGAAGTTGCCTATACGGCATGCTCATCTTGTTGAACCTACAGTTAAGGTAATTAAACGCTAACCAGCTAGCACATATCTTCCCAGAAAGCACGTACAGAATCAATATCTCCAGCTAGAAAAAAAAACTGGAATCGGAGAAGAGAATGACATATAAATTGTACTAATAAAATGCACAGGAAGGATTTAGGTACCACCATGCAGAGTCGGATTACTTGATGTTGGTCTATTGGATTCCTGAAACTCCCGATACTCTTCCTGCAAATGCCTCCCACACTGTTGGTATTGGTGCCTTCGTCATGAATAATAACAGAGAGGTACTCTTTCCATTTTCTAGTTTCAACTTATATAATAATTCTACCCTTTTTCCTTTGCCCCGCCGCCTCTGAGGGAGGAAAATTCCAGTTTTAGTTTATCTTATCTTTCTGGTAAATGTAAACTTAATTTCTCGTCAGGTCCTGGCTATAAGAATAGTTAATGTATCAGAACTATATTTATTAATAAAGATACCAAGCTTGCTAATGTATCTATCCTCTAGTTGCCAAGTTGCAAACAAAGAGCTTTGCTTTGCTCTGCTTTCCTTGTCCCGTCTGTATAAGAGTCTTACAGGGGCTGAGCTAGGGACAACAAGGCAATCACCATCTATCCCATTAAAGCATTCTATTCAGTCAAATCAACATTTAAACTAGATTTCTACCCCCAAAAACAGAGTATCTGATGGCTAAAAGATAGCAGAACTTATAGTTCAAGGATGTAGATGTCCATATGTAGATATGAAGGATGGAGATGTAGTTTTGTGCCTTTCCACTTGCTCGCGCATGTATGCTGCAAATTCGAGGTGAAATTTCTAGCTAGGATTTCTCAATCTGAGATCAAATGATTCCACTTGGCTACAGGTACTGGTAGTTCAGGAGAAGAGCGGTGCATTCGGAGCTAAAGGTGTATGGAAGTTCCCTACGGGCGTTGCTAATCAAGTGAGTATCATAGGAGAGTCGTCGTGTTACAATTTGTTGTATGTTTTTTTTTCCCCACAAATGTTTTATATTCTGGAGCGCCACCATGTTCACAGGGCGAGGATATTTGGACAGCTGCCATTCGAGAAGTGGAGGAAGAGACTGGTGTAAGTTAAATTCCGTGGTTTTAAATATATTTTCAAATAAACAATAATAATTATTATTATAATATCAAAGACTTTTTAAGTGTTTGTGTGCTTGTATTTACAACCTTAACTTCAAATGTCTTTTTCTAGTCTAACATCTCTGGCTCTGTTTTGGTTCTCAGATTGACACAGAATTCGTGGAAATTTTAGCATTTAGGTAAGAAGTTTCCTTCTTTCGTTTATATAGATATCTTTACCTTTAGTTTCATGTGAATAATTTATCACGCGAACATTTCCAGAACTCTTTAAATAACACATCAGATGCAAACAGCATGAGGTACAATATTAAGATTTTGAGAAAACTCTTTACCTCTCTATTAATTAGCTGAGTATGAGTATCATATCTACATATATTTCAATATTTTCTTTATAAACTTTCATCTGACGAGAATTCAATGTTATAATGTAGAGAATAACCCACTTATGACATGAATTGATACATACTTCAAAGGTTTTTATGATTTACGTACGTTAATGAGTATGTTGAAAATATTCTTGGAATTATGTTTCATATATGAAGGGATTAACCCTCAAGATCTACAAGCACAAAAGGGCCCAACAAAGTCTGATATTTATTCATGATTTTTTTTTCTTTTGAAATAATATAGAAAATGATCCATTAATTAAAGGGGTTTAAAAATACTGAGCAGCTGAAATACTGAATATGTCAAGTTTTTATTTTCTGCAAACCAAAAAAAATAAAAAAATACCTTTTTCTTGTATTCATAATTGATAATTGTGAAGGATGCTGCATATCATTAAATACTTGGTATTAAGATGAATATGTTAGATTATAATTTTCAAATTAATTTTTGCTCTATGTTCTAGTGACGGAGCCACGTATGGTCATAAGGGCAATTGCCCTTTTAATCTTCTTTTTTTAATTCCTTTTATATTAGAATATTAATAATATCTAGCAGATTTATTTATTTATTTATTTAATTGGTTACCAAGTTAGCTATTGTGAACTTTAAAAGTAAGAAAAAAAAAATGATTAAATAAAAAAAAAACCAATTAACTCAAGTTAGTTTTTTCATTTTGAAAATATTCTTAAATTAATTTTATTTAATATGAGTTAGTACATATATTTTAAATTAATTTCTCAATATAATACATATCTATATAATACATAATATCAAGTATTTGTTAATAATTTATCCTTTTATTTAAAAAATTATGGCTTCGCAACTGCTATGTTCCCTTTTCTATGAATTGATCTCTCTCTCTCTATCCATAGACAAACCCACAAGACATTTTGCGGGAAATCGGACTTATTTTTTGTTTGTATGTTACGACCACTCTCTTTTGACATCAACAAACAAGATTCAGAGATAAAGGCAGCTCAGGTATTTTTTTTACTTATAAATTCAGAGAAATTGCTAGATAATTAAGAGTAGCACTCCCTCTCTTGTATAAAAAGAGAGAATAACACAGCTTCAAAAAACTGAATAATTTTTCTTGAATTTATCCCAAACAAGGAAAAGAAGATTCAACACGGTCGAAGTATCAGGAATTTAACAATAATATTTTATTGCAATTTTGGGGATCGATATATGGATGCTAGCTAAAATTAAACACTGGACAGTGGCAAGATGCTATTATTTCATGAAACCATAGTTGTCTACATCATAAAAGTCATAGCAATATCGAGGATCGATATAGATCTCAATAGATTATACCAATTAGAAGGGAAGCTCCCTAATGTCCAAACAATTGGAGTTTTCTTGATGAACAGGCGCGGCAGTAGCTGCCGCCGCCGCCATGCGACAGCGACAAAATCGTCGAATGGTCCTCTGTTCTTGTAATCGATAATTTTTTTCATGCACATACATATATAGTTGCCAGTGGCCACTCATGATAATTTCCTTCTTTTTTTTTTTAACTCAGTGGATGCCGATTGAGGAGTATATGGCCCAACCTTACATACAAGGACATGAGTCGTTCAAAATTGCTGAAATATGCTCAGGTCAGTCAAAGAGTAGCTGCAGCGGATTTTGCGCGGTGCCTACACTGTCAACCTCGGGCAAAAAGTCCTTCACGTACTTCAACAAACTTCAGATTCAGAACAAGAAGAACGAGCTAGGGGGTTGAGAGGTTCAGTCATGTTGCGCCGGTGAAGCCTTTCAGGATGCACGCAGAAACTCCACAAGCTTTCTCTTGTTCTTTACGTTTTTGTTTTATTATTTCCCTAATTTCTTAAGCATTACATAAACGCCAATATCTCAATGGCAATGTACGTAGATGTCGGCAGCTACCAAAGTATTGGTTCAGTTGTAAGAAGATCATATATGCTCGTTTAGCATGAGGTCTAACTTCTCCACGAGAAGGAAATATGGATTTAATATATGTGATTTGTAGTCCTATTTTCTTTAACAATAATAATAATAATAATAATAAAGAAAAAGCTCAAAAAAACGTATTTGTCAACTTGATTCAATTGTAATAATGAATAATCAAAGTATCATTCTACAGAAAACCAAGCATAACAAACGTAGGCTTGTTTGTATGTTTTTAATTTAATCTCATTATTGAAAAGATGTACTCTTTGTGTGGAGACAATTGTTATTATTAATTTATTAAAAAATAAAAAAAAAATAAATAAAAAAAAAAAAGTTAAAAAAACCTTTTTATAAAAATTAATAAAATTTAAAAAATAAAAAAAAAAAAAATAATTTAAAAAAAAACAAACCAAAAAAAAAAAAAGTTTTTTTTATTTTTTTAAATTTAATTTCTTTATTGAAAAGATGTACTCTTTGTGTGGAGACTATTGTTATTTGATATTTTTTTCTTTTTTTTTTTTTTGTAGAGGTGAGCAAAAAATAAAAAAACTAAAAAAATAATTATTGAAAAATCAAACAATCCGATTAAACCAATTAAAATTTTAAAAAAATTGACTGGTTTTGTTTTATAAACTTAAAATAAAAAAAACCAAACCGAACCAAAATTGGTTGGTTTCAACCGGTTTCGGTTCGGTTTTATTTTTTTTAAATCGATTTGATTATTTTTTTATATAAAAACCGAACTGAAAATGATCACACTTATTCCCTCCTCCGCTCTTCTTGTATTAGAATTATACATTAGTTGCTCTAAAAAAATATTATTTTAGTAAGGTAATTTATTTAATAAAAAAAACAAAAATAATTTGAATAAATATCGAAAACACTCTATACCATCCAAATTAATGATTAAAAAAACATGTATTTATCTGATTTCTTATATAACTTTGCGATACCAAAATATATGTGCAGAGAAACGAACAAATAATTTTTTTTTAAAAAAAGACAATTATGAAGGGCTAAAAAAAAGTTTTATAATATGACATCATAAAAAACTGAATATAAATTGAATAATATATAATAAAATGATGTTTTTAATGTTGTTTTAAGTTATTTATTTTATTGAAATTTAATTAAATAAAAAAAACAAAGAAAATACAATGGGTGTCCAGTGTGCGTGGTCCCAAAAAAAAGGTGTGGGGATATTGTAAGGGCAAGGCTTCTTTTTTTTCTGTGGGCAACAAGAGCAAATGACAAAGGCAAATCACGTGTTATCTATTACGTAGACAATTTGGGTTTCTTGAACTCAAAAAATATATTTTTAATTTATTTTTATTTAAAAACACATAATAATAATAACAATAATAATAATAATGTTAATAAATTAATTTTTTAATTCAAAACACTTCAAATTCAAAATAGGTTTAAAAATTCAAAATCAAATCATTTAACAAATAACCTCTCAACCCTAACTTACTATTTTTAGGTAAGATAAAAGAGGAAAACAATTCAATAAAACTCTCATTGTTAAATGAAATATATTAATACCATGAGTTATATTTTTCATTGTTAAATAAAATGTATTAATAAAATATATTAATACCAAGAATAATATTTTCATGGCCACAGTACTGGCCAATCGATGGCACTCTTTCTTTTATCATTTTTTTGTAGGGTTTTTTTTTTCATCTCTGAGAATTGAAAATAAATAAATTAAACTTTTAAATCAAAATAAAATAAATTAAAATTGGCCTCATATTTTCTATATGTTTTACATGTAATCTTTTTTCTTTTTATTATAATTTAAAATTTTATCTCATAAAACCACTAAAACTAATTCAACTAAAAAAATAGAAAAAGCATCCTTCAACACTACCCAGATAAATAAAAATAAAAAAAAAATCTACATTTGCCAAGAAAAGATAAAAATAAACAGCATTTTAAGGAAATCCCATTTTTCTACTCATACAAAAGAGGGGGGAAAGAGGAATCAGTGGGCACCTCGTTTAATACACAAATATACTTAGCCATTGCTGTCTTTCCAGAGAACCCACCAAAGGTAAAGCAAGAAAAAGTAAAATAAAAACAGACACACACTCTCTGTCTCTCGAATTTTGCTACTAATTGTGCATAGAAATTAATTTAATGTGACTTAGAAGATTTGATAGATTAAAAATAATATAAACGGCCAGTAAAATTATATTTTGACTTAAAATATTCAAAAAACAATAGGCTCTTAACTTATTTTTTTAGGATTTATATTAGTCTTTAGTCTCTTTCTTAGTCGGGGGTTAGAACTAGAGTTGAATTTACATATTATATTAGTATGTATTGACATATAACTTTTATTATTATATAAAAAAATAAATATTTTATAGAAACATTTTTAAGGTAAGACAACATATTTAGTGTTTATCAATAAATTATTTTTAATACATGTTATGGTTTTTAAAATTTAAATATATTCTTATCGGATCAAATATTTTGACATAAAATTTTTGTTTTTTTATATAGTTATGGATATACGATTCTGTAAGTTTTTAATGAAAGAACGAAATTACATGAATTTCATAGGATTGCTTAACAATTTTGTTAATCAAATGATTACCCTTCAAGTTGAAAACATTTTTGAGATGTATACATCACAGTTTGGACGAGTCAGTTTGAGCCCGTATACCTTATACACGAACAACACCCCATCTCTAGATACAATCAATATTTTACTTGCCATGGCTAATCTGGGAAAGTGCAATTTTTGTATATATAATTATAAGTGTTTGGATGAGTTTATATATATGTCGATTAATTTTTTAAAATTTTAAAATTAATAATTATATAAATTTTTAATAATTTTAAAATTTATAGCATTTAAATTAATAATTTTTAATAATTTTTTAAAATAAATTTAGTTTCTAACCATCTCACCCTCATATTCGAGATAACATATTTTATTGCACTGGTGGTGTTCGATTAACTTGCCAGCTGCTTTGGATAGAAGATTTCTGCATCCAAGTGGCAAGTTGGGCCATTAAAAATCATAAAGAAACTCAATAAACGACAGATGAAAAGTCAAATAGTAATAAAACGCACCGAAAGTCATACCGATAGGCTCTTAAATCCGACCCCCTCAAATGTGCTATAAAACAAGACTTCTCGTTTATCATCCCTGCATCAAAAGATGGCACCATCTTCCTCTCCGGTATCATTCACGGTGAGACATAGGGATCCCGAACTGGTTGTGCCGGCAAAACCAGTCCCATATGAGCAAAAGCAGCTGTCAGATGTAGATGACCAAGAAGCCCTGCGTTATCAAATTCCATTCATCATGTTCTACGACAGTAATAGCAATCCTTGTATGGAAGGAGAAGACCAGGTGAAGATCATTCGAGCTGCCCTAGCAGAAGCACTAGTGTATTACTATCCCCTTGCTGGCAGGCTTAAAGAAGGGCCCGATGGCAAGCTTCTTGTGGATTGCTCAGGTGAAGGTGTCTTGTTTCTTGAGGCTGATGCTGACACCACGCTTGAACTGCTCGGGGACACCATTCAACCACCGTGCCCATATCTTGATCAACTTCTTTATAATGTTCCTGGCTCTGCAGGAATCGTAGGATGCCCTCTGTTGCTGATCCAGGTTAGTGTATACTTGCCACTGATCTTGAAACATGCCTACCTTTTTCAGTTTCTTACAGTAAATAGCTTTAGCGAGCTTCCCTGAAATCTGGTATCTAGTAGAATGGTAGTTGGCTTTCAGCATTCCAAGTAGGGTTTGAATTAATCTTGGTCGGTCCACAGTCCTGTGGCGGCGGCAACTGTGGCAAAAAGATGAAGAAATCCCCACAGAGTGTTCAATAAATTATTTCTGGCAGCTAATACCGCCATCATAATTGAATAAGATGCATAAAAGAGAACCACGTAAACTTTCTGCCACCTACAGCCATCAGGTTTCGTTGTAAAATATTTTATGCGTTTCAAAAAGACCTTAGGAAAAACAAACTCCCTCTTTAAAATATCTAGAGTTATTTTAGATTATTGTGTGATGAATGATTGCGTATTCTAAAAACTTTTCCCTTCTTCAAATTTGACACGTTTGATACAGCTGTAGCCTGTAGGTTAGGCCCGGCTTTATAGGCTTGGACCATAGAGGGATGCGATATGGCGAGGGAGATTATAAATCTTAAAAAATAGTCCAAATGTCAGACCCTACGACTTCCACAAACAGTAGTCAACAGCTATTGAATCTCAATTAGGTGCACTTTTGGCATTTCCTTCGATTCTCATTTGGAAGGTGATTTTTAAATTATTTTTTAAAATGTTTTTTTAGTTTTATAGAATTAATTATCATCAATAAAATATTTGATAGGTTTTTAAGTTGTATTTTATCAATATATAAATTACCAATATATTTATCGATGCAAACTTGTTATTGAAAAGTTTCTTGTTGGGAATTTTAATTTTATCAGTAATTTAGTTAGTAAAATAATTTATTGATGAAAACACTGATAAAAAAATTATGTAAAAAAATATTTAATAACCATGTTTCTGTCAGTCGGTCCGTCGATATATATTACCGATGGATCAACTGTAAAAAAATTAATTGTATATCACCAAAAAATTACCTGATAAAAAAGTTAAAATACAAATTTTATCGATGAATCTGTTAGTGATATTAAAATAGTTCACAACTCTTTATAATTCTCTAATGAAAATAAGCCTACAAACCAATAGAATCATCAATAAGATTTTTTATGTTTGTTAACAATTCTGTTGGTATTTCAGTAATATATTTTTTTTTAATATATGCTTATTTGGATCAAACAAGTTGACATTAAACAACTATATTAAATTAAAGCACACATTTTATATAATCAATTTAACTATAAAATCAATTATAAATATCTCAATACATTAGAAAGAAGCTAAAGAGGTGGGAAAACACCATGGGGGTCCCTACGTGAGGGGATAATAAGGGGATAATAAGTCGACATGTATTCCATCATTTGCTTTTATTGCTTCCTACTTTATTCTTAATACTTCATGCCCTTAAATCATCCTTTAAATTGGCCTTCGCAGTAGCAACTTGTTCTTAAACCAACTCTTGAATGACCAATAATGGCTGCCTTGGCCAGATTATGGAGTGTCTATGGTTGAGACACTACAAACCACCCTCATGTCTCGGGTTGTAATTATATGATTTTATAAACTTGATTTCTATCAGGTCCATCGGTAATTTCAACCTCTAACCACACCTCTAAATCATATTCTGAATGGGTTGATGGGTCATATCCATGTTTGACACGCATGTTAGTGTTATATGTTTTATGCTTAAGAAAACAAGTCAAAGATGGCAAAGAGAGAACATTGTCATTGTTGATTATTGATGAGATAATGTTGACCTCCAATTCTAAATTCAATGTTGCATCAAAACATGTGAACTAAACAACAACTCAAATTAACAAAAAGTAATCCAAACCCAACTATATATATATAATTCAAACTTATTCAATCAAAATTAATATCATCTAATTATTATCAATTCCATTAAAATTCAATTTTCCTTAAGTCTCTCAAATTTTTTAACTTAACAATAAAATTGATAAAATATCATTAACATCCATTAAATAACCCATCATTTATTTCAGAATAACACATCTAAGTTACAAAATCAAACTTAATTTCTTCAAATTGAAAACAAATTTATTATTTTATAAAATTCAAACAAACCCTAACATACAAATCATACTTTAATACAATAAAGTTTGTTAGAAAAAGCTTGTAAAACACTTAAATATATAAGTAAACTACACAAAAATATCAATAAATTAACATAAAATATAAATGAGTAGGTTTACTTGGTGTAAGAAATATTTATAAAAGATTGAACAAAGATATTGATCTTAACACTATTGAGTGTTGGGTTGGTTAAATTTGTGAGAATGAGGCCTAGATATCTGACATAATAGGGGAAAGGGTTGTTGTTTTATGTAGTGAAAGAAAAAGAACAATAAAAGAAAGAAAGAGAGGATGAGACTATATTTGGTTATGATACTTTTAAATTTACCAACTGAATTTTCAACAAACATTGGCTATGAAATATTTTCATTGTTAATTTTATTAGCAAATAATGACATGTCATATTACTGATGGACTTGCTAATGAAATATTTATTAAATTTTTTTAATTATTTTTATTCCATCATCAATTTAGTAGGCAATTATCACCAAAACATATTTCATCATTAATTATGTTGGTAATGTCTAACATATAGTTTTTTTTCGCTAGTATCATCAGACATCACCAAATTATTCGTCGATAATTCCATTGCTATTTAATAATTTTATGATAGTGTTTAAATTGTTTTTCCCTGAGAAAAAATATTAAATTAATAGTTTTTAAGTATATTTTTATGGTTTTGATTTGATAATTTTAATTAAAAAGATATTTAAGAGTGTAGCTTTTACTTTTGAGTGCCTTTCCGGTGTGTTTCAAATCATCACGAAATGATGATGTTCTGTTTTTATTTTTTCTTCCAGCATTTTTTACCTATTCCCAATTCATCTTTGATGATATATAGGTGACGCGATTGATGTGTGGGGGGTTTGTCTTTGCAATACGTTGGAGCCACATCATTGCTGATGCAGTCGGTATGTTCAAGTTCTTGAACACAATTGCAGAGATGGTACCAGGTGCTACTAAACCATCGTTTCTCCCTGTGTGGCAAAGAGAACTATTAAATGCAAGAGACCCTCCACGGGCGACTTATGAACATCACGAATTCGATGAGGTCAATGACGCCGATTATGGCACCATGACTGATGACACAATCATTGTTCACAAGTCTTTCTTTTTCGGCCACAGAGAGATGAGTTCGATTCGGAAACATCTTCCACCACACCTTCGTGCGAGTTCTTCGTTTCTGGTATTGACTGCTTGTTTATGGAAATGCAGAACGATCGCAATGCAACTTGATCCTAACGAGATCGTTCGCGTATCGTACATGGTCAGTGCCAGTGGCAAGGAAGGCTTAAGACTGCCTGCTGGTTACTATGGGAATGCATTCACCTTCCCGGTCGCCCTCTCAGAGGCTGGATTGCTATGTAAAAATCCACTAGAGTATGGACTGGAGTTGGTGAAGGAGATCAAGAACAGATTGAGTGAAGAGTACACAAGGTCTGCTATAGACCTTTTGGTAATTAAGGGAAAGAAACAATATAGGACAGTCAGAGATTTTGTAATTGCTGATACAACGCGTGTGCCGTTTGGAGAGATCGATTTAGGCTGGGGAAAGCCAGTATATGGTGGTCCTGCAGGAGCCATTAAAGATGTTAGTTTCTTTGCTAAGTTTAAGAATGGTAAAGGAGAGGATGGGATTGTAGTCCAAGTTTCATTGCCATGGCAAATCATGGAAACGTTTCAAAAGGAGTTGGCAAAGATGACAGGGAACTCTTCGAATGATCAGTTCTGCAGAAATGCCACAGAAGTCACACGTTCCAAGCTCTAGGGCGATTCAAGCTCTAGATGGTCGGAGTTCCATGCAAAACTGATATTTAAGCAGGAGCTAAAAATAGTATTTACCCGCAATCATGCATTAGATTATTGAAAAATTCTTGAAGAACTATATTTAAGTAGTGGTTACGCGCACTTGTATCTTCCGTTGGTGGTCCTTGTTGAATCTCTTTACTGTCAAATTTTAGCAGACAATAAAATATCAGTACATAATAGTTGCAAGAAAAACAATCTTTGAAACAAATTAACGTCTTCTTTCTTGATTTAAAAGCACAAACACCCCCTTGAACAAAACCGGGGAAAGAAAATGAAGCCCATTACAAGTTTTTTCCTGTTTTCTTTAACCCTCAGCCTCACCCTTTCTCTCCTTGCATCTGTTGCCAAGGCGGACACCAATCTAATCGACAAAGTATGCGCACGCGCCCATAACAAGAATAGCTGTGTTGCAGTTTTTGAATCTAACCCTGACAGCAAACAAGCCGATTTGAAACAACTAGGCATAATCGCATTAACCCTTGCATCTTCAAAAGCAACAGAGACATCGCAGTACATCAAGACTCTGCTTCTTAACAAGACTTTGGACCCTGTCATTGATCAGGCCCTCTCCGACTGCTCGGACCAATACTTGGATGCCATCCAGCAACTCGGTGACGCATCGTCTGATTCGTTAGAGGACGGTACCAAAGACGTTCGTACTTCGGTGAAAGCAGCCATTGCTGCTGCACAATCATGTGAGAACGGGTTAGAGGAAAGTTCTGGCCGTGAAATTTTGCTGTCGAGAAATGCAATCTTCCGCCAATTATGCAACAATGTCTTGGTCATCAACAAACTCTTGGAAGAAAAGTGATTATCACCATCTTATGTAATGTTTAAGATTGTATGTGCTAAAGTGAGCTTGGATATGTTTACTTGCCAAAATCCATCCAGTATTCCTGCAATCAGTCATCCTGTAAATTTTCCTTTCCATTAGAGTTTCCCTGGGAATTCAAAGAAACTTTTTCATGATCTCCTTTTTTTCTTCTTGTTGGTATCTATCTCTCCATTTTTTAAAGACTAAACTTTGAACACCATCAAATATTGAGAAAACAACCATTGCTTATCCATGATTTACGTAGATTTCTAAACAGTTACGACCGAATAAATTTCAATGATACCAGGAAAAAAAATCCACAACTAAACAGCTATCAAAGATTGTGAGAAATAGAACAATCAGGTTCCCCTCCATTTTTAATAGTATCCAGTTTTCTCAAGTTTTATCATAGATTTGTGACACCTTATCTTAAAAAAATACAGGACTCATATAATGCCACGTTAGTTTTTCTTTCTATCTCTTTGTTCATCTGATCCCCCTTCTCTTAAAACTTCTCCTCAAGAGTCGACATTGCCATGAATTCCATTTCTTACTTTCTGAACTTTCAAATATTATAGAACCTTCACCAATTACATGAACGATACAAGCAGAGCCCGGTTTTACTGTTTCGCGTTATGGCCTCCCTTAAATTTTATTTATTTATTTTGATAATTGAATTTTATTTCTTTTCAATCACATATTTTCAAATTATATTAGTATAATTTTATTAATTGAGATTTTTTTTGCTTCACATGCTCTCATATATGCCAATGATACGGTAATATTTCAGTATTAAATTAAAATTCAATTTTGTGGAATAAAATTTTTAATTATTGTTAAAAGTTATTAAGAAAATAAAGATCAAGAAAAAAAATAGAGTCCAACGTTGAAAGGCACAAAAAACTTCATTTTAATCCTTAAAGTTTTAGTTTAAGCATTTAATTGGTTCTTGAGATTTATGGATATTACGTTTTGATCATAAACTTTAATTTGTTTACTTTTTAGTTCGTAAATATTGGGAGAGGTGAGGGAGTCACTAGTAAATGGAAGAAGAGAGAAAAAAGTCAGTCAGGGCACATTCTAACCATAAAAAAAAAAACAGATATATAGTTAATAGCCTTGATTCCCACTCCAATGGGCAACCATCTTGATCCATAAGCCTTTTCCAGGAGCCCCTCCGTTTTCTTCCCTATACACCAATCCATGGACATTCTGGAAGGAAGACTTGTTGAAATTTCTTAATTTCCTGTATAGACGTTCAGAGTTAATCTTCTAATTATTAAGGTGATGATTTTCTATATAATTAGCTTTTAAATTAAATCAGTTAGTATTGTATGTATATATAGTGTTTCTTCCTCATTCTCTAAACAACAAAATTACAAAGTATGAGCTTAGTTTCTGAAACTCGTGATTTTCCCTTTGAATCAGAGCACTCAACCTCTTGATATATCTTTCCTGTTAAAATGCTTGAATTTTCCTGTTGAAAACCGAAATTAGACGCAATCTACCTGTGAAACACGCCAAGCAGGAAGCCCCAGCAACGCGGGCGACAATAAAGCAAGTTGTCAAAGTTGACTGTGCACGCCCGTCAAGCAACCTGCATCATTAATTACAGAGCACTAGCAAAGAAGAAATTGCTAAAGAATCGTGCGCTTGAGTTGGCAGAAGCTGCAGCAGAGCAAAATTGAATAAAATATCATTGAATCATGTTATATATATATATATGAAAGATTTATGTCCTTTGAAATATTTTCTAATCTAAGTGTTTTGATCTCATTAAATAATCTTTTTGTCTCAAAAAATAAATATGCTTTGGATCTTTTACAAAAGATTGGTATGCCAACATGTAAACAGTTGATACACCAATTGAAGAAAGTTTAAAGTTATATGTTGAGTACAATCATATATTAGTTGTTAAAGAAAGATTAAAGGTTTGTAATGAGTTAATGTACTTAGCTTATACAAGACCAAATTTGGCTTACCTATCAAGCATTGTTAGTCCGATTATGTGTAATTTAGGAGAGCAACATATAAATCATATAAATGTAGTTATGTATATTTTGCGATAATTGAAAGTTGCACCTAGAAAGAAAATTTTGTTCACTAAAAATGCAAAATATAAAAGCATAGATGTATATATTCACCACCTAGCACCATGGATGCACACATTATGGACAATAATTTCTCATATACAACATAGATCTTTATAGAAGTCCAGATGGAATCTTACGCTAGACAAACTATTGCTGAATATCTTTTGGTTTAATTGTTTTGTGTATGAGTTTTTCCACTACTGATGTAAAGACTATTTTTTAACCCAATTACCATTGTTTTAATGATAATGCAGTTTTATTTATAAAATCTTAATTATTATATAAAAAAATAAAGAAGCATGGATTCATATACCGATGCTAGGCTTGAGCAGTAGATGATAGGTAGTCTATTTCTAATTATTTTATTTGTGTAGATGATAATCTCATTACATGAAAAAATAAAAAATAGGTGTGATTGCTCACTCACATGTAAAGTTAAATTCGAACATATGACTTTTTAACCGTATGAAGCATTATAGTTAAAACTTTTATTGCGAGATTTGCATTATCCGTCGAGGCAACCGATTTGACTATATATATTATAACAATAAAACAATATATAATATTGCTCATAACTTAATTCAACATGATCATATGAAACATATAGGATAGATGGATTTTCATTAAGAAAAAGCTACATAAAAAATTATAAATCTTAGAATTAATTTACCGATATCCTCACCAAAACAGTTTTAAATCGGGTGTCTCTTTAGTTAAATTATTGATTTAAAGTATAATTAGTTTCTCAAGTTAACTTAGTTAATATTGCATGTGTATTGTTACTTTCAGTACTTAGACCTACGTACTTAACTATTAATAGCTAAAGTCTTCTAGGATTTCATGTATTTCAACTTAAACAGGAGTTTGATTGCATTAAGCGAGTGATAACGGTTGAGACAGCCATTTTTATTTTTATTGTTTTCTCACTTTCAATGGATAGCGAGTCTCCCCGTTTCACATGGGCTTAAGCTTAACCACCAACTTGAATGTTGCGTATCTTTTCCCGCGCTTTTCCTTGTTTAACGGGTAACATTATCCTTACACACCAAAGTGTACATAAACACCAAAAGTACGACTGTTTTCTCCTTGGTTGGAGTCTTTTAGTACTGCAAATATCCCTTCAAATTAACGAAGCTTATTTTAGCAGCATAGGTGCACAATTCTTGAATTTAATGGCTAGCTATGTAGCAGCAAAACTTGAAGGGAAATAGTCAAAAAATAATAATATATAGACGCAGAAATTTCTATTCTTCTGACTTTGGGTATATATTTATGCCGTCTCTCTTGGTAGCCAAATTAAGCACCTCTCTCATTCCATTTTTATTTACTTCGTTGGTCTTAATTTCAAAGCTAGTCCTGTGCTGCATGCATGAAAATGGCCCGACTTTCCTCTCAGGTAAGCTTTCCGGTGAGACGGCAAGAGCCTCGGCTGATTCTGCCTGCGAAACGAACACCAAGTGAAGTAAAACAACTCTCTGATTTAGATGATCCGGGAAGGCCTTCGTTTCCATATGCCTTTTATAGCATTCTTTCGTAATACTAATAAGAAAGGTGGAAATGAGCCTTACCCTGACCCTGTGAAGGTCATTAGAGATGCACTAGCTCATGCACTGGTGTATTACTATCCGTTAGCTGGTAGGCTTAAGGAAGGGGATAGCAGGAAGCTTATGGTGGATTGTACAGGTGAATTTGGGGTCTTGTTTATTGAAGCTGATGCAGACATCACCCTTGAACATCTTGGAGATGCAATCCAGCCACCTTGTCCTTACCTTGAACATTTTCTTTGTGATGTTCCTGGCTCGTCAGGTATCATCGGGTGCCCTTTGATGCTGATTCAGGTCAGTACGTACATATAATTAGCATTTTTTTTTTTTTTTCAAAGCATTTCTCTGAATGGGAATGCAACTAGAGTAGCTAGTAACACCGCATTTAAATTAAGATTGCAAGTTCAAATCCCAAACTTGCTTCTTTTAATCTAAATCTTAGATTTGGAGAACGTTTAAGTATATATAATCTGATTTATTAAACAATTTGGTAATAAAAGAAAATGGGGAGGATCCTCGGAAGGTTTTTTGGGTTTTGTACTGCATAAAAGGACAACGTTATCAACGTAAGGACAAGTTAATCAGCTCATCAGATGGTCAGATAATTATCATTAACATTGAAAAAACAATTATCGTTGTTGTTCTAGGTGAGCAGACTGACCTGTGGAGGATTCATCGTTGCAACACGAGTGAATCACACCATGACTGATGCACTTGGGATATTCTATTTCTTGAACACAACTGGAGAAATAGCAAGAGGTGCCAATGAACCATCTTATCGCCCTGTGTGGAAACGAGAGATCTTAAATGCTCGAGATCCTCCTCGAGTAACATGCGTACACCATGAGTATTTCACCACGGCTGGCACCGAGGCAACCATGGACACCCACACTGACTTGAACGATAAATCCTTCTTCTTTGGCTTCCAAGAGGTCGATTGCATTAGAAAACACCTTCCTTCTCACCTTCAATCAAGTTCCACGTTTGAGGTACTCATAGCTTGTAAATGGAAATGTCGCACAATTGCAATAGAGCACAATCCAGGGACGACCTCATTATTCAACAGCTGGCCACTTCATAGTCGCAGATTCATCGCGTGTCCCATTTAGAGAAATTGATTTTGGGTGGGGAAAACCTGTGTACGCTGGTGTAGCTAAAGCAGCTCCAAACACGAGTTTCTGTGTGCGGTTCAAAAAGAGCACAGGAGATGATGGGATTCTGATACAAATGTCTTTGCCATTGCAAGCTATGGATAGGTTTCAAAAGGAGTTGGCAAAATTTACTGGGGAACGGCCTATGCATGTTACAGGTGACAAGAAGCATACAATCATCAAATCCATGCTCTGAGGTGATTGCAAGTGACAGAATGTTTTTAAAAAATAAAACGTGATGTCCAGACTGAAATATAGATGGAGATAGAAACTTATTTTTGTAAAGATAAATTTCAAATCCAAACACTGCTGATAGCAGAAGTTTATGATAAGAATTTACTAATTAAATCCCATATGATAATAATTTATCCATCATATGAGGGTGTAATGTCAAGAGTGTTGTGCATTTCTAAACTTGTCAATGCTGCTACGTACCAGGATAGAGCACGTACCACACAGGGCTGCCGCCCAAAGAACAACTACATGGAAACAAATTCCCAGTATTCTAATTTGCATTTTCAGTCAGAGTGGAAAAAACGACCAGGGAGACACCAAGACTTTAAATTATGATGTCCATTTGAGGACCATAGGATTTGGTCGAGCTCATAATTTGCATTTTTTCCAAATCGATTGTCGCCTAGAGAATCTTTTTAAATCAATGTTAAATTGGAAAGTACTGTTTAGTCAGAGTGCTAAGACGGTACCCAACAGCTTCTCCTATTTTTGAGAATCACGGTACTGTGGAAATCCACATTGGCAAGGACTTCATAGTACCTGCAGGATTCAAGCTAATCAGTCCAAACATTTACTGATTACAAAATTCTCTAATTGCATAACCAGTTCATCATTTTTTAAACAATAATAATAAATCCTAGAAAGTCGGAAGAACCATTAAATATGCTAAAAATACAAAAAGACTGATCGATTTAGGTAGAACTAAATTGTTATGATCATCCGTATAATATGCTGCAGTCTTTTCATACCAATTCACATTAGCCAAACCAATATTTGATTGATTTCCTTCATATACTAAATGATTTTAATACATCAGGCAGAACCAAGCATCTCTCATACTATCTCAGTGAACGTTACAGCAAGCAACACCATTTACAATAGCCTGCATTTAGATACCACAGCTTCTTTCTTTTTATGGAGAATTTGTAGGGGACAGACTTCTACAAGCATCTCCACCAATGCACCATACTCGACTTCGACTTGGTGTTGCAATTGCCGAGCTTGTTCTGGCTTCGCTGTATGAGAGTTCCTGATCAGATATATGACTGGCATTGGATTCGCGGTACTTTCCATCCACGTTATTCATCTCATCGATGATGAGTGAGTGTCGGACATGTAGCTCATGAACTGGAGTCTCCACATACCATGATGAATTTATTCCTGGAAAGCAACATGTGGCCGCAGGAGAACTAGGATTGGTCAATGAATCTTCTTGCATAACGTCTGCTATCCTAGACAGAATGCTGAATGCCACGTTTCCAAGAACCCGGGAATATGCTTCCAAGATTGCATGTCCCACGTCCTACAGAAATAGCAACCACAATCATACACTTTTTCCAGCCAAAAAGTGATTTTTCCAATCAAAAGGTCTAAAATGGAGCTCACCTTGCCATATTGGACTTTTGTAGAATCAAGAAATGTTTGAGGAAGGTTAGGATATCTGCTCTTTAGCAGCTGTAGAAGGGATTCCGCACTGTCCAACAGTGACTCCATCTTGTCAAACTCTGACACTGGGTCCTTAACAAAGGACCATGATGTTCGAACTGGAGATCTACCACTGACTTGTGCAGTAACTCTCTCTTTCCATGCAAATATGGCAGCTTCTAACTTGTTAACAGCCTCAAGAGCACTGTGTTCTGATTTTAAATCAAGAGAATTGAGCATTTCCTCAGCTGTGTTTGAATCTGCAGTCAACACCTTGTACAGTTCCTCACCAAGGTTTGCCTTTCCAGACTGTAAGAAGGGCAACAGAAGTTATAGCAAATGCCAATACGATGGCAGCATTCAAAAACTAAATCTGCAACTCTCTCATTTGCCATTGTATTGTCAAATTCATCAGTCACAGTGGAAAACCTGAACTATCCCTGAACAAGGTATGTGTCAAAGGTTGACTAGCTCAAAACAGAATTCCCACGTGAACATGCCCATGTTTCCTTTTACTTCATGTTTCTAAGCCATTCATAGCATGATCAAAAAACCAAAAATAACAAGCCTGGATGAGTAGATTTAGTGACAAAACTGACAGTAGCAGGTTTTCTTCTGCTAAAATGAGCTGAAATTAAATTCGGATAGGATCTTTTTTAATTTTCCACCTACTGAAGGTTTCTTCAAGCTTAAATTTCACTTATTATGAAATAGATAGACCAGTTTTACCTTTGGTAGTGCATCCTTGATGATAGTCGGCACAGGCATTTCAAGCAAAATAGTTTCATTGACAGATTTGGCAGCCTTGAATACTTGATACACCACCTTACTCTGATTGAGTAATTTCTTTCTTCCTGAGTCAGAAAGCCCAGTTGTTGGTACTTGTGGCAATGGGAGCCACCACCTCTTGCTCTGCTTTGCGCTCTTGGTTCTTCCTTCTGTCCGGCTGCCTACTTCTGAATACCAAAACTCAGTATTCACCATTGCATCTAGTGTGTCCTGTCAGAAATTGAAAATCCAATGCAACTAGCATGAATATTAACTCTGCAAATGAATCTCGATTTTAGGAATTAAGAGATCACCTACAATAAGCATAGAGTCCAACTTCTGAAGTGCTGGAAGATTCACATGGATGTCTGCACGGGCTTTTGGTGTCATTATCTGCTTCAATATCAAGGGATAATTATATATCTCACCAGATAATAAAAAACATTATTTTATTCTTCAAAGCTCCAAAATGACAAAGAATACCTCTAGCATCCGACCATTGGCACAATTTTGCTTAGCAGGTACTAACTCAACCATGTAGTTTGTAGGAGAAAGCAACCAGTCCATTTCTCTTTGCCATTTGGTCTTTCTTTCTTCAGGCAATGGCTCCAATTTCCAAAGCTCCCCAAAAACCGTGGCTACAACACATTTAAAGAGTTAATTAATGAAAAAAGAAATGATGCACAAAACATGATCCAAGAATTAGGAAAGTTCGACAAAAGTCAAAGCCTGATTAAGTTCAACCAAAAATCATAAAGTGAATTTTGGTGCTAGAACTTAAGACTATATCCATTCACACTTTATGTATACATAAAACAGCATTATTGCATCTTTCTTCTTTCTTTTTTCACTGATTTGAGGACTTCAATGAATAAAATCCCCATTTTTTTTCCATATATATCTCCCTAATGCAAACATAACTTCTTATTTCCCAATAAAGTACATTAGTCAATCACAATTGTAACACATAGAGAGATGGCATGCTTAAAAATTAACTGGTCATAGGGAAACAGGATCATGTGAAAAAAAAAATTCATAAAATGATAAGGATTACAGAGAGCAACCAAAGCATAACTAGCTCATGGTTGAACAAAAGGAGATTCATTATACCTGCAAGATTTGTTATAGCATTAGATAATGCCAATGCTGCACTGAGGCCACTACGCCCTCCTGTGATATCTTCACCTAGTAACAGTTTTGCAAATTTTTCTTTCATTGTCTCCACATCTGAATATTGAATGGAGTAACACGGTTTCTCCTTATCATAAAAATGTTGAGGGCTTCCAGCAAGCTCCCAATCATTCAAACCATGTTCATCCTTCTTCATTGTCAACCATTTAGATGAAAATGATCCAAAAGCATCTTTGCTGGAAGAACAGCTTGAACAACCATCATCATCGAAGGAGTCACTTACACAACCCTCTCCTCTACTTGTCCCGCTTTCGTTTTCATAAGACTGGTTATTTATAATGCAACTCTCAAGGCCATTATATGTCATTATCCCTGAAATCCATGTTACAATATAGTTTTTCCATTAAAATGCATGGATCAATAAGAAAAGCATAGAACTTAAGTGAAGCATACGAAAGATCGACACTTTTGGCGGGTTGTGCAAGCTTGTTGGTTTTGGACATGTTAATAATGCACCCAAAAATTAATAATTCAAACAAGGTAAACTCTTGTTGAAATATGAATTCCTTGGTACAAAGGATGACATTATTTTAAGAGTTTTTTACGGAAATAAACAAATTGCACAGGCCTCATCATGGGAATTTTTATACATCCAAACATGTAATTAATGCCCAGAATTTTTAGCACGAGTAAATTCCATTTACAAGATTAATCTTAAGATCCAAAATCTGGATCATTTCTTCAAGGCATAGTAGAATCAAATAAGGCTTCAATAAATCATGGTGACACATTTGTATATCAGGCTTTAACCAAAGTCAAGTCTCTTATCAGAAGTCACACATGAAATTCTGACACTGCTACTAGTTCTGCAAAGCTACTTCCATTTTTATTTTGGCATAATTCAAAGGGCTTAACTACTAACCACATTTTGTGACTGTTAGCTGCACTCGATACCAAACAAGTGGCTATGCTAAAAATCAAGTGGTATGCCTAAAAAATTAATCATATATCTATTTCTCAACCACTAAAGATCTAGTAGCAATAAACCTTAAATTCTAGGCATACGAGTGTAGCAGGTAAGTTGTCAAATTTGTCTCTATTTCAGCACATGCAGATCCAAGTGCTTTTTATATTGATTACCATGCCTAATTTTTAGTCTTCCCTTAGACACAAGTCAAGGGTTCAGCCTCCACCAGCCACATGTCAGAACTTTGTCGGTATGAATAAGAAATGTATCAGCTACATGATTTGGTGGCCGTACTTGATGTTGATAATGTTTACCTTTTCATCAATGAACCACAAGTGAATTATAATATGTTAATGCATGTGCTTTAAGCATTATAAAGACTGCTATTTTGTTCATCAATAACAATTGTCATCATAAACATGTGAACATATGGATGATACATTAAGAAAAGAAGCAGGCAAGAAAAGTGTACCTCTTGTGCATGCCATACTGAAAAAAGAAAAAATACATTGAACTTTTGGCTTGATCTCATATTGTAACAAGTTTAGCTTAAAACGATTTTGTAAGAAAGGTAATTGGAAATGAGGACATCATTTCTTAAATTAGGTTTTTCAAATTTTACTGACAATAAAGATGCCAGAAGCTTCCTATGTTATCATTACATGGACCACGGCAAAAGGAAATTTCACAGAAATCATTTGAATAGACCCCAATGGACAATTAGATCCAAACTGCTTTTCTTTCAACAAAAAATCAAGAATAAGAGGACATGCTCTTGATAGCTACCTGTCATGGTGCAGACCAAAATATGGAGGATTGGAGGACCGGGTTCACAGGAGATCCAAAAATATACCATGTACCATAAGACACATACATGTAAAAATATTCAAAAACCAAGGGAAAAGAGAAGAGGAGGAGGAGGAGGAGGAGGAGGATTCCCATGTGGATGCAGATCCAAGTAGAAATTAAACCAATTTTTTCAAGAAAGTGATGTAGACTAGTAGACAAGGACATTGGCGTGTCCCCCACCAAGTTGCTTCATTGTCTCCTTCGGTGGGATGGCAGTTCTAATCACATAAACGCGTATCCTATTAAGGGTCCACAATTTGTATCAATCAAAGCAGTAATACTTGTAATAATAAGCAGCAGCACATTTGGTTCGAGCCCAGTCCCATAGAGGCACAGAGTGATATCTCATCTTCCCACTTCTTTTTACAATACCTATGATTATTGTACACTTTAAAATCAATATTCCTAAACCATCTTTGACATCCCAAGAAAGGTTAAGAACACAAACCCTAAAAGAGTAAAAGTTCAAATTATGAGATAAAATCCCCCATGTGGTTTTGCACATGATATGGACCCTTAAACTGGTCCCACTTCATACCAAGAAATCCACTGTTTAGCCACAGATTATGTTTCTTTTTCAAGTGAAACTAAAACAAAAAAAGGAAAATCCAACGGTAGAATGTAATAGTAATGGTCGAGAAAATCAATTTTTGAAACGTGTTATCTGCTTCTAACCGAGGGACAAGAGCATTACTTCTCTTCTACAGGCATCATAAATGTTCTGCTCAAAATTAAATAGAAACACCACTGATGCATGTAGATAGCCATCGATCGATCTATCAAGCTTTAAAGTAAAGGACTGGTGGGGTCTGCTACCTTTATGGGACCCCTTCATTTCTGATAAAAACCGTATCTCTTTATTTTAAATTCTATACCAACCATCATCGACAACAATAAAGACCCAAAACCAAAACCCAAAAATATAACCATAGAAAGGAAACAAAATAAACAGCCTCATTGACTGATTCATTAAGCTAAAACGTGAACCATGTTCTTCAAGTCTGGTCCAAGTCTATGCCCTCTTGATTGATATTATTTTGTTTTCAAGTATTTCTCTCCATGTGGTGGGTAATGTCACAAACGTGCATAACAAACAAAAGTGGAAGCTAATTAAGCTTAAAGTTCATCATGATTTAAATGACAAAAAAAAAAAAAACAGATCAAGGATAATCAAATTTTTAAGCACTGCTAGTGTTACCAGCTAAAAATACTACTGAAAAAAATAAACATATCTTACTCTCTTGTTTATCAAAGTCGATGCTAATCTCTCTGTCCCTGGTGCAGCAAGCGAGCCTTCTTCTCAAGATCATCATTTCTTCTTGCTGTAACTTTTTTTTTCTTTTCTTTCTCTTATCCCTATGGATAAAACTGAACTTTCCTTTCTGGCTGGCCGGGATGCAAAATCAACTACCTTTTTAAAAGTGCTCAAGATGATCAAGGACCCAATCCAAAAAGCTTCAAACAAGGCCCTACCCCTGCACCAATAAACAACAAATACCATACTCATACTGTAACATTTTCACAGACATTTGTGCTCGAGAGAAGTGATTGTGTTTAGTGGGCTTAATGACCCACTTTCATTCATCAACTAGTACTATGAAGATGCCGACTTTTACTTTTATAAATAGATAAACAATAGATCCCGATCTTTACAATGCGTAGACTAGATTAGATTATGATTTATTGAAAAACTTAGGGAGGTGGGAAATGCAAGTATAAATAGAAATTCTTAAGAAAATGCTAATTAATTAATTCATTGTAATAAATGTAATTTTCATTTATGCTGATAGCATGAGTGATGTTTTTACCAGTCTTTAGTTTTAAACATATGTAAACTCTTTTCTTTTCTTGGACAACTTTTGTTTAGCGTATGCCTTTTGGCATTGTAATTTATGAAACAGTTTTGAAATTCAAAAAGGAGAAGAGAAAGCAAAGATTCCCTTTTTTTCCTGTTCTTCTTTGTTTCTTCCTTTTATTTCACAAGAAACAAAACGAAGCCTCAGTTGTTGTGTCTGGACTGTTAGGTAGAGAGTAAAATGGATGGTGAGGTTTTTTTAAAATAAAAAAACAAAACAAAACAAAAGAAGGAAAGGGAGAAAAATAAAAAGTTTCAACTTTTAAATGAATCCTGGATGCAGTAGAGCTTGAAGAGTAAAGTAGCGATGATTATGTAATCTTTTTTGGTTTGGCAGTCAAAAAGTCGAAGAAAATAAGACAAACTGCCATGTATGACTTGAGATAGATTCCTTGCACTGTTACCAGTTGCATCTTAAACAGAAAGTGTCCCAAAAGTCTATGGGCATAGCAAACCGAAAGACCCAACACCAAATCCAAATCCAAATCCAAATCCAAATCAAGGTTCAGTTCAAATCTTCAGATTACCATCTGGGAAGCACTTTTTATATACCTCTGGCTCTTACATATAAAACCAACTCCAGAGAAGAGCAAAAAATGGTTTCCTCCAAAATCCCAGATTGTGAACAAAACAATACCTTAGATGAAACAAGAAGATAAGCCACCACAAAATACAGGACGAGGTAGATATATAAAAGGATTAAAAAAGAATTCTTAAAGATTTTACCACCACAAAAACGAATGGCTTTGAAAAGGAGAAGATGAAAGAGAAGTGAAGGGTTGGTAGAGAAACGTACCTCTGTGAAGGTTTCAAGAGCAATATACTTGTGGAAGAGAGCAGCTAGAAGCAATTCTTCAGAGCTTGTTCCACGGGAGGCTTCTTTCTTGAAAATACGAGTAGCATTACAGTAATATGAGAGCAACTTCACTTAAAATATGCACCCACCGAGGATGTTGCACATGCTAGTATTTATAAGAAACCAATCAAGAACAGTAGGGCATGCAACGATCACTGTGTGACTCTTGACTTCAAAACCAGGGCAGGACTCTCTTGTAGAGAGAGGAAATGGTAAGGAACAATGGAGACTGAAGCATTTAATTAAATAGTAACGAGAGGGAGGGAGAAAGGCGGAGGGGGTAGAAAGGGCTACTTTTTACTCTGCAGTTTTGCACTGCAGCCAGGCAGCTCCTTTCCTTCCTCCAGTGACCAGACGCGTCCTTCATTGATTGATTGACGATAAGTGGGACCTGTAAATTGCAATTTCCTACGACTACCATCCCCTGATTTCGACAACAGCAACATTAATTGACAATAAGCGGTGTGTTAGGCAAGGATTTGATTTCTAGGGGAATTTTTTATTATTTGTATTTAATTTTTAAAAATATTTTCATTTGTGTTTTCTATTTAAAATCAAATATTTAAATTGATAGTTTTAATTTTTTATGTAATTTATAAATAATTATTAATTATGATTCTTTTCCTTTTCAAAATAGATCCCAGAGTATTTTTTTTTTAATTAGATTTTTTATGCAGTGAATATATTTTATAGCATCTTATGTTGTTTATATTTTTTTATTTTTCATGTGTAATTTTTATTTACATAGGTGTGTATCATTATGTCCATCTAGATTATAATTCCTTTTGATTCTCAAGAATTCTACTTCAACCAAGTTTATTATTATTAAACTTATAGGTTTTAAAGGGTTCAGGCTTCATAGTGATTTATTTTTACAACGACTAATTACATCAACAATCTTTGATTTTTTTTTTAATATGATTATCATTAAAAATTTACATAGTGAGCAAATGCCTTTTGAAATTTTGGAAAAACTGTAGGATTGATATTAAGAAATTTAATTATGAGGGACGAAAGTAAAGCTTTATTGAATCTTTAGCAGGAGTTAAAATATAGTTTAACAACCTTCATAATAGAATGCCATCTGTGGGGGTTATTTTTGTTTTTTTCTATTATTATTATTTACCACTACTGTTTTCCTTTTCTTTTTTTTATTTGTTATCTAATAAATAGCAACCAACTAATTGTGGACCTGCATTACTGCATTACGTTACGAGCTTAATTTGTTTTACATAAAAAAATAATATCCAGGTACTGCAAACTTGTTTCAAAAAAAATTTTTGCAACTTGAGTTATAAAATTAAATAAATTAATTTTATTTTAATTAAACGATAACAAATAAAAAATAATAATATATGAACCAAATTAAAAAAAATCTTAGTATAAAAAAATAATTTTTTTTAAAAAAAAACAAACAAAATAGCTCAATTTCCAGCTCATTAAATACAAAATAACAAAATTTAATAAAATATGACATAAATAAAGTAGTGTGGATCAACCCATATTATTATGATAAACTTATAACTCCAATAATAAGGTACAGGTCAACTCGAGTTATCCTCGAAAAACCATTGATCAGATCAAGAGATTAAATAAAGAACTAAATTAAAATATCAACAACAAAAAATATCAAGTTGTAATTTTAAAAGAGAAAAGAAGAAAAAAAATGTTTATTTATGATAAATCGGACTACCATCACTAAAGACTCTCCACACCACTAGAAAGAAGACGCGATAGAGCTTTCAACCATAGTTTTAAAACCCGGACCGGGCTGGTGGGTTGACCCAGAACCCGGCCGACCTGGGCACGGGACCGGTCCGGGTGAAGGCCAAAACCCGCTTGGGAATTGGCCCGGCCAGACCCGGCGGGTCGACCCGGTCAAAACCCGGCCACAAACCCATTGACTTTTTTTTTTGTTAAAACGACGTCGTTTTGATTTTTAAAAAAAAATTAAAAAAAAAAAAATTGACCCAGCCGACCCGGTGACCCGATCAAAACCCGGAAACCCGGGGCTTGGACCGGGCCGACCACCGGGCCGGGTCTTAAAACTATGCTTTCAACAACATGAAAGAATGGTATTTTTTTAGATACCGAGAAGCGCTACTCGAACTACCCAAAAAGTGTAAATACCTCCCACGCACGGAAGAATATGCCACGCATGCTTATATTTTTTTATTTTTATTTTTTATATTTAATTTAAGCGTGTTATTTATGATAAACCGGACTACCATCACTAAAGACTCTCCACACCACTAGAAAGAAGACGCGATAGAGCTTTCAACCATAGTTTTAAAACCCGGGCCGGCGGGTTGACCCAGAACCCGGCCGACCTGGGCATGGGACCGGTCCGGGTGAAGGCCAAAACCCGCTTGGGAATTGGCCCGGCCAGACCCGGCGGGTCGACCCGGTCAAAACCCGGCCACAAACCCATTGACTTTTTTTTGTTAAAACGACGTCGTTTTGATTTTTAAAAAAAAAATTAAAAAAAAAAATTGACCCAGCCGACCCGGTGACCCGATCAAAACCCGGAAACCCGGGGCTTGGACCGGGCCGACCACCGGGCCGGGTTTTAAAACTATGCTTTCAACAACATGAAAGAATGGTATTTTTTTAGATACCGAGAAGCGCTACTCGAACTACCCAAAAAGTGTAAATACCTCCCACGCACGGAAGAATATGCCACGCATGCTTATATTTTTTTATTTTTATTTTTTATATTTAATCAAATATCAAATTACTTCTAAATTCACCCTATCATAACAAAAAAAAGAGATGATGAAAAGAAAAGGAAAGGAAAACCCTTCACGCCAGTTTTAATTTACCTATACCTTTTAAATTCTTTATTATATTTCTCTATCCTATTTTAATCTCTCTCTTTTTTTAAGTAGAGGTAAGTAATACCCAATAAAAAACCCGAAACTATTTTCCGAGCAACATAAATTTCTCGGAACGCAACTCACCTAATCAAGCTCTCGAACCTTTTTATGTACTTGATTACTTAAGTTGTCATTAATGAAGTTACGAGGTCCTTTTATGTTAGGTGGTGTTTTTAGCTGTGATTAATGTTGTGCGTCTCCCGTAACTCAACAAGCACCTCGTCATAGCACAACCAGGAGCTGCTATTATCTTATAGTTCTTATTGTCAACAAAACTACAGGAAGAAACTCGGATCTGTTGTTTTAGGTAGGTTGAGGATTCATTTATTATTCACATCATTTTGTTTTTTTTTTTAAATCCGATTCAGCAGGAATTTGTACGAATCAAACAATTTAAGCGTGTAATTTCTAGCATAATTCTTCGAACACAGCTTGAAAGAATAAGGATGAGCATCTATATATGTGCCAGTGCCAGAGTAAAAAAAAGAAATAATTGCCCTAAGAGAAGAATGCAGATATGTTGCCGATCCATCTTGCGATCAAGCTAAGAATTTTAAAATTCGAAAATCTTGAACTTTGGACCGATAATATACACTGGGCATGCATCTAATCTTGGTGACTCTGTTTGCTTCCGCTCCATTTTAGTATTATGAAATAATAAAAAAGATAATGATGTCTTTTGATGAGGGATCATGTCGCCATTTAAATTTCAAATTCATGGGATTGAAGACCACAAATTATCAAGAAACGGTGTCCATTGCTCCCCCGCTATGCCAGGACCAAGAAAAGCGCCGGTCGGAAGGGATGTGTCTCTTGTCGCATCCCTAGCCGCTCTCTGCCCATCATTGCATGCCGCTCGTAGCCCACCTCTACTGTTTTTTTTTTTTTTTAAATAAAAAATACGAGCACAAGTTAAAAATATTAACGGAAGAACACAGTTAAAAAAAGAATCGCCTTTTGTCCTAACCCGGCTCCTTCTATAGTGGGAGCAGTGTCACTATTGCTACCCAACAAAAAATGAAACAAAAACCTAGATCGTTAACCCCACCAACGTTGCCTTTTGTCTCCATTATTTTCGATTTAATCGAGGGAGGCATGAGAAGGGGAGAATGTGGGGCTACAGAAACAGGGGTACAGGTGAATAGGAAGTTGTAAACAACCTTGTGTGGCTCTCCTCTGTCCTCCATTCCCGAAGGGTTTGCCTTGTTGGATATTGGAGCTCCCTGAATTTAAGGTTTCAGGCAATTAGGTGTTTCTTTACTTTGTATAACGGTTGTTTTTGGACTATTTCTTCACCTGTGGAGATAATTCACTTCTTTAATTGCTTTCCGGCGAGTCATGTACGTTCTGCAATTCTAAATCCAGACTTTTCTCTTGACATCCTCTTGAATTCGAAGTTTAAGATGAATATATTGAGAGGAAGCTCATTTATCACTCAAGCCAAGCTTTAAGAGCATAGTTAGATGTTTTTTGCTAGTCGGTATAATTGCTAAGCACATGTTCTTCTTTTCGTTAACAGAAATTAGTCCTCCCGGAGCATCATTTTTACCGCAGATTCCTTGGCTAAAAAAAATAGTTCATGCATTGAACATTGCTTGCGATTCCGTGACAAATATACAAGAAACAATTTTGTAGCCAAATCATGACCTATAGGAGAGAAGTGGTCAATTATATTCTGGGTCATATAAATAGGACGACCCGACTTCGTGTATTTGACGATTTTCTTGATTTAAAATTAAACTTCAGGCCCTTTCAAGTCCTTGGATGCTCAATTGGCGAAGAAACTTTGAAGGCATTGCATAAAATTCTGATTTGAGCTACCTCTTGTTCAGTTCATTAGCAGCGGCAACAGGCCAACAGGTTTCCATGATGTCAACGCTCGACACAGCTGACAAAACAAAGAAAATCAAATTAATCACATGACAGAAGGAGAATGCAGCACGTTGAGCGACTGATCATTTATCATGGAAGCTTTTCTTCACCTGGGAAGAATAATTGCGATGATTAGGAGTAATTAAATTCGATTCGGTTTGATTTTTATAAAAAAAAATAACCAAATTAAAAAAAAAATTATGTAGTTAAAGTTAGGGTCGGGGAAGCCGACATAACCAGTTTCACTTGTGGCAGTTTGATCTTTTTTCTCTACCAAATACTACGAAACTTCTGGAGCTTCGTACGCTGAATTCGAATTGATATTATTCAAATTCAATTCAAACTCAATCATTGAACTCTTTTATTTTGGCTTTATTATATATATAATTGTACCGGGGTTTATACTTTATAGACATATTGGGCACATGGCAATCAAAGTTATGTATGGAAAAAAAAATAGTAGAAGAGTATAAAATAGTAACTTAAAAAAAAATCATGGAAATTTTAGTATAAAAAAACACAAATAATGCTTCATTCTAGGTGATAAAGCTTGAAAAAACTCTGCTTGATTTTGAGTTCTTTTCATGAATAATATTGGGCTTTGAGCTTAAAGCATAAATGTTACTTGTTAAATAATACTTTAATGGCTAAATCAGTGTAGTGTTTGAAAGGGTGTAGGTTAAATATATATGAAGATATAGTTTGTATATCATAATATTTTTCTCGATATATTGGCAGTCGATATGAATAAAAATAAACTAGAGAGGAGGGAAGAGAGAGGAAAAAAAAATAAAAGATTAAGTTGTTTGCTTGAACCAAGCTTAAAAGCAATTAAACCGAGCTCAATGTGGGCTTTTAGTGTTGGACTAGATTTGGACTTTCACATGTGCTCATTATTACCAATGACAACCAATTCCACAATATAAAGATGAAAGATAGTGTTCAAGGCTTAAGATTAAGCATAGGTTATTCTTAGTTTTCTATCGGCAAACAAATGGACAAACTGAACTCACCAACAAGATATTGTTGAATAAGCTTTTTAACATGCAACATTAACACGATTTAAAAAATCATGGATGAGAAATCTTAAAGAACTCTTAATTGATATGTTTTAGAGAAACTTATAATCCTCTTAAAGTTATATCTCACATAAAAAAGAAATAAGCTTTGCTTGTGGTTTATTTAGTGGAAATGTGAAATTTAAAATTGGTTCCAAAAGAAACCCAAACTTTTAAATGGGAGAGGATCTAAGTAAGGTGAGCTTTGAGCTTTGAGCTTAAACCCCCCACACGAGTGACTCAACTCATGCTCGAGCCTGGAATTTTCTGGGGCTAAAAAATATTATTTTTTGTCAATCTATTATAGACTTAGATTTGAGTTTATAATTCATCAGCCCATAAGGAATTAATTTTTTTTTGTTCGTTATTTTGTCAAATCCAACCCAAAGAATCTAATCAATTCTTTTCTAGAAGAGTTATCTCTAAACTTGAATAATTTTTTTAGCTCAAAAAATAATTTGTTTTAGCTAGAATATTCAAGTTTTATGGTGGTTAATCGAAATTGATAATGAAAAGAATTTATTCTGGTAATTACTGGAATTAGTTCTATAACAATTTTAATTCCAAACTCATTTATAAAAGGGGTTGAAGAAGAGTGTTTTGGTGTTGGATTTTCTTCACGGACTTTGCATAATTTCTTATACTTTTCTTCACTTAAATTTTCAATTTTACTCCTCTATTTTAAGCCTTGATTTTTCTATTTTTGTTTTCTTTTAATCTAGAGCTTAGAATCTATTCTTGTTGAGAAATACTTGACTCTATATTTCTTTTTGAGTTCATTAATCTTTATTTAGTAGTGCATCTAAACTAGAAGTTGTTGGGATATTGAGAGGTTTATTGAAGTTTGTATTTTCACATCAAGTGAAGAAGAGTAATAAAGTTTTAAAGACAATAAATTAATAATTAAAAAAAAATAGATTAGTTAAATGATATGTATTTCAATATCTTTTATTGTTTTCTTTTAAGTATGTTTTCAATATATGCTTAGAATGTGTGTTAGGAGTTAATTTCATTCTCTTATGTACAAATCTAAATACAATTAGTATGTATACTAGGATTGTATTTCAATTTTTCATGCAAATTTATATATTTACTTAGTAAACATGCTAATTTTTATTATAATTGCAAATTTTCCATGATCTTATATTCAAATTATAAACTAAACATATATGCTGACTTTTCTAACATTACTCTATTTGTGAATTTTGGACAACAGCTACAGCATATATTTACTTTTAGCAGCTTTAAGTTATAATAGCATTATTCTTAATTAATGTTAAAATCAATTAATTATAGTGAAACAACATCCAAAAATATTAGTACGTTGAGAAACAACTCGTTCTTTCTTTCATGATTCTATATTCAACTGAGTATAAGCATTGAATTTTACTGATGAGTTTCTGATGAACTCCAAAGATACGAATCATAAAGCACCCTGGTGGATGACAACAAAGAATCACCTGCAAGGAAATTGCTAACAGCAAATTCTGAAGCTTCACATGAGTTGTTTATGACATGGCATCCGCTCCATTTTACTCTGTTTTCAGTTGAAGAACCTGGACCTTCATTCTCATACTTGCCATAGAAAAGGGTACTAAGATCAGACTCATTATTCCATGCTAACCAACCATCTGGATCAATTAAGTTGTCAAGGAAAGTTTCAAGAAAAACTGTCCTCGAGTAATTTCTCCAAGGCCTTCCGAGAAATCTTCTTACTGAATCTTTGACCGGATTTTCGTCCGGGGCTGCAATTACTCGAGAGGTATGAAGTACTATGACTGAAGTTTGGTTTGGATTAACGCGACTTTGTGCTGTTATTGTGTTAGTTTTGTGCTGAGTGATCCTTGAGTAGATGCTGCAGTTTTGGAAGACAGCAGCTGCATTTCCAAAGATAAAGTCTATGGTTCCATATATATCACAGTCCCTGTAAAATTGTCTGTTTGAATGTACGTAGAGAGTGTCTTGATATCCTTCAAAGCTGCATCTGTAGAATACAGATAAATCAGACCCTGATCGTAGAGCCACTGCTTGACCATGTGAAGGTCCAGCCGTGTTGCGGAATGCCATATCTTGAGCAATAAATCCATCACCATTAACGGCTGTTTCAAACTTTCATCGTGAAAGAAACAGGTTAATGTAGTTAACCAATATTGCAAGACAAAGAGCAACAGCTATAGAAACAGAAATTCATCACCAAATCATTTTTCGAACTTCAAGGATTGCATACCAAAAGTTGCTAACTTGAAGGTGGGATAACCTCCTTTTTTGCTATTGCTTCCTGTCACAATAGTCTTCTCAATTCCATCACCAACCATTGTAGTATTCTTTCCCTTGTGTCCTATCACAACTTTCTCCTTGTAAGTTCCTGCTTTTACATAAATCACAAACCTTTCGTCTGTTTCTTATCTTTTTGATGCAACATTCACTGCCTTTTTAATTTTCTTAAAGTCTCCAGAGCCATCTCTAGCCACCACAAGATTGGCCAGCAGTGAAGTAGATCCAACATTAGTAGCCTCTAATTTCTTTCGACGATTGATATGGTATGTGGTCTTCTTCAGTGTAACTTTGTTAACGGCTAAAGCATTATTGATTAAATTGAAGACAATGATGGACAGAATAGGTCTATAGTCTCTGACATCAAGCTCAATACAACTAGTCCTACAGGTCTCAAGATTTGTTAGGGTTGCTGTGAGCCATGTTTGTGTATCCAGATTGGCAGATTGACCATAATTGTTGATTGTGTAGCTAAGCCTTATTATGGTGTCCTGGTAGAGCTCAAGACAGTCTGTCGAAGCTGTAGTGTTCTCATGGTGCCATGACTGTTGTGTGAACCAAGTCGTTGATTGGCTTAGTGCTTGGAGGGCTTGGTCTAAAGCAATCTGCACGGACATCTTTCTAAATTCTGGCTTTTGCTTCATGGCAAAAGAGTACGTGTTGCTACACATGTGGTGCTGACAAGACTGGAGATGTGGTGTTTTCTTGCACCAAGATTCGATATTTGAGGACATGACAGCAGGGAAAATGCCAACGAAGACAGAAAAAGAGAAGTTAATGACGATAAAGCGATAAAGAGCATTTGAAATGGCATAACTGCAATTAGAAAGACTTGTATACCATTTAAATTTTGTCTCATTTGATTGTCGAAGCTCACAACTATATAGCTGGGGAGGTTTACGACTCCCTTCCAACAGTTAAGCATCCAAAGCAGGCAATGCTTAGGCTAATTAGCTGTTTTATCATTTTATTTCCCCCATTTTTCAGTTCAAAACTTTTTTCTTTGCTTGTCTTTTGGGTATCACCATCCTGTTCTTCTAATTTTCCATCGCAATTGTGCGTCTATGATTGAGTTCGAAGGGAAAACTTCCCTTTAGGCATAGTAATCAGAGCATGATCCAGGACGTATCTCATACTCACTGCTGGAACAGTTATCACGAAGCTTAAGACTAACAAAGACACATGAATGGTCAAGCAACATACGTCCTCAACTAGGAGAGGTAAGTGGAGATCCTGATGCCAGCAATCCATTTCACGTGGTTGCATGTCCTATATGGGAATGGGAAAATCCATTGGTTCCATCCTCTTCAAGCAGAAGATATCTGATTGAATCAAATATTGGCATCAACAAAATTTATAGAATAGAAGGTGGAGAGCAAAAGAACTCGTTACCTGTTGGGTCCCTGTGAGAATAAGCACCCATAAAAATTGGACTGATATTAAACACAATGATTTTTAATACGACAAAAGGGCCTTTCTTCTGAATATATCGTTTAAATTTCTAGGCCAAATGAAAAAATGGAATGAACGAATATTCCACCCCACATACGGCTGACCCAACCTCAAACCACGGTTTTGACCAAAGAGATTGCCAATGCAAGTAGTTCGGTCCATTTCTACCAGAATTTGATGTCAATCATCTTCCACTGAAATCACAGAAAGATCTCCTGTACTGGTAGAAATGGGTTGAACTTCTGAGACTTTTGTCATGCTGGAAAACTCGGTGATGGCAGGAGTTCCTGCGGTCATCAAGTAGCTGCTTGTAAACTGGCCACCTTAGTTCTCTGTGGGCAATGAATCAGATCTACAAATATCACCACGACAGAGCGGACATACCCTGCAAAACCATTAACAAGTTAGGCAAACACTAAAAACTGGGATAGCAGCAGCTATCTGAAAAATCACCTGTATAGGTTAAAGATAACAGACCACCAAGAAAGCATCAAAATTCAAATGGAGAGAGCAATCTGACATTATACCAGCAGCTAACGTGCAAATCATTGAATTTGGATTGATAATGTTCTCATGGGGAGAACCGGTGGTTAAAAATTGGGACTTCTATGATCTGATGCTGTCACTTTATTAAGAATTTTTCTCTAACATTTTACAGTATTTGCTCAATTATACAGGTCATGCAAGCCATTAGATTTTTTTTTTCAAGAAAAAAAAATCCAACAAAGAAAGGAATCAAGCCAACCTCAAGGTTGCTATAAATAAATACCAACAAAAAATCTGTTGCCGCATATTTGAATGATACAACAAAAAAAAGCCCAGATCCATTTTAAGATTTCTTGTGACCTACAAGAACAAGATCAGAAAATACAGATTTGATGAGCCTTATGATACGAGGAATTTTATAGTACTTCCAGTGCATGTACACCCTCTCTTGCATCATTTGGAACCGACTTATAATAGACATGGATCCACAACAATGTGACGGTGTGAACATACACTGGGAGTTCCGAAAAGTTGCTCTGATCTTGCAACAACTGAAGTTTTGGAGCAAGTCTGATAATCGTGCTTGACATTCTAGTCAACAATGTGCAACCTTCATTCAGTTCTATCAACTTATATTAGTATCAATAGTCAGTGACCCAAAATGTGAGTCATACATACAACAGCAGATACGAATTTGTTTATCTCAAAATTTTCACCAAAGCTGTCATTTCCATTACCTAAAAACTTTTAAGCATGAATAAACATGAATTGTAGTTTCGCTGCGAATGAATTTATTTTAGACATGCATGTATTTATAGGCTAGTTACAGATTTGGGATTCAAAAAGAATACCTGTGAATCTCCTTAAGCCACTTGTCAACACATGTTCTGTGGAACTCGTGATGGCAAGGCAACACTCGCATGCTGTCTCCTTCATCGTATTCCACAAGGCATATGTAACATCTGTTATTTAAATGGAAAAAAGGGAAAGGAGTGTAAGTAAACGGCAATCATGATAAAGAGATAAGAACTGCAATACTAAAATTCCAATCATACTTCATTGACTTGGATAAGAAACACATACGACAAGTTTATCAAATAACAAGACTACATAAACAAAAATACATAAAAGGAAGAAACACTGCTCAGTGAACCTTATAACCATGAACAAACCTTAAAAAATTTACACAAAAGATTGCAGATAATAAAAAATAAGTCTCACACAAACCATGACACTTTTTTTATCCAAAAAAAGAAGGAAAAGATCACAAATGTTATTGAAGCCTGCTTTAAGTGGCACTTAATATGAAGGTAACTAACTGTACATTGACTATGTCAACAACTTAACTATTTAATGCAGGGCATCATAAGCAGGTTCCATTGGAGCTGCTTGCATATGTAACTACATATGTGTACCTTGTTGTATTTGTTAGTCTTTTTCCCTTCTTTTTTCAGGTTAGGCAAACTCAAAAACTTTAATCACCTCCAAAAAATGGGAATTTAAAAGTTTTGACACGGAGAACTAATAAAAGAAAAGCAAGGTTGCAGTTAGATGACCAGGCTCTAAGCAAGCATTTGACCGCAGTTTACTATCTTAGTAAGCAATCAGCTGACATCATAAAGGTTGTGGTAAGTGATGACAAGCATAGCATAATGGAAGGTATTAGACAGAAAAATGAATTCAAAGATTCCACTATTTCATTAGTAGAAATTTGATTGGTAGACACAACTACTTACTGGGCTGTCTCCTCATTCTGATGTTTCTGGGCCTTGGCATATAATTTAACAGGCAATGATTCAACTATTTCATTTGGTGCGGGTACAGATCCAAGCGAGGACAAAGAAGGCCGAGAGGACAATACAACTGATTGCTGGTGAATTTCATCCAGAACCTGATTGAAGTGTATAAAAGATTCAACTTATAGAGATATAAAAAGTAGGGTAAAAAAACCCAAAGACAAAAAAAATGGAGTATAGACAGCACAAAGCTAACAGCCAATTACCTCAAATAGAGCTTCAGCTAACATGACAATTCTTGATATGCTAGCCCTGGCACTTGTTTCATCATTTAAGTTGGCATCTCGTACACGGCATGTGCAGCGACCTGTTCTGTGCTGTCCAGATAAAATACAAGACCTCTCATGTCCAGACAGGTTTTCAAAACGGCTTCCCAACCTCTGAAGAGCACGAACCTAAACCATTATATACTATGAGAGTAATTTGTGTAATTTCAGGCACCAAGAAGGTGGAAAGCACAAAGGGAAGAAGGCTGAAAGAGACATGAGGTTTAGCCCAAATAAAGATGGGTTCCAACAGCAGGTAAGGATGCAGGAAATTTTAATTTTATAAGCAGTAAATGGCATGCTCTACATGTAGAAAGCATTCGCTAGGTTAACACATACTGTTCGACAACAAATGTAATACCCATTGTTCAAAATAAAAAATTATAAGCCACGTGCACTGTGTTCATTAGATGAAAATAAATCCTATGGAAACTTTCAATAACTACCAAGTGTAGGGAACTTATGTACCTGAGATCGTATTCTTCTCCTCCGTTCAAGGAAATTTGATCTATGTTCTAGCAAGTCATGATACCTGGCTTCTCTTGATCGGGAGGTTTCCACCTCATTATCTCGAATGCCGAACAGTGAGCTAGACATGCCAGATGGAGGATAACCAGGTGCAGTTGGAGAGGTTAGAGCATTCCCTTCAGATTCTGACACCCTCATCTGCCCACCCAATGCCTGTCTCCCGCTACCATGGCTAGAATCTCTCATTTCTCTCTCTTGTTGTAAGGGACATAATGTAAGGTCAGATAGTGATGACCGACGAAGAACTCTATCACGAAGTCTTCCAACACTCAAGGTTCGGCTAAAACGAACATTACGATCAGCAGGTTCTCGTGTACCAATTCGCCTATCAGAAAGTCTAGTCCCAATCCCATCCACATCATTGAATATTCTAGGAGAATGTAAGTTTCCATCAACCCCCACTCTAGTTCCACCGCCATCTCTTCCTGCATGGAGAAAAATATTCTGGTTTTCTTGCATATTGTCTATGAGATCAGGTGTTTGACTATGCAACTGCAAACTAGCAGATGTATGTTCATGACAATGCGCAGCAGTTCTATTAACCATGGATGTAGCAAATAAATCACTACTCTGATGTGTTTCAAGTCCATTTCCATCAACAGCACCACTGGCAGACTGTGGATGACGGCGAATCTGGTCTTCATTGTCCAACATTCTGAGACTAGTAGAATGAATGGGATATCCCCTTGATGACCCTAAACTCATTGCTCTGCTCAGCCTAAAGCTCACATTACCAGGAATAAAACTAAAGCGAGAAAGAAACCGACTTGGAGAGGTCAATGACTGCGTAGGAGCAGCAGCTCGAGCAGAGCTGCTACCTGTTCTTGAGGAAGTATTCGTGATACTTGCTTGATTCCATTCATCAAGCTCAACATCAGATGATATACAGGGCATTTCGTCAGATTGCTCAACTTTAACCTTTCCATAACACTCAATTTTAACCTCTTCCGAGTCTATTTCATTCTGGTTAGCAGCTGAAGCATTTCCTTCGTAATTTTCTTTATTCCCTTTATCAGAAACCTAAAAAAGCATGGGTAAAACGATTTTAGTCCTTCAAAAACCCATAAACAGTAAAGAAACTATCACGGCATTCTTATGAATATTATGATGATACCATATGAAAACAAGTTCTGAAAGGATACATAAGCACAATTTCCACAATTCAAGAAAAGAAAATAAACATTTTCCATTGAAAGTGCATATAAGTGAGTGAATGAACAAAAGAACTAAGCTGCATTAAAATTGAGAAAGCTAAAAATAACACGATCAAAGAAGCCGAAGAGTGAACAATGATGGAGGGCCTGACATGGTCACCGCTGGTACTATCACGAGATCCACAGGAAGAACCCAAACAAGCAGACTGAAAAACCTTGCTCCTCTCTTTAGATCTTCCCTTCCTTCCACTTCCACTTGATGATGATGCTGAGGCACCACCACGATATGCCTTGCTTCCACTGGATCCCATCTCTCCAGAATATCACTCCACACAAAACGATGCCCAAATTACATCACTGCCCCCTGAAAGCTTCAACATTTCAGATCTAACAATAAGGGGCATTGCATTTATAGGACCAGTGAGTGTTTGGTGAAGTGGGTTCTTAAACTTGAGAGAGAGAAATGAAATGGGTTCTTGTCAAGTTTCAATCTTTTAAAAGTGTTAGATCTAAATAGAGAGAAACAGTGAGAATCACATAACGTTCAGTTTTTTATTTATTATTAATGTGGTTGAGTAAAGGGGAGTTGCATATGAAAGTTGAGATTAGATGTGAGAAAGAGACAAAGTAACTACTTGCAGAGAGAGAATGGGGAGGGAGACTGGTTTTTTAAGGAAGTGTTTTGTCTCAGTGAGTGAGTGAGGGGCTTGACCGCATAATTTTGAAAGAAGATAGAGAGAGAGAGGGGGAGAGAGAGGAGAAGAAACATGAACATGGGGGCTCCTCCTTTACTGATTTGCAGGCTGCATTTCTGGGGTAGTGTAAAGTGTTTGACGGGAAGCCACGTGGGAATGATAAAGCTTTGGGGGCTGTTCGTGTTAGGAGGGAAAATTTTGTCCATGTTATTAATGTCGTTAACGCACTGTTTATTTTTATATTTTAAAGATATTTTATAAAAAATTTAAATTTTTTTATTTTTTTTTAAATTAATATTTATTTGGTATTTTTTAAATTATTTTAATAGATTAATTTAAAAAAAATATTATTTTTATAAATTTTTAAATAAAAAATACTTTCATATACAATCACAATCACATTCTCAAACATGTTAAAATCACACCCAACTTTTAATTTTTATAAAAAAAAAACAAATATTAATAATGAGGCACATTCCTCCATCAAATCTTATTTTAAAACACACTATTTATTTCACTGCCAAACTTTTGGTTTTTGTTATGATAAATCTAAAGAGAAAAAAAAAAAAAGAGTTGCAAGAACATTTTAGTAATTACTTCTTGCATTTTTAACAATCACTTCTTCTTGATATAAAAAAAAAAGGTCATCTTTTTATAGTGTTGCCTTGGGGAAAATGAAAAGAAGCGTAAAATGCAACTTCATTGTATAGCATTTGGCAAACAAAAAGGCAATCGCAAAGCTTCCTTGACATGCAAAAAGATGTACAGTGAAACATGGCTTGCCTGAATAAAATGTAGAAACTTCCATTGTGTGCAAAAAATAATAAATAAATAAAAAAAGAGGATAGGAGCTGAGAGACCGTTCTTCTAAAGTGAAGGTTGAAACTACAGTAGAGGGAAGGAGGATAGAATCAAAAGGTTTGCTTGAGAATAATGACAGATGCTTGCATGGCGCGCAACCCCAATGTTAGGAAAGTTGTGTAATCATTATTCCTGCGGACAGGCCATTGCGTGAGCACCCCTTTTACGAGGGATACAATTGGAATACAAAGGAGCTCACTTTAAGGGATCCTAAATTCAATGGCGTGCTAATATTTATTAACGTGGTTTAACTCGTGTTTTAAAAAATTTAAATTGTTTTATTTAAAATTAATATATTTTAGTATTTTTTATTGTTTTGATGTGTTGATATTAAATATAATTTTTAAAAAATTAAAAAAATTATTATTTTAATATATTTTTAAATAAAAAACACTTTAAACTATAACCGCTATTATAATATTAAATAACTTATAGAGAATGGTAAGTATGATGTTTAAATGCATGCCATTTGGGACAAAAATAAAAAGGAAATTACTTTAGCTTACCGTCACTAGTTCGAGTTCTAGAAACTTTAGAGATACTGGAAAGTTACAGATTATTAACTTTAGGGCTCATGAAATTAGTTGAGGTGTGCACAAGCTAACTCAAACATCTACGTTAATAAAAAAAATAAACTAGAAAATACATGTCGCAAAAATAAATATGCAAGGTAGGAGAAAATATACAGCTCATTTGGTATTATGATGGTAGTTGCTTTTTAAAGTGTCCTTTTATTTATAAATATATTAAAATAATATATTTTAAAAAAATCATTTTTGTAAAAACAATATTAAAACATTACAAAAATTACAAAAATTATTTTTTTCAAAAATGTTTTTCAAATACAAAAACATAAACAATTCAGTATTTTTATCATCATAAAAAATGGTAAAAAAAACTGGTGGGGAAAAGGCATAAAATGATGCTGGAAAGCCAGCTCCCTGACATCCTATCAGCAACAAAATCCAAGGCAGAAAAAGTGATGCTCATCACATGGATGAAAAATATATCGAAAAGGAGGGATGTAATTATAACAAAATCACAAAAAACGTGAAAGAATCCCATGACAGTTACGAATGCAACACAACAGCCAACATCCCATTATATGAACATGTATATATAGACGCATAATATATATATACACTAGACACTTCACCCGTGCGACGCCGCGGGTTATTTTTTTACATAAAAAATAATAAATTAAAAATCTTAGATTTTTCTGTAAAGTTATAGCTAAGAATCTTAGGTTTGGCTATAACATCTGATCTAAAAGTAATATTTATAATATTAATAATAAAATTAAACTTGAATGACCCAAGTTTAAGTGAGTCTGACTGCAACACCAGACCCAAGAATATTGGATGTGGATCTGGCTATAAGATCGTGTCATAAAAGTGTGATAATTAAATAGATTAATTAAAAAAACAAAGAAAAAAATCAACATGAAGGAAAAAACCAATAAAGAAAAAGAAAAAAAAATGAATTAATTGGGTTAACCCTTTAAACCAGGTTATCCCGTAAAACCTGAGATTCGCATCATGAAAGTTTGATAACTAAATAGAAAAAAAAATGACGGGTTTACCCAGAATTAACCGGGTTAACTAATTAAACCAAGTTAACCCGTCAAGCCCAAGATACGTGTCATGAAAGTATGAAAATCTGATAATTAAATAGAAAGAAAATTAACTTTAACAAACTAAACTAAATGAAAAAAATAACACGTCAAATCAGGTTAACCCATTAAACCCGAAATTCATATCATGAAAATCTGATAACTAAATAAAACAAATTTAACATTAACAAACTAAATTAAATAAAAAAATTCATTAAAAAAATTAAACAGAAAAAAAAGAAAAAAACAGTTATATAATATAATATAATTATAATTATAATGAAAAAACATGGGGAAAATTTTACAAAACGAAAAAAAAAAGCGTAGGAAAAGCTAAAGGTAAAGCTAAATTCTCAACCAACTTAATATTGAAAAAATAATTTCGACAAAGATAATTTAAAAAAAAATATGTGGGGGAAACACTACAGCCAAACAAAAACCATGTAAGGGAAACACTGTAGTAATCCATAATGTTTTTTTTTTTTTGAAAAAAGATACAAAGTTAAGTTCTCAACCAGCTCAATATATAAAAAAAACCGACAAAGGCTATTTTAAAAAAAGAGTCAATTTTGGGTAAAAGAAATGAAAAAAAACAACATGTAAAAAAAGGAAACAAAAGCGAAAAAAAAAACGTGGGGAAAGCTATAGTGTTTTAAAGAAAAAAAATACTATTTAAAAAAAGAGTCAATTTTGGGTAAAAGAAATGAAAAAAAAATGTAAAAAAAAACGGAAAAAAAAACACGTGGGGAAAGCTATAGTGTTTTAAAGAAAAAAATAAAAAAACTAAAATTTCAACAAACTCAATAGTAAAAAAATAAAATCAACAAAAAAAATTCTGAAAAAAAAATATGTAAAAAATGACAATTTTGAAAAAAAAAACATGTGGGGAAAGCTAAAGCTAGATTATCAGCTAGCTCAATATTGAAAAAATAAATTTGATAAAGATAATTTAAAAAAAACATGTGGGGAAATATTGTAACAATCCATATTATTTTTTTTAAAAAAAAAAAACAACAAAGTTAAAATTTCAACCAACTTAATATATATAAAAAATAATCTACAAAGACCATTTTGAAAAAAATAAAAATAAAGAAATCATAAAAGAAAAAAGAAAACAATGTATGAGAATATTATAGCAATCCACAATGTTTTAAAGAAAAAAAACTACATAGTTAAATTTTCAACCAGCTCAATATTAAAAAAAAATTAGTAAAGATAATTTTGAAACAAAAAAATTAACAAAAAAAAGAAGAAGAAATCAATTTTGGATAAAAAAAAAACATGTAAAAAAAAACAAAAACGAAAAAAAAAAAAAAATGCAAAAAAAAAAAAAAAAAATGGGTAAAAAAAAAAAAAAAAAAAAAAGAAAAAAACATGTAAAAAAAATTAAAAACAAAAAAAAAAAACCTGCTGAAAAAAAAAACGAAAAAAAGAAAACCTGCTACAAAAAAAAAATACTACAGTGGAAACCCACGTCTTTTAGAGTTCTTTAATATATATATAAATATATAGACATTCTGAACAATTTTTACAGGGGAGGCTGGGAAAAACACCCGTCGGAGAGGTGCAAGGACGAGGAATTGATTGGAACTGGTAAAATGAAAATTGTTATTGTTTTTTAATGGGTGCACTAAACAGGAATTCACAAGCATGTTGAACATCTTAGGAGTCAACAAACAGCCCCAAAACTTGAATAAACAAAGAAAAATTTGTAGAGTAAGCCAACAAATTGATCACAATTCCAAGAAGTAGGTAGAATGACTTTGTTTCCTGAGCATGAATGGAGCCAGTCACTACCAATAGTAATTTGCCCTTTCAACTTGGGACCATGGTGGCGACGGACCTCGAAACATAATTACATTTGTCTGCAATGAAGTCAAGGGGTGTTGTTTCCTGACAGGCATGGATGGCGCATTCAAACTTTAAGGTGAATTCTGGTTGTCTGAACGCTCTGGTTTGAATGCCACTAACATGGCTAGGCAGTAAAAAAATTTGTGTGAACAGATAGTCAATGTCTAAAATAATATAATTTGTATCCTACTTAATTTCAGGTTAAATCACGCGACCTTAGGAAAGTGTAAAAGATGCAAGAGCTACACAAACATTAATGGTAAACAATACATCAAAATGCATGGGCATAAAAAAACTTGAGGAAAAGAAAGAGTAAAACAGGGAAGCAAGATGAGTAAGCGCCTTGGGTAGGTGATCAAAGCAAACAAACAAATTAATATTAACTAATGCTTCTAAAAGGTACAGGAAAGTATTATAGCTTTTCTATGCCATATATTTTTTTTTATTTTTTTTGTTTTGTCTTTCTTTTTTTTTATAAATTTTTTCAGGCTTTACATTTTTTTTCTCCAAAATTATCTTCATTTTTTTTTTATTCTTTTTTGTTTTTGTATTTTTTTTTAAAATTATCTTTATCAATTTTTTTTAATATTGAACTGGTTGAAAATTTAGTTCTGTAGTTTTTTTTTTAAAAAAAAAAACATTATGGATTACTACAATATCCCTACATGGCTTTTTTTTTTTTTAAGAATTTTTTTTTTTCAAAATGATCTTTGTCAATCTTGCTTCGTAGTTTTTCTCTTTAAAACACTGTAAATTGTTACAATGTTTTTCCACATTTTTTTAAAAATTATATTTGTTGTTTTTTTTAAATATTGAGCAGGTTGAAAATTACAATTGTAGATTTCCCAACATGTTTTTCTCTTCTTTTTTTAAAATTATCTTCTTCGTTTTTTTATGTTTTTCTTTCAGAATTTTTTTTATTGATTTTTTTTATAATATTTGTTTTTGTTGATTTTTTATATATATAATATAGAGCTGGTTGAAAAATTAGCTTTATAGTTTTTTTTCTTTATAATATTGTGGATTGCTACAGTGTTTCTCCACATGATTTTTTTTTTTATTATTTTTTAAAAATTATCTTTATCGATTTTATTATTTTTAATATTAAGCTGGTTGAAAATTACAACTTTAGATTTCCTTATAAAACACAATAGATTACTACAGTGCTTTCCTGTATGGTTTTTTTACCTTTTAGTTTTTTTTGTTATGATTTTTATTTAACTTTGTAATTTTTAAAAATATATATATTATAGACTGCAATAGTTTTTTTTCATATATTTTTGTTTTATTTTTTTCACAAATCTACAACAATGTATAAATATACCATAAACTAGCATCATCATGCGGGAATGGCATCTAGTAAAGGTATAAGGCTTGTAGGAACTCGAAATTTAAATTAAAGAAGCGACAATGGGTTAAAACATGGCATAAAGAAGACATGGTCCATGCAGACGACTTGTCACCCAACTCTTATTAAAAGCAAAAACTAAATAAATCATGTGTCAATGTGTATGAGCCTAGTCTAGCCCACATGTTTGGACTTTTTGAACAACCCAGCGTATCATGAATAACAAACATTTTTTTTTTAATCTTTTCTTTTGTTTTACTTCTTTTGCTTTTTTTTAAATGCATCTTTTAATATTAAAATTTTTATCAGTTTTATTATTTAATATAGATTGATATGAATTGCTTTTATTATTATTATTTTTTATCATTTATAAAATAAAAAAAATTAGTTCAACCTATTAGAGTCTATAACTCGAGTTACGGCTTTTTTTTGCTCTTTTTTTTATATTTTTATTTTTTAATATTGGTTTTTAGTTAATTTGATGATTTAGTATTGGGTTCACAGAGAATCAATTTTTATATTTTTTTCATGTTATAAAATAAAAATACTAATTCAACTTGGTGGAGTCCATAACCAGGGTTGCGAGTTTTATGGCTTGACTAGGATGAACATTGCCTGCTTGTTTTTTTTTATTTGATGATTTTTCTTTAGATTTACTTAGTAAATAAGGTCACATAGAGACAATTCCCATAAAATTTATTTTAAAACATAGGCTAAGCAAATAATAAGGTCGTGATTTTTTCAAGTCTTAACTATTGTGTTGAGTTTAATAACAATGCCTTGAAGTTTTAAACAATCTAAAAAATATTTTTTTATGTTCCAAAACAAATAGATCCAGCCCGTAGTGAAGGCACAGGCGATAAACTAGTTACTCTCTGCAAAAGGAAGTGGAGAACATTATGGTGTTTTCATTATTTATATGAACAGTAAAGCCTTTCATTTTAAAAAAAAAACTTTTTTTTTTTTAAAAAATACCTTTTGATTTTATTCTTTCAATTTTATCACTCAATATTTTTATTGATTTTGAATTGATCATAATTTATTTTATTTTTTATGAGATTGTCATAATCTCAAACAAACACCCTGATATTTAGTTGGTACTCAATTTTCGCAAGCATCTATTTTTGTTATCATATTATTAAATAAAAGGATTTTAAAAAAAATTAAAATTCAATGTCCATGATTTAGGTTGTAGGTTTTGCGAGTTAACCCGAAAAGTTTGGGTCAATCCAATATGTCATTGTTTCAATATTAAAATAAAATTATATCATTTTGATTTATTTTTTAAGTCAAACCATTTTTTATCGATTATCTAGGTTCCTTTAAACCTGTTAAATTAACTAGTTCATGTAGAGTCAACTCCAATGTAGATTAATTTTAAACTCGAGTTAGATAAGGAGCCGGGGTAAGAAGCTTTAATCTAGTTGATTCTGATTTAATAACAATGTTAAATAGTTTTATTTTTTAAAAATCTCATCTTTTTTTTCTTTAAATTAAATCCCTTTTGGCTTTTTTTTATATATATTATTTTTTATCCTTTAATATTTAGTTGATTTTTTTTTATGAGATCATCGCAATCTCAAACAAATATCTTTGTATTTGGTTAGTGCTCATTTATACAAGCGTTTATTTTTATTATCATATCATCAAGTAAAAAAATAATTTAAAACAAAAAAGTTAGCAGACCTGGAGGAGTCCATGTTTTAATATGTTACGGTTTCAATATTAAAAAAAATATCATCTTTGATTATTTTTTTTTAAATTAAGCTATATTTTTTACAAATCATTAAGGTTATCTCTGGATCAATTAATTTAACTAGATTGCATCAAGGTAACTTTCATAGAGTTTAATTTAAAACTAAAGATAGGTAATAAATTATTCAAAGTTATTTTTAGACCATTCAATATAACTAGATCATGTCAAGATAATTTTCACATAGTTTAATTTTAAATTAGTATTATGTACCAAAACACTAGTAAACATGAAACATGTTCATCAAGATTTATTTAAGAGTAATGATTTTTATAGATTTTGTTTTAAAAAATTCAATAATAATATAGACATAAATCAAATTATTACAAAGTTGCGTTAAATTATTCAATTCGTTAAGAATTATTTATTGTACCGAATACTACTCGGGATTTATAGTTGAATAATGTTATACAGCAAGACCCAAAGTTAATAAATTTAGTATAAATAGACGTAACGATTAATGATAAGATTTGTAATATCGTGTAACTTTTAAATCATTTATTTTATAATAAGATATACATATAAAATTTGTTAAAATTCATTTATTATTCATCTTTGTGATTTATAGTTACACAGTTAATCAATAGTTCCATACATGCTTCTGATTTTTTTTTTCTGGTCACTTAAATTTTGTCGTCAAACGTAGCATAACTTATTTGAAAACTTAATCCCAGGTACAGGCTCAAACGTTGTTTTGAAAAATCTAAAAATTAAAATCAAGCTACGAATCAATATCTTGGTATTGTTTGGTCGTTGAAAAGGTTTTTTTTTTAAATTTTAAAAAGTAGTTTTTATAAAATGTAAATTCATGAAAAGTGAATTAATTTTTTATATTTAACAGTATCATAAAAAATAAATTAAAAAATATTTTACAATATTTGGTTATGCCATGAAAAATAAATTAAAAAATTATTAATTAATAATTTAATTTTTTTAAAAATTATTTAACATATATAAAACATTAAATGTTACTACTTAACCACTTATAATAAAAAATAAAATAAAAAGTGTAACAGTAATTTTTTTTTATAAAATATAACTACACATATAATATAAATATTTATAAAATATATTTTTCACAGGACATTCAATTTCCTTGTATTCGACGACACACTTCCTCCTTGCTCCAGTCTTATCATATACTTTGGTTAATTGTTTTACGATTTGAAGACGCACCAATACAATGTATTCCTAATTTGTTCACTTCACGTCTTCAAACCTACGACTCAAAATATCTTACAAAGTGACTAAGCATTTATTTGGCATTGTGTACTGAACGGAGATTAAATAAATTTTGAATTTTTTTTTAAAATTTTTATATATTTTTGACGTGGTAATATTAAAAATAACTTTTTAAAATAAAAAATATTACTTTAATATATTTAAAAGTAAATGCATATTTTGTTAAAAATAACAGTTGCCAAACTCCACTTCTCACAAATATTAAACACAGTATGGTTTTTGGCCCCAAACTTTATGGTGCCACGTGGCTATTCCTCTTTGGTATACTCTGGTGCGTGCATATGGCTCTCTCTCTGGCCTCTACTACTCGTGTGGTGTGAGCAGTAAAACTTGATTACAGAAGAAAGAATATTATCATATTGATAGTTACGTTCTCTCCAGCCGGGAGCTAAAAGGTCACCGTATTCAATGTGGCAATCTCCAATCCTCTCTTATAATCCTCACAAGTAATCATCCGCCACGTCGTGGAAGTTACAAAAAGGCTATGACCTGGCTGCATGTTACTGGCTACTTGCAGGAACCATGCTCAACGTACAGACTATTTAGCTTCCAACTCTCCCTAGTCCCATCCACCATCAACAGAACTTGAGAGGGGTAAAACGGTAAGATAGGAGACGATTACTGCAGAGGAGATTAGGCCGGGAGGGACCAGAATCCAGGTCACGTGAGGTGCATCACGTCTGCTAATCATTACAATCTTCCCTCTCTCTATAGCAGAATTGCACCACACCATTGTTGATTTCACAACAGAACAGAAAAACAAATAAAAAATCCCCCCCCTCCCTGCATTTTCCTCCCTAGCTCCCTCTCCCGCTCTCTCCAAACAATTAATCACAAGCAGCGTTTTCTTTAAGGTTACTGTAAAGGTCTCATCTTTATATCTCATTTTGTTTTTCATTTTCAACTTGATTTTCATGCATTGCTGGTGGACTTAATTGCTCTTTGGCTCTTTGAATCAGTACTGGTATCGGATAAAAAATCTTAAGGAGTGACCTGTTTGCATGTCCGTAGTGTAGGATATAGACTAAATTCTCACTGTCGATTACTTTGTTTTCTACTTTTAAAGGAAATCAGAACTTCGATTCTGCATTTGTGTGTTTGGATGCTGAGAAAGAAAGGCGTGTTACTTTGAATCAAGAAATTAACCTCTTGATATAGTGTTATTTTCCTCTGGTTTCTGAGAATCCAAACAGCCTGTGTTTCTGCACCTGGTCATTTTCTTTTAAAGAAGTAAACAGAAACTGAGTTTTCTGAACAATAAAATAAAATTAATGGGTTTAAAGTTTTCACGACAAATTGCAACTCCTTCTGGTTTGCTTGGGATTAACCGGAACATTCTCATTGAAATTAAATGCATGCTCAATGTTTGTTGTAACTAAGCACACAGCTTCTTCTCCTTTCCTTTTCTCTCTCTCGATCCGTTCTAAGCTTCTTGATCTTTATCAGTAGTGTTTCCCCCCCCAGTCAATATACTTTGAAGGTCACGCATTGATCAATACTTGGCATTAATTTTTCATTCCCTTTCGCTTCTTAATCATTTTCATCTCTACCTACAAATAATATAATAGATTCTGCAAGTATGAGTACGCTGTTTGAATCTTTTTTCAAAATCACTTTCTATAAATGCACACGCATTAATTATCAGGCTTTAAACTCTCTGCCCCAAAACTTCCCTGTCTCTCTTGCTTTCTCTTTTGATCAATCCTTCTGTTCATTTGTTTCAAATACCCAAAAAGATATAATTTCACAGATCATGATTTTATACGCACACATTTGCTTCAAAAGATTTGCATGATTATATATCTTTCCCTTTCTTTAATTATGTCCATGTTGATGAACTGAAAAGATGCTGGCTAGTATTAACTTGTGATGCTGAAACGGTTTCTGTAAATGCAGAAGATCACTAAGATGGAGCTGGTTGATGTTGCAGTAATGGACCCATCTGTGAGTTGTTCTCTTTTTCTCGCACTCACCAATTACTGTTACTACTATATTTCTCTCTCAAATCACACGCGCTGTTTTATCTGTCAACTCCATTGAAGTCTGAAGTTTTCAAATCAAAGGTTCATTGATTCAATCACACGGCCTACGAAGTACCCAAAAATAACCAAAAAAGAAAAAAGAAAAAGGAAAAAATAAGTCCCCTGCAGTTTGTTTTGCAAATCAATCCCCACTTTACAATTTATAAATCCTTCGTGCCCAAGTAAAATTATGATTACAAAAACCACAGAATTATTATGCTTCGTAACAGTATATATTCAATTCACTATATATCACACACACGAGGGGCTTGTGCACACAGTAAGGGGAAAAAAAGAAGAAGAGAAGGGGCAATACTTAACAGTGAGATTTGGTTATGGTGTGAGTGGTAATTATGATATGCGATGAAAATTGTTGAAGAAGAGAAGGGGCAATACTTGACAGTGAGATTTGTTGTGAAAATGAAAACGCAGGAAATGATGGGGTGCATAAGCAGAAGGCAGAAACAGAACCCCGAGGACGCCGCTAAAAGGACTTTTTTAGGCGGACAATTCCTGCACTACCCAGTAAACACCAACACTACGACGCCGCCACCATTTGGTAACGTACAGACAGACGCCTGTCTATAAGAAAGAAATTCTCTCGTTACCTCTGTAGTTAACCTGGCTCTTGTTTCTCTCTCCTTTCTTTTGATATTTTTTTTCCAGGGTGTTTATAAATTAATAGCATTACTTTTTAACTTTTTTAAAAAATATATTAAAACAAATATTTTTTATTTTTTTAAAAAATATTTTTTATATCAATATTTAAAAAAATCTAAATTTTAACCAACATCCGTGTAGCGTTTACACACGACTACGTACGTACTCCTACTAGGCTACTAGCCATGTCTTTTTTAACGTTAAATATTTGTGATGAAAATAAGGATTCCTCTGACCATTCTTTGTTTTCGATGTTAATTATGAAGACCCAGCTGAGCACATTGAAGTAAGCTCTCTCTATGAACTTGATCACTCAAAGTTGCCTCATAAATCCCCTGATCAACTCCACAAAATCCGGGTTGTCATGGTATTTATTATCAACATTCTTTAAAACCCCACTCCATTTCCCCCTTTTTTGTCTTAAATATTTATTAATGAACCGGGTTAAACTTTACTGATTATTTAAGGTGAATGAAAGGATCAGAATGAGAGTTTCTCTGAGGTTTCCAAGCATCTATTCTCTAACATCTTACTTCAATGAGACTGAACATACTAAAAAGAAAGACTTGAGGAAGAAACTGCCAGCATTCGATGACAAGTACATGATAGGATCAGAAGTTGCAGCAGAAGCTCTTTACAGGAGAATCTCTTCTCAAGAAATTGCGGACAAGAGTAGCTCGTGGAGTTTCTGGGTGCTTAAAAATCCTTCGGTTGCACCTCAAAAGGTGTCAGACTCACCTAGAAGAAGTGCGAATGTTAATGTTGGTGCAAGAAAATTGTCTCTCATATCTGAGCTTAAGGGAACCGGTATGGCTAAGTGGGGTCAGCGCCGGCAGGTCAGGTTCTTGGCTAAACACGTAGAGGATAAACGTGAAATTGTGGCTGTATCGAATGTCGTTGTTAAAGGCGAAGAAGAGAAACACAGTGATGGTGGCGATGATACAGAAGAAGAGGAAGAAGAGGAGGGTGATGTTAAGGTAGTAGTAGTAAATAAATCGAGAGAAGCTAAAAGGAAATTATGTAAGAGGAAGGGTCAAGGTGGGTCTGGTGGCAAATCATCACCGAAGAAGAAAAGGCCTAAAAGTGAAAAGAAGAATCAGGTTGCGGTCTATAAGCAAAAGAAGAACAAGGTCATAAAAAAATTTATTGATAGATGGTCGGCTGAGAGGTAATATAGCTTTTAGTTGTTAACAAATTAAACTCGTAGCTTGATTTATATCAATTTATTTATTAGTGTTTAAATGTAGCTATCTAGCTAGTAACTAATTTGGTAGGTTGATTTACGTGAAGGTATAAAATGGCTGAGGTTAGCATGTTGAAAGTAATAAAAGAGCAAAATGCAGTGTTTCGAAACCCAATTCTAAGGCCAGAACTGAGAGCTGAAGCACGGAAGTTGATTGGGGACACTGGATTGTTAGACCATATGTTGAAGCATATGGCGGGGAAGGTAGCTCCAGGAGGTGAAGAGAGATTTAAAAGGAGGCATAATGCAGATGGGGCAATGGAGTATTGGCTGGAGAAGGCTAATTTGGTTGATATTAGGAAAGAGGCTGGAGTGCAGGATCCTTATTGGACTCCTCCACCTGGGTGGAAACCTGGTGATAATCCTAATCAGGATCCTGTTTGTGCTAGAGAGATCAAGGAGCTCCGAAAGGAAATTGATGAAGTTAAAAGGTAATTGGTTAACTAGGATTGATCATGGACTTTGAATTTTGTGGTCTTTTAGTTTGTTAGTACTCGGTACTACTGATCTAAGTATTACTCATCGGTTTTTCTCCGTTACTGTTGGGGCGAGTTATGCATGCTCGTGATTCCATTTGTCGCGTATTTGTTGTCTTATTGGTGCAGGGAGATGGTGTCCAGAAAATATGGGAAGGAACTAGCCATTATGGCAGTACCAAATTCTTCTCCTACAAGTCAGGACATGGAGCATGGCAGCATATTAATTCCACTGGAGGTAATAAACATGCACGTTTGACTAGATTTTGACCGACCAAATTCTTCTGTTGACAACCCGTGTATTATTTTTGCAGGAAATGTACACTGATTTGGTGAATAAGAAGGTAAAGATGAAGGAACAACTAATGGGAATTTCACATTCTTTGTGTGGGATGGAGGTAGGAAATCGTGAAAATTTACCCTTTAATAATTATCATGTTCTTTTCGATTGAAGTGTGTAAGATTTGATATGAATGATTCTTTCCACGTTCTGAATTTGTGAGTACTACAGATGCATGTAAAATTTGTTGAAATAAGAAATTCCTGAATGACTGCACATGATTATGACCCACATCTTTCAAAGATGATAGTAATAAATTGACTATCTGGTGTATGTATCGAGTCTTGATAATAAGTTGATGGTTAAATTGCCGTGGAACCACTCGAGAAGCTGTTTACGGGGAATATTGCTCGTTCCAGACTAGATTTTTGCAATTAGCATAGCTAAATTTAAAGCTGAAAATTCTACAATAAAATAGTTTCATAAATTATGAATGTTTTGGTGGTGAACTTTCGTGGTCCTTGCCAGTCCTTTCTAGTCTGGATAACATTTATATCGTAACAATGTTATGATTAATGACGATTTTAGGATGAATTGGTTATCGTATCAATGTTATGATCAATAATGATTTTAGGATGAATTGGTTACTTGTGATTGGTTTGTCCTTGCAGTACAACGGGGAGGCTTGGCAATGTTTATTGTCGTAGCATTTAATTATGTATTGAACCATAGTGTTATGATGATTGAAATGTCTAATTAACGCAGGAAGAAATGAAGAAGCTAAAAACCAGAGTGAAAAAATCTAACAGAACAGAATCAACAGAAAGGCCAGCATTATTAATGGGATCAACAGAATCAACCACACCAGCTGGATCTGGAAGAAAGGGGAAGGAAGTAATGCATCAGGAAAAAGAAGCAATGGTTTTAGGGGAATCAGCACAAGAACAATGTGAGTCATCAGGAGGCAACATACCACCAACAACAAAATCAGCAGCACCAACGGAGGACAGGGCAGCAAAGATAGAAAGGTTGAAAAGTGGGTTTAGGGTATGCAAACCCCAGGGAAGTTTCCTGTGGCCTGATATGACTACCTCAACCCCTCACCCTCATGGTGCGGTACAACTCCAAGACCTCATTGCAGTGCACACGCCTCCTTCTATGTCCTCTACTTCACCAAAACAATCTTACCTTCTGTTTACTCCCCATGGACCCCGCCATACTTCCCCTGTGAAGGCATCAGCTGAGAGAAGGCCTGTCACCATTTCTCGATCCACAGCTGCCACAACTCCAATTACTTTTCCTCCCCTTGATCGAATGATTCACAACCAGTATGAGAAGAGCAGCATTTCTACTTCTACTACCATCACCAACACTATCAAAACCCCTCTTATCAACCTTAATGAGCCACTGGATACCAATCAAACTGATGATTATGGGTTAACTACCATCACCAACACTATCAAAACCCCTCTCATCAACCTTAATGAGCCACTGGATACCAATCAAACTGATGATTTTGGGTTATTATGTTGGTCTCATTCCCATGCCCATGCTCAGGATTTTACTACCACTATTGCCATGCCTAGTGTATGTGTGCTGACTGATAAAATCCCAGTTTCAGTTCACACCCATATTTTGGTGATATAAACTTGGTATATATGCTGACTCCTTTTTCATGTTCTGTACGTTTTACACAGTTGGGACCCACAAAGAAGGAGAGATGGCCAATGGGAGGAAGGTGATCCAAGAAAAGGAATGATTAGGAACTGTGAGCAGCCGCAGCAGCAGATGGGATGCTCCTGTGCCTCATCCATTGCATCTTCTTCCATGTCAATGGAAGTAGGGACTTGGCTAGCTCTGGCTTCTTCCAAGCCTTCCGCGGAGCACAAATCTAAAAAGGGTTAAACATTATATATCAACAATAGCAGCAGCAGCAACAATATCGGCTAGTTTATCATGCTAAACTAATTACTATGTATTAGTGTTAAATTTAAAACAATCAGTTAAGCCCCTGATAGAATACAAACAATTAAGTTGGGGTTTTACATTTTTCTTCCATTATCTTACTATATATACAGATAGAAACGGCATCAAGATGCGCGCAAGGAGCTCTAGCCTAAAGAGAGAAGAAAAGGTAAAAATCAATACGATTTTTGAATAAGATATACTTTGGTTAACCTGATGTTATCTTTATCGCTAAATAATATTAGGAATGATTCTGTTCCATTGCATTCCTCACCATTTGTGCATGTTTGTGGTCAATTTTAGCTTGCTCCATTGCTTTTTTCTTGAAATTAAAGTCTCATATATATTCTGGAGTCATTCTCACTCGCTTTTTTTTCTTCCCGATATTTCTTTGGACCTCTATTTATCAAAGTCCAAAAGACTCTAAATCAAAACCCTTTTAAAAATGTGATTAATGGTTGTTTAGAAGGTCTTTAATATTCCATCAAGGACCATTTAGCCATTTATATTTTTATTTAATTAGTTAGTTTTCATATCTCAAACATAAGCCTTAAGAAAAAAAAAAAATCCCATCTGAGCATATCGTCATTGCAGTTTATCTTAATTTTACTTCAAGGTTTATAAGTAGTAAGTCCATTTGAACTAGACCCACTCATATCTTGGAAGTTATTAAGGCATGGTCGCAGCTACCAATTTCTTCACATCTTCTTTTGTTACGTGACTCGTTTTGAGGTATTTCTTAAACTAATTTTAAAGAAAAAAATGAAAAAGAAGTTACGCATATGTAAAGAAATATAACACTACGAAGGCATGGAAGATAGAACTACGTATAAAATCATCCAGTAGATAGTTAGTAGTAAGAATTTGAGATTAAAAAGTTTGTTTTTCTTGTAATTTTAGGTTTGAGTCCAGTAATTACTAATATGATAGTCATTTGAGTTTTCGTTAACTTCAAAGCTTGTACAATTAATTAAAATACATACAAGCTAGCATGAACATCTATATTAATAAAAAAAAATCCATATTAATAAACAAAAAAAGAGATAAAGCTCCGTATGTATGATGTCAAATCAAATCATGGCACCATAGCTAATAGTGATTTTGATGAAAATTTAAGAGCTTCAAAAATAAATAAAAATTTTACAAAAATTTGGTGTGATTCCCACTTCATATCATAATCAATCTTTATTATTTAGATGAACCAAAGTCGTCTGAAATTGATAAAAATAAATATGCTAACACAAAATAATATAAAGAGATTAATATTCAAGAATATGCAGTACTACCTGGAGCTATTATAGAGGCCTTATTGGTTAAGAACGATAACCAGATTTCAACAAGTGATTGGTTCATGAAAAAATGGGGATTCCAGTGACAACTAAAAGCACAAACTATGTCCTAGGGTTTATAATAAACACAAACCAACCATCAAAACAAGGTAAGGAGCCCTGAAGAAATTTTATAATTTTTTTTTTATGATATTTAAGTTGTAACTAGAAGAGGGATAAAAATTAGGAGGGAAAAAAAAAGCCACATTTAAACAAGCAAATAATAATAAAAATATATCTCTCCTCTTTAATTTTTTTTATTCTCTATATTATAACTCTTTCATAACATATCATTTGACAAAAAAAAACATGTTTTCTGCTTTTTTTACTCAAAAAATCAAAGAGCAGGGCGAGAGAGAGAAAGGCCTGGATAAAAAAACATAAGATTGAAGTCCCATACACCTGTTTCTTTCTTTCAAATGTCTAGAGTACTTAGTCATGGACCAGGTTTTTTTATTATTTTTTTATATATATTTTGGTTAAATATATATTTATGAAAAAAAATATAGACCAGTTAAATCCATAACCAAAATTACAGATTTTACGGGTTAAACCACAATATTTAAGCTTTTTTTTTTTATTTAATGCAAAATTAGCATGTTTTTTATTATCATATAAATCTATTAGATGAAAAATAATATTTGGAATAAAAAGAATTATTGAATTTGATAACATGGATGTCTTGCATCATGAGTTTAGTTATTTGACTTGAGTAAAGATGTGGAGAATAATTTGCTTGATTGATTTGTTTCAGCGTCATTGTTTGCTTTTAAAATACATCTTGAGCTCTACAGATATACATGATCATCTAAGGATAAGTGATAAGTTACAAATTTGAATTGCAGCTAAGGATAAAGGATAGGAAGCTGAGTTTGAATTTGTTGTTGCCGGATTGCAAGCTGAACCAGTCAACCTGTTTTGAGCTGAGTTTGGATATCCTTTACACGCCCCCGCAAGATGGTGCTCCCATCGGAGATACCAATCTTGGATAATAGAAAGGATAGACGCTGGCGAGATAACGGCTTTGTGAGAGCATCTGTCAGCTGATCAGCTGTAGAAACATGGGAGACACGCAAGGAGCCGTGGGCAACTTTGTCACGTACAAAGTGAAAATCAATGGCAATATGTTTCATGCGGGAGTGAAACACTAGATTTGCACAAACATAATTGGCACCAATATTGTCGCAATAGATGACTGGCGTGCTTGGCAGAGAGATTTTGAGTTATATTAGAAGAGATTGAACCCATGCAAGCTCTGCAGCAGTGGTGGCAATGGCCCGATACTCAGCTTCTGTGGAGGATCGGGCTACTGACCTTTGTTTTCTGGAACTCCAAGAGATAGGATTCCCACCAAGGAAAATGACATATGCAGATGTTGAGGTTCGATCATCTAGATCGCCAGCCCAATCAGCGTCTGAGAACCCATGCAATGTAGGATTATGATGCCTGCGGAGATGTAAACCATGGAAAATGGTGCCTTTAAGATAGCGTAGCAATCTTTTAGTAGCATTCCAGTGTGTTTGTGTAGGGCAATGCATGAACTGTGAGAGCTTGTTAACGGCGAATGAAATGTCTGGGCGAGTAAGGTTAAGATACTGCAGTGCCCCGATGATACTTCTGTATTCTGTTGAGTTTGCAGGGGGTGAACCATCTTTTAGAATTAGTGAGCTGGTGGTTGCTAGAGGCGTGCTAACTGTTTTAGCACCGTCCATGCATGTGCGAAGCAAGAGGTCACGAATGTATTTGTGCTGGGAGAGAAACAGACCCGAGGTGGTAGGTAGGACTTCTATACCAAGGAAATAATGCAGAGAACCGAGATCCTTGACTGAGAATTTGGCTGAGATAGCTGTGATGAATTGATTGATGGAAGAAGTATGGCTGCCAGTTACTACCAAGTCGTCAACATATACCAGAAAATATATTAGCTGTGCATTGCAATTGTAAATAAACAGTGAAGGGTCAGAAGCTGCATTTGTAAAGCCATAAGAGAGTAGAAAAGAGCGAAGCTCATGATACCAAGCCCGTGGGGCTTGCCGGAGACCGTAAAGAGCTTTATGAAGCTGGCATACATATGTGGGATGCTGAGAATCAGTAAAGCCTGGGGGCTGTGACATATACACTGCTTCAGACAGTGTTCCATGGAGAAATTGTTGATGTCCAGTTGACGCAGCGACCAGCCATTGGTAACAGCAAGGCTGAGAACAATTCTGATAGTTGTGGGCTTGATGACAGGGCTGAAGGTCTCCGTATAATCAATACCTGGCCGCTGATGAAAACCCTTTGCAACTAAACGTGCCTTGTAACGATTGATTGCCATCTGAGTTGCTTAATCCTGAAGACCCACTTACAACCGACCAGGTTTGTAGAAGAAGAGGGAGGTATCCACGTTCCATTGCGTAGTAATGCATCGAATTCATCTGACATAGCATTTCTCCATCGTGGGTTTCGAAGAGCTTGTGAAACACAGATGGTTCTTCTGTTTCAGGGAGGGCATGTTTAGTGGTAGCATGGAGTTGGCGATTTGGTCTGATAATGCCATTTTGTGATCTTGTAATCATACTGTGTGTTCGACTGAGATGGGAAGAGATGGTACTGAGAGGATTGGATGTATTTGGAGGTTGTGGAGATGGGATGTTGTGAGGAGCAGCAACAGGGGCAGGAACTTCAGTGCCCGAAGAAGATGATGGAGACCTTGGAGCTGTGCATGAATCTGTTAGGAGCAGCCGTGATGGTTGGTGTTGCTTGGAATTGGTGATTAATGGGACAGTAACGGGAGATAAGTCTTCGTGTGGCTGTGGGGAGTTGCAAATGGTAGAAGAGATTGGGGTTGACGAAAAGGAAGGGAAGATGGTTTCATCAAAGACAACATACCGGGATAAAAAGACACGATTTGTTGTGGGATCAAAACATTTATATGCACTTTGGGTGAGGGAATAGCCTAGAAAAATGCATGGACGAGAATGAGGTTCAAGTTTGTGATTGTTGTACGGACGTAACCAAGGAAAGCATAGACAACCAAAAACGCGAAGTTTTGAGTAGTTTGGAACGCAATAAAAAAGAGCGTGAAATGGAGAGCGAATAGGGATGAGGTTTATGAGGTAGGTGGCTGTTTGGAATGCATGAGACCAAAATTTAAGGGGAAGACCAGATTGATGTAGAAGAGTTAGACCGGTTTCAACAATATGGCGATGACGACGTTCGGCAATGCCATTATGTTGAGGTGTATGAGGTGGGGTCATAAGATGAGAAATGCCAAAGTTTGCGAAAAAAGATTTAAGTTTTTGAAACTCACCCCCACCATCAGAGTAAAGGGAAATTATTTTGGTTTTGAAGTAATTTTCCACAAGATTTTTGAAGGTTGGAAAAATTTTGAAGACATCCGATTTGTATTTCATTGGATAAAGCCAGATGTATTTAGTAAAATGATCCACAAAAATTACAAAATATTTGTTTTGATCAATAGATTCAATAGAGGCAGGACCCCATACATCAGTGTAAATGATTTCAAGAGGGTAATGACTTTTAAGAGATGACACTGAAAATGGAAGCTTATGACTTTTATTGCATTGGCAAGAGGAACATAATGATGAACATATTGTTGTTTTGGACAAAACAGGTAAGGAAAATTTCTTAAGTAGGGAGTGAAGGGTGCGAGAAGAGGGATGACCGAGTCTTTTATGCCACTCAGGGATAGAAGTTTTAACACCAACCATAGTAGATGGTAGCACATGCACAGCTTGAGGCCATTCGTAAATATCATTCTTATTCGGGCCTTGAAGAAGAGGCTGCCTCGTGTGGAGATCCTTCACAGAAAAATAAGAGGGAAAAAATTCAATGGAAGTTAAATGTTGTTTGCAGAATTGAGAAACAGATATTAAATTTTTTTGAATCGAAGGAACACACAGGACATTAGAAGAGTAAAAGGAGAAAGGGTTGTGGAACCAGAATGAGAGATACGCAAACCTGTACCGTCACCAATGAGAATAGAATCAGGGCCATCATATGCTGAGTGAAGAGAAAGAGTGAAGATCGGAGGTGACATGATTTGTGGCAGCCGAATCTAGGAGCCAAGGTTGTTTAATCTTTGGTGGATTGGCACAGTGAGCAGCTGGTGATGAACCAAGAAGTCCTTTGGTTCGGGGACATTGTTTTGCACTATGACCTTGTTGGTCACAGAATTGGCAAATACCCGGTAGCCACGCCGTCTGATATGTGTTACGATTGGAGTGCCATGAAGAAGGCTGCTGAGAAGAATAGACTGGACGAGAAGATGTCCATGCAGGTGGTGAAGTAAATGATTTGATGAAGCAGGTTTGCGATTGGCTAACCAGGGAGATTGATGTCCACGATGCGTGTTATACCGCTGAGTTGTATTTGCAGATAAAACTGACGGGTTGGAACGTGAATCCTCTCTTTTAAGATAAGCTTCATAGTCAATTTTTATCATGAAGTTCTTCATAGGATATAGGGTGATCCCGAGCACGAATACCGGTGTAAGTGCTTTAAAATCATGACCAACTCCATTAAGAACGGTTATAGTGATATCATCATCAGAAACAGGAGTATCAATGAGGGCCAATTCATCAGCAATGGTTTTAATAGAACGAAGATAGTCAGTAAGTGAGCTGGAATCTCGTGGTTGAACAAGACGTTCCTTGAGGCTCATGACACGAGACCGAGAGCGGCTGGCATAGAGACGAGTGAGTTTGTCCCATGCCTCTTTTGAGGTTGCAGCAGAAGCAATAAGAGGAGCTATTGAGTCAGAGACAGAGATACGAACTGCATGGAGCAACAGTTGATCTTGGCGCATCCATGGGGTGAAATTGGCTGAAGTGCGATCAGGGCAGGGAAGAGTTCCATCAATGAAATTCTGTAGATCATAGCCAATGAGAAGAGAATTAAATTGAGCACGCCATGACGGGTAGTTTAGATGAGTGAGCTTGAGTGGAAGTTGGCCACTGGTGAGAGCAACAAGAGGAATGGGGGAATCAGTAGAGGAGGTGGTAATAGTAGGGGTTGCTGGAGTGGAGGTGGTAGAATCAGCTATTACGAAGAGAAGGAGAAAAAAATAGTAATCTCGTTAGAGTAAGAGCTCTGATACCATAAAGATGTGGAGAATAATTTGCTTGATTGATTTGTTTCAGCGTCATTGTTTGCTTTTAAAATACATCTTGAGCTCTACAGATATACATGATCATCTAAGGATAAGTGATAAGTTACACATTTGAATTGCAGCTAAGGATAAAGGATAGGAAGCTGAGTTTGAATTTGTTGTTGCCGGATTGCAAGCTGAACCAGTCAACCTGTTTTGAGCTGAGTTTGGATATCCTTTACATTGAGTTCACTTGGATTTTTTTGTTAAAAAATTTATTTTTTTACTAATTTTATTTTTCAATACTGAATTAATTGAAAATTTAGCTTCACAATTCATTTTTTTTTTAAATTATCCCTATAAATTTCACATGTCAACATGGGTTGATCCAAATAAATTCAATTAATATGCTTCCATCTTAATATTAAATAAAAATATTATTCAATATACAATTAATTTAAAATTCATGATTAAAAACTTAAAATTTATTTTTTTAGAAGATCCATTAGCAATTCCTATATTTTTTTTTTCATTTGAAAAAAAAAAATTACTCCCAACGGACTAGTATACACTAAAATAATCCATCGGAAAGGAGAAATAAATAATCCTGTGATCATTTTGATGCATGCTAAAGGTTTTCTGGGATGTGGAAGTTCACTGTGATTGGAATATAATGGCTGTCTTTAATCGGCATAGAAAATGTGCTGTCCAGTGATCACTGGTACTATTATTGTACAGGAAGAATAGTAGAAACTAGAAAAGCCACTGTTAGATTACCGTATGCTTACACCGACTCGCAGAAGAAAAATACAGAGATGACTAAAATCAGTAAATCTTATTAACAAGACCTAATCCTCAATGCATACCAAAGTTCTAAGTCAGCATCTCATTTGCTTTGCCACCTTGGTGTAAGCCTCTTCTTGCTTAATCATCCTCGGTCAGAAACAATGGTCTAGGATAATTTCTAGAGTCTAGCAGTTCCTCTCGAGTTACAGAGAGTAATGTCTTGAAAGTTGATGCAACAGGATAGTGCTGCTGTCAGTTTCTTCAAATCATCTGTTGTATGTGTTGCGCACAAAGTCACTCGTAACCTGATTTTCAAAAGAAAATAATCGGATCAAAAAGGATTTATTCAGGTGGATAGAAAAAGTAACAACACAAGGGCATCAAAGTTGGAACCACATGTTGACTCAAACCTTGCCACAATTAACGGCATTGATTTTTCTTAGCTCCCAGATACAGTACGTTAATTTTTAAATCGAACCTAACTTGAGGTTTCGAAATATCTTGAAGAACTTTCTGATACCTGTTGGTCTGCTTAAAATAAATGACTTCTACTGTCAACTTCCTCTGTTCAAGTGTAGAACCATAGGTGACAAATAAGTTCTTCTATATATAAATCATAGCACAGCTGGCCACTGCTGACTAACACAAACTCTTCGAGTGTGAAATATGAAAGATGCATCATGTGTAGGCATTTTGCGCTTTATAAGGCACTAAAAACATATTTGAGCCGAGCATCATCAACCTATATTTCTTTTCTGATAAGAGTATGAGCAAGTGTGCGTCAAATTGCATTCCCCGACACTGAAATTGGGTGAAAAGGAGCACTACGTCGAAGGAACCACAAAAAAAGTGCATCTAAAACCGAACAGGTATCCTTGCACAAAAGAACATTAAGAGGGTCATCATGAATATGCAACAAAACCTGCATGAGTTGGGAGGCACAGTCGGGGGCCTGATTGCAGTCACGTGAAAACCAGATTTCAGCAAGTGCCTGATCCATCAAAATTATTGTAGTTAGTAGCTGTTGCAGCAGCCACACAAGGTCTGTGCATGTGCAAAAGAGAATTCATTTTGAGAGAGAGAGAGAGAGAGGAAACCGGCTGGCTTTGAGGGCTTTCTCTTCACTCCCTACAATAAGCGAAATTATGGGACTCGTTATGGGAATTCCAGTAAGAGCCCGAAACTCTTGCACCCTGTTCCAAATTGCCTTTCTACGCCATCCTTCCTTTTTCCCAACAATAACAGCAGCTGTCAGGTTGTACACAAGTTGTTACAGCAGAAAGTATTTTACCAGGAAAGCAAAGGCTATAAGACATGATAAAATTAAGTTCTACGCTAATTGTAAGCAACTACGGAATTTCAAGGTTTTTTGTCGCAGACTTCCTAATTAAATGAAGAATTACTAGTATCCCCACCAAAGGCTGAGCAATCTGCACACGAATGACCTGCAGAAAATGGCATCAGAAATCCCACGAGCTGCAAGTTCTTGTACGTGGGAAATTAACCAGATTGCATGATGTTAGGTACTGGGAATCAGTCAGAGGTCCCATATAAAAAGAAAAGGAAAAAAACAAGAAAAGAAAAGAACCAACAGACTAAAGTTTACCGTGGGCAGCAGCAACAATAGGGACTGGTGCAGAAGTTGAAAATATGAATGAGCGGCCTCTTGATTGTACGAGTTGCTTCCACTTTTTGCTGTTCATATAGCATTGACATAACTTCATCAATTACTTTCATGTGCAATGCAACCTAAAGGAGACTTTAAAAGTAGAGGACAAAAGGGTAATAACAGGGTAAGTAGAACATGATTGTTGTTAATTTAAACAAATGTTAGCAAAAACACAAAATAGTCCTTCAATGTATCCTCTTTCAAAGGTTTAAGGACTATTTTAACAAGAGACAGATATGATGAAAGGTTTCGTTTTCTTGGGAAATGAGAAACAAGTGTTATTTTAGTGATGCATCACCATTGCTCTCCACTAGTACCTGCATGCTATAAATCCACCATGGCAACCAGCAGCCTTACTCAGAGTTCCAATGCATATGTCAACTTGCCTATCACAATTGAACTCCTCAGCCACTCCCCCACCATGTTTCCCACAGACAAAAGTTCCATGAGCCTGAAAAAACTCTAAGTTTAATTCTTTCATTATCGATAGCATTTAGTAGCATCAAAGTAAACTGTCAGCAGATTTTTATTTTCTTGATAAAGACTTTACGTTCTCTAACAAAAGATTATTATATTTCACGTTTGCAATCCATAACATTGAAGTTAAATCTCAGAGCTTCAGCCCTTGGACAAGATTCATGCATCCAAGACAGTTTGAAATAGCTTCTCACATACATCAGCCTTCATGAAAACTTACATCATCGATGACTAACAAAAACCCATGCCTCTCGCGTAAATTCACAAGCTCAATCATTGGTGCAAAGTCTCCGTCCATGCTAAATAAGCTGTAATAAGAACAGAAAAGACACCATTCAAACCCACCTTGTCCACACCAACAAGCACTCAAAAACATACCGCGATAAAATTGTTAGCAGTTTATCAAGGATGCTGTCCTATAAAAGAAATAGGATAGCAATAAAATTCAAACACGCAACAAGCATACTGACAATGGATACGAGTCAGAAAAGAAAAATGGGCATCTGTGGTTGTTTAACAAAATAATAGTTGCTTGTGATTAGCCAACACTTGCAGCAAAAGAATAGAAGTTGGAATGGCATGCTAACCTATCAGTCACAACGACTTTCTTCTTCAACTCACAACTTGATCTATGGAAAAAAATAATACAAACAAAGTCAGATATGAACTCTGTGAAGAAAAAATGCAATGCAAAGGAAAGCACCAAAGGAGTAGATAAAGGTAAAGAACCTACAACAATGAACTAAGGTGGGACATATCACAATGCCTATAAACATACACATCAACAGTATGTTGTCGTTCAGCAAGACGAATACCATCAATTATTGAAGCATGGTTCAGTGCATCAGAAAAGATAGCAATCCTATCCTCCTTCATAGGTTTTTCATCTGCAGCTAAAAGAGAGACAATGTTTCCAAGAGCTACCATCACTGCCATATTGGCAGCGAACCCTGTAGGACAAAGAAGACAATCCTAGCATATATTACGAACAAGCATGCATCAGTGTTTCAGTTGAATATCCCAAACATTCAAAAGAGTATTAAAACAAAGCATTGTGCTTCCTAGAAATCAAACCGAGTTTCATGGATTTTCATTAGTGACAAGATTAGGCAAGCACCCTGTTAGAGAGTAATATATAAAACTATCTTGGGACTTCACCTAATAGCACAGCACAAAGTATTGTGCTTCCTAGAAATCAAACCGAGTTTCATGGATTTTCATTACGTGACAAGATTAGGCAAGCACCCTATTAGAGAGTAATATAAAACTATCTTGGGGCCTCACTTAACAACGATATTAGGTAAGGCCCAAGATATGATTTATATAATTATCTAATGCACCTCCTTAAGTGAAAGCTATTTAAGCTTGAAACTTGCACAAGCCCACAATACCTTCTACTATTAATTAGAAGAGAGAATGAAAGTGGTGAGATTCGAACTTGTGACCATTTAGTAATCAAGGCTCGAATACCATATAAAAAAATCATCTCAATCCAATAGTTTAAGCTATTAGGTGAGACCCCAAGATAATTATTAGGTGAGCCTTAAGATAATTTTATATTACTCTGCGACACACCCCTCCCTCCCAAATGCGAGGGGATAAAAAAAAGATGAAAATAATAAATGAATGAATGAATACGTTGACAATAGTTTTTCATTGTCTTCCTTGCTTTCCTATAAATCTACATAACATGATGAAAATCCCATGACCTGAAACTGTAAGTGAAATGTATAACGATTGATCAATTTAATCATGCCAGAATTGTTCTCATATAACGTATATTGATAAACCATTCTTATTTTCACCAATAATGTAATAATCATAACGATAATGGATAGTCTTATAACAGCAATTGTAAATCACTGAACTGACAGAAGGCATTAAAGCCATTGAAGCTCATACCTCTTTCTTCTTTAAGTCCGCCAAGGAAGATTCAAGTAACCTGTGGTAATTTGTATATCCACAGATTAAAGCAGAACCTCTAGGCCCCATTCCATGCTCTTGTGCTGCCTGATATAGCATTAAATCATTATATCTTCGAAGCAGGGAAAAAACAAATAGCAAAAGTTTTTTTTTTTTTTTTTAAAGTACCTTTGCAACTGCCCTGGCAATAGTGGGATGAGAACTCAAGCCCAAGTAATCATTTCCAGAGAACAAAAGTAGCTTCTTGAACCGTCCATTATCTTCTTTATTGTCAGCGACTCCATTGCTCCATATATCCTCGTCTCCTGTAAACCTCATTACTGAAATTAGACTAGAATACACATTTTCTTGAAATGAGAGACAAGAATCTAAAACAAGGAATAAAATTTAAAAAGAAATGCACGATTATTAACAATTCGAAGAGCAACCATGTCTTTATTTCACTCCAATAATGCATAACAAATTTAAGAAATGAAGAAGAGTATACCTGCACTGGGAATGTCAAGGAGCCACTTGTGAAAGGTGGGCTCTGAAATGGAGATTTCAACCGAGGAACGATCCCAAGGCTGCATTTCGTCGAACACCTGATAATCATCCTCGCAGTTTTTGTGAGGTTGAGGGGAAAGATTAATGGGTCTTAAAGATCGAAGTAGTTTTAAAGAATGAAGCTTTGCAAGTGCCTCGTCTACCCATGAGTCCCATGAGTCACCATAATTGTTATCATTCTCCATTTTTTGTAGAGAGAGAGAGAGATAGGCGGAGAGGTAGAGAAGACGGAAGCTCAAGCTCAAGGAAGTAGTTAGCAGTTGTTATATGAAGTAGGTAGGTGGTTTATAGGCAGAGCTGCGTTCACATTTTTATTTTAATTATATATATATATATATAGACACACAAAATAAAATATTTTTAAATTTTTTCAAAAATATTTTTAAAATACAAAAGGCTGAAATTGAACAACGAGTCCTCAAGCGAGGCAACTTCTTTTTTCGGTTTCAATTTCAATAGGATAGATTCACACATCTTTAGCTTTTGTGTTTATAAATTACAATTCCTTTATTATTTGGTATTTTTATAATTAATTACATACTCTTTATATATGTGTGTGGGGTCTACATCTAGCAGTGTTTCTATCATTTTTAAATTTTCAATCATGTTTAATTTTCAATATGCCATGTGATAGAACTATATTTGGAGTGCATTGAAAAAAAAAGGGGGAGGATAATTTGTAGAATATGCCTTTTTTTTCGTATAAAATACAAGTTTATATTATAATAACATACATGACACTCCATAATTATATTAAAAGGAATCACAAAGGATGTGATATTTGCAGAATTTAATCGCCTTTCCGATTATATTCATGTGGATTTTTTAAACGATGTGGTTCCAGGTTCACAAACCCATGAAAACCAAAGGCCTTTTTATATGGGTTTTGTTCGTGATGAAATTACAGCAATTATAATGGTACAATAAAGCCATTATTGTAATTCGCATAACTATTTTTACAATGTATTAATACATGTCTGTTTAGGTCATTTTATTACCAAAATTAAGTTTAACCACAATTTTAATCAAACATTATAGATATGTTTTGCTAAACAATAACTTTAACCATAGTTTTAACTGAATACATATTTTAATCAAACCAACCACAATTAAAAGTTATTTTTTAAATTTTATTTTTTTAAAACCATAATCACAAAAGCTATCGCAATACCAAATACACTCGAACTTCTCTTCCTTTCTTATCTCTTTTTCTTCCCCCCCCCCCCTCTATTTTTAGTTATTTTTATATATGAAAACCAATGTAATATCAGACTATTAAAAGCACTAACAAAAATCAGTATTATACTAACAATGATGAGATCACATTATGTAAGCATAATATAAGCATGTAAATTGACATTCTTTTATTACTTTTGGAAGCTCTTTTATCTAACAACAGAAGCCTTATAGTTTCAATAAAAATTAATGCACTTACTTTGTCGATTTGCTGAGAGATGGTTTAATAAAAAGGTCAAATTATTTTTCAGCATTCTAGTTTATAGGGACTACTTGATCAAGATATTTAGGGTTTTTTAAAGATATTTTTAGCTTGGTTTACTTTTGTTTTTAAGGATTGGAAAAAGTTAGATGGTCTCTTGTAGAGCTGAGATTAATTTTGGTTCAATTGTATTAATTTAGACATGGTAGAAGTAAGTTCAGGTGGAAACTCAAAAAATATCATTAATAAGAATAACCAAAAAGTTGAGTTAGAGCTCTTAATGATAATCCCTCACTTTAAATCAGTCATATTAAACTATATGGAACCGATTGTCTTGATTGGTCACATTCATGCTTATTATTTATCAAAGCTTGAGAATTGTATGGTTACATTACGAGAGAACAAGTAAGGCCAGTGATAAATCATGTATCATTTAATCGATGAAATTCAGAAAAATCATTAGTTATGTCTTGGCTTGTTAATTTCATGCAGCCTTCTATTGCTCATGATTATCTGCTCCATGATTCTGCATAAAAAAATTAAAAGTGTTCTAAATCAGACATACTTTTAACTTAGTAATAATGCACAAGTTTATGAGTCATATAAGAAGGTGCATGAAACCAAACAAGATAAGATGACTGTAGCTTAATATTTTTTAGAACCCAACAATTTATTGAAGAATTTGGATTTTTATCAAGATTTTAAGTTGATTGTCCCAATGATACAGTTAGATTTCAGAAGTTAGTGGAAAAAAATGAGTTTATAACTTCTTTGTTAGACTCAATATGGAGTCTGATCAAATTAGAGCTCAAGTTATAGATAAATATATTTTTCTTTCATTAAAGCAAACATACTCACATGTTTAAAATGAAAAGAGTGTGAGGAATGTTATGTTATAACTTGTAATTTCACAAAGATCAATCATGGTTGTCCACTCTTTTCAATGAAATAACAATGGACAAACTTGATTTAGCAATCAAGGAGTATTACACAAAGAAAAATTAAAATAAATTATTATTGACATTTTAAACACACTAAAGAAACCTATTAGAAATTTCATGGACATCCTTTGAGGAGACATTGAGGAAAAAGGGTTAGACTTAGCCAATCACAAGCTCATGTATATACGGGGATTAAAATTGCAATTCTAGGTAAACTCAAGTCCTTTTACTATTTCTAAGAAGGGTTTAAAAACTTTTAAACATCTGGTGGCTAAGCCTGATCCTCCTTCTAATTCCTAATCAAACTTTGCTCATGGGGATATAAATATCACAATTGTCGCACCCGACATCGCGACAGCCCTAAAAAATAATTCTCTTGAATTATTATGGAAAAAGAACAGATTTCTGGCATCTGGTTCTTTTAGGGAAAAAAGTCTTGTTTGAGGAGTCGCCACCTAGTATTATGGTCACTAGGAACCCTAACTGGTCAACAGAGATTCTATGGTTCGGGACTGGTTACGTAAAAGGGAAGATATTATCACCTCTTAAACGTTCTGCCTAAGGCAAACTGCATTGTTGTTTTTGTCTTAAATTGCTAAATTTTTATTGGTTTATGTTTTGATGATTTATTCACGATATTCCTGACTCTAGCGTCAGTGAATATTTAACTACGGATAATTCCAACTCTGGCGTTGGTAATTATTATGTAGTTAATAAAATAAATTTAGATTAATATTTTTTTTATTTCTGACTCTAAAACTAGTGAATAAACTAAATTTACGCATTCACATATTTTTCTATTTGTTTATATAATTAAATAGAAAAGGACAAAAATAAAATAAAATAAAATAAAATCAGTGTTTTTATTTTATTCCCGACTCTGGCGTCGGTGAGTAAATAAGTAAAAAAAAAAATTTATTTTTCATACATGCACATATATTTTTTTGCTAAATAAAAAAAAATAAAATATAACAAATAAAAATAATATAAACTCAAACCAGTATTTTATTCCCGACTCTGGCGTCAGTGAATAAACCAATAAATTTATATTATTTTTATTCACGCATACAAATATTTTTTATTTTTTTATTTCTCCTATTTTTTATTATTATTATTTTTGGGGCTGGGCCCAGCTCAGCCCACATGGGCTGGGCTAGACCCAGCCGGCCCAATCCGGTCACTGGCCCAAGCCAGTGACCTGGCTGGGCCATACAAGGCACGTGTGATCTAAATCACGTGTGCATGGCTCCTGCTATCGAATTAAAAAGAACAAACGGCAAGATTGAAGTAAAGAAAAGCGGGAGAAACATAGCAGAAGACGTACCTGGTGCGTTTGCGGAGGGTTTGCGCGAGGTTGCTGAAGGCGATATTTCTGGTCTGAATTCCCTTTTATTCCTTCTGCTCGTCGTCCCTATTGTGCTCCCTTCCTGCGTCTCTGTTTCAGCTTAGTTTTCTTCGTCTTTTTATATGCTCTGTTTTCAGAACACCGTCTCTCTCTCTCTCTCTCTCGGTTCGTTTCTGCGTTCACTGTTTTAGGCTGGTATTGGTGAGGAAGAGGTTTGATTCCGGTGTGGGATTCTAAAAAAGGCTTGCAAATTCGGATGGTATATGTGGGTTTCTCTCTTCTGGTTTTCGTTCGTCCCTCTCTCTCTCTCTAACTCTCCAACTAGCCTCTACTCTCGGTGCTGCTTGGCTTATATAGGACTTGGTGGGTTGGTAACGGGTGGTAGGCTGAGGAACGGCCACCATTAAACGCTCATAACTGAGGCCAACGAATGACCATTACTGTTGCAACGTTCGGCCTCCTTTACTGTGGAAAACGGTCGCTGGTTTAAAGAAGAAGATGAATAGCGTCTTCAAAATGACGCCGTTTTGTAGATAACAGTAGCCATTTTCACTTTGACCCGCGAAGTTTCAAAACTTTTGTAATTAAGCCTCTGGTTTAAACGGTAATTAGCCCCCTGCATTTACGCGCCGTTTTCAATGTAATCCTTGGATTTTAATTTTGCAATTTGGACCCTAATCGTTAACATGTCTTCAATTAAGTCCCTGATTTCATTAATTTAATTAAATCCAAGTCCAATTAAGTATCAAAACTTATCAATTCTCCAATTAAACCCTTAATTGGATTAATTACATTAATTCCAAGCTTCATTAAGTCTCAAAACTTATTAATTCTCCAATTAAATCCTTGATTGAATGAATTAAATTAATTTCAAGCTTAATTAAGTCTAAAAATTTATCAATTCTCCAATTAAACCCTTAATTAGATTAATTAAATTAATTCCAAGCTTAATTAAGTCTCAAAACTTATTAATTCTCCAATTAAATCCTTGATTGGATGAATTAAATTAATTTCAAGCTTAATTAAGTCTAAATTTTTTATCAATTCTCCAATTAAACCCTTAATTGAATTAAGTAAATTAATTCCAAGTTTAATTAGATTAATTCCAAAGTTTAATTAAAACCTCAAAACTTCCAATCATATTGCCCTTAACCCAAATTTTAATTCATTCTTCATTTATTTTGTTTTACTTGTTTTTTTTTCATCATCATTATTATTTTTTTCATCAAATTTTTTTTTATCCTTTTTAGTAAATAAAATAATAATAAAAAAAATAAAATGGTCAAAAATTGGGTTATGACAACAACTCTGAATACTTTCATCATAGATGATTATGAGCCATAGGTTATAGATTTAGGACAAAATGATCACACGAATAGATTTTTAAAAATATTTTTTTATCTTATTTTTCCTTACTCGAGTAAAAATAAAGTTCTATAACTTATGATTCTCTATGGTTTGTTTCCATGAAAGGTCTAGTTCAATGCACTCATACCTTATCCTTGTCTTCAGTTCTTCATATTTTTTTTTTCAAATAATTTGTTGTCTACTAATAAAATAACTAAATATTTAAATTGTAAGGTCTTATTTTCTTTTCTTAAATTATTGTGTATTTAAAGACTTGAAGACTAGGAAGGTGATTGGTTATGGTAAAGTGGAAAATGGCCTATATCTACCAAATATGGATCTTGTTCATCTGGTTGGGATAAGTATAGCTAAACATGCTCAAAAACTTTATTTTTCTATGATTGCTCAAAAATAGTTATACATGTGGCATAATCATTTGAGGTATCCTTCTTTCGTAGCCTTAAATAAGATCTTTCCAACTTTGTTCAAATAATGTAATATAAAAAGCTTATCATATGATGTATGTGAATTTACAAAGCACACATATTTTATATATTCACCTATTAATAAAAGAAGTATTATACCTTTTTATAACTATTCATTATTATGTTTAAGGTTCTAGTCAAATTATTTCATTGTCTAGTTTTTAATGGTTTGTCACCTTCATTGATTGTTACAGTCACACCACTTGGATTTACTTGATGCATAATAAAAGTGAAGTGTGCTTATATTTTCAAAAATTTCATAAATTGATGTGTATACAATTCAATACTAAAGTACAAGTCTTGATAAATGATAATGATATAAAATATATGGTTAAAACTTTTCAGAGTTATCTTATTGATCATGGTATTGTCCATTAAACAAGTTGTGTAGACACACCAAATTAGAACGGTGTAGCTAAACAGAAAAATTAATATCTTCTAGAAGTTGCAAGATCTTTTATGTTCATAATGAATGTTTCAAAATCCTATTAGGGCGATGCAATCCTTACAACAACATACCTTATCAATTGAATGACCTTGAGAGTTCTAGACTTTAAATCTTTTGTAGAACTTATATAAGGAGTTTGCTCTTTTATTGTTCCTCTTAAAGTGTTTGGTTGTGTATTTTTTTGTTTTTTATAATTGACAAACAATTGGAAAATTAGATCCTAAAGCTCTAAAATATGTATTTATCGAGTACTCTACCATTTAGAAAGGTTATATATGTTATCATCTTGCTAGCATAAAAATATTTGTTAGTATCGATATGACATTTTATAAGAGAAAGACCTATTTCTCTAAGTCATCTCTTTAGGAAGAGAGTGGTATAAATGGTATGATTGAAGATTTGACTTTATCCTTTCTCTTTCATGGACTTATAAACTTGATTTAGAAGATGAAAGTTAAGGGAAAGAGAAAAATATAGCTCTATATTAGGAGAAAGAGACGAGGACTAAAAGTAAAGAAGGAAAAGAAAGATAGGAAGAAGAAGATTTTTATTTACTCTCGGAGGAAGCTAATAGATAAATATATTTTGCATACTCTATCAAGCCAAGAGTCGACCTTCGATTCAATGCCATAATCTTCTATTTCTGGTTTGTATCTCATATTTATTCCTAAGTCTCTTGTTTTTAGTCTTAATGTTAATGATCTTTCTATAGCTCTTAGAAAAAGAGATTAAATTGAAAAACAACTATGGTGGATAAAATGAATGTGTTGGCAAAGAATGATACATAATGCAACACCCTCAAAGTTTCAAGCATTTTATCTTGAATTCATGACACACACACACACACACACACATACATACTAAAACAATTCTTAATCAACAATATTGCACATTCTCTAACATATCAATGTAAAGAATAATCATTTAACTAAAATAAAGAAAGATAATTTTCTTAACCATTATACACAAAACCATAGATTATTGATTTAATATACTTCCTTTAATCATATTTAATCTTTTAAGTACTATTATTAAATAAACGATATTAACTACATGTTTGTATATCACCATTATAATTAGAAAATATTTACACAACAGAGTACAAGTTGAATAAGCTGGTCCATTTAAGTTCATATATATACAGCATTATAAACTTCAAAATATATAGGAGATAATGTTATTATCAAAAATTTACATATTCAAAAGATTTACTAGTAATAGGAGTAACTCAAACTACTAGGATGTGAGGTATTGAGATGAACCTGCACAATGATTTAAAAGATAATCATTGTCAATTAGAGCATTTACATTTGCATTTATATATTAATGCAAATGTGTGTGTGTGTGTGTGTTAATTACTCACAAACATTTCCAAATTTACAACCATCTTCAAGTACTATTCACAGATCAATAATATAAAATCTAAACTTGTTCACATCATAGAGCTCCAAATATAAACCAGTACAACTAGACCACCAGCACCAATCCCATACCAGGATAACTGGTCTCACAGGGTACCAGTTCCATACTAGGATAACTGGCCCACCAGCTGCCCATTCACAGAATAAATTATCATGGGAAAATTTACCAGCATGTCGAGTAAAATTTCATTGATCAAGGAGATAATTTTAATATCTAAAGTTCAGAAAAAAAAAAATATTCAAGGTATTTAACACCTACCTGGTGTTTGTGTCCAACTAACTGAACTTGTCTGCTGAATGGTTCCTATAGCCTTGCCCGCTCTTTTTAACTCAAAGAAATAAGAGATGGGAAGCTTGAAATCACCACACAAATTTCTTTCCTCCTTCCCCCTTTATTTTCCTCTCAATGCCTCCCTTTTTAATGAAAAAAATCCCTTGTTCCTCTTTTGAGATTTTCTTCCTAGTATACTTTAATCACTAGATCTATCTCTTCTTCTTCTTTTTGTGAATTAATTTTGGATGAACTTTGATAAATTTTCACTCAATTCTTCTCCCCCTCAAGCCCTAACATGGTCGGCCCACTTGTTTATATATTTACAAGTTTCCCCCTTTTTTTTCATTTAAAGACTTTCGTGTTTTGTTTTAAAACCATTTCGCCCAAAAGTTTGACGTATTCAAACGCATCCTTGTCTAACATTAACCTCCTTAGATAATAATTTCTACTTCATTAATTTCTATTATTATTATTATTATTATTATTATTATTATTATTATTATTTATTTACTTAATTATTCATCTTCTTTTTTTTTCATTTTAAAAAAAATCTCAAAATATAGGAATTTACCTGGGAGTTACACATAAGAGCTTACCACTCTTTCTACTTGGAAAAAAGCATATGAATGGGTCTTTGTTGTTAAACAAAAACTTGATGGAGCTATTAAGAAATTCAAACCAAGAATAAAAGCAAAACACGTTACTCAAAAATTTGACATTGATTATCATGAGACATTTGCTTTAGTAGCGAAAATGAACTCTATACAAGTCTTTTTATCTTATGCTATAAATTTGGCATGGGATTTACAAATATCAAAATAGAAGCATATTGAATCAATTCAAGTCAACTTGGTTTAATATGTTAATCTACATAATAAGCTATAAGACAATGATAACCCCGTAGAAAGCAATCAAAACAAATTATGAAACTCAATTTTTAATGAACTTAGAGTTGAATGATAAATTGAAAAAAATTCAATTAAAAAAACCTAAAAAAATAAACCGAGTTAACCTACCAAACCCGCGACTTAAGTCATTAGACAAAGATAACACAATAGAAATCAAATTGAAACAAATTATAAAGCTCAATTCTCAATCGATTTAGAGTTGATCAATGATTAAATTAAAAAAAAATCGATTAAAAAAATAACATAAAAAAATTATTCAAGTCAATTTAAGTTAATCTACTAAACCTATTGCTAGAGTCAAGAGATAGGGATAACTCATAAAAAGCAAATCAAAATAAATTACAAAGCCTAATTCTCAATCAACCCAATGTTGGAGGATGAAAAAGAAAAAGAAAATCAATTAGAAAAAGAAAAAAAAACTTGAATCAACTTAGTTAAGCTTAATTTTTAATCAAGTTAATGTTGAAGGATGAAATTGAAATAAAAAAATCAATTTTTTTAAAAAAACTTGAGTCAATTGAGTTAACTCATCCAATTCAGTGTTCAAGTCATGATATTTGGATAATCTCATAAAAAGTAAATTTTAAAAAAAATTATGTGGCCTAAAACTCAATAAATCTAATATTGAAAAATAAAAAATAAAAAATATATATTATTCTAATAAATAGTATTCTACAAGGAAGAACTATTCTTCAAGACATGAGATGAGAATAATGCATTGCTAATTTTATTTGGACGAACGTAGCACTCACACACAAATCCAAAATATTTAAAGTCTACACTTGAGCTTGCAGCCCAACGGTGGAAGGGCCTTGTGTCCTTCCTCTGCACTAGGGTTCAAGTCTTGCTTGTGCATGCCTGTCATCCCCGCGGTGCCTTACCTGCCTACTGGGCTTGCAGGATGTTCAGTGAGCCCGGGGATTAGTCGTGGTGCGTGTAAGCTGACCCGGACACCTCGGGTTACCAATATATATATATATATATATATATATATTGGGATGAATTATAAAATGTAGTTGCTTGAGACTCCTTTTCTTTTTCTTTTTTTTTCTGTTTTTTTATGTTTTTTAGTTTACATATTATGATACAACCCACTAGACTTTCAATATATATATATATATATATATATATATATATATATATATATATATATATTTTGGTAACCCGATATCAAGCAACTACATTTTATAATTCATCCCAATATCAAAATTAAAATATAAAACAGGACGGACCAAGCCTCCTCCTCCTCCTTTTCTTCTAAGAATAATAAATCTTCGATCCGTGACCATAAAGTAAAAGAAACACAAAAATTCGATTGTTTTACATGAACACACGTTATTCGAAATGATTCATCTTAATATATAAGCAAGTTACTCAAAAATATGGTAGAAAAGAACAACTTTTTGTATAGGGAGATTAATACACCGTTTGGAAACACGATACAAACCGCCTTATTTTTTTTTGTTAAAAATTAATTTTTTTGTATTTTAGATCGTTTTAATGTGTTGATTTCAAAAATATTTTTTAAAAAATAAAAAACATCATTTTGATATATTTCGGTATGAAAAACACTTTGAAAAACAATCGGAATCACACTCCCAGACAAACAGTAAATTTCTATCCAATTAGCTGCTAGATAGGTAATACTTAATATATATTTGATATTATGATAGTTTTTATAGATATTTAAAAAATAATTTTACATGCAAAAAAAAAAAGTCTTCATAAATAAAAAATATGTTATTTTAGATTTTATAAAAATAAAATTTGTAACTCAATTATATATAAAATTCAATATAACAAATAAAATTCATTTGTTTGTTAACTAAACAAAAAACAACTACCTGAATATTAAACAATATTAATGAGGCTATGTTTATTTCTTGGAAAGTGGTTTCCGAAAAATTATTTTTCAAACTTTCTTGTGTTTGTTTGTCATTAAGAAAGTTGGTCAACGAAAAATACTTTCTAATCAAAAGAAAATGTGGCTTGATTTCCAGGAAAGTGTTTTCCTAAAACATTTTAGCAGAAAACACTTTCTGAAAATTATGAAAATCTAGAAATGTTATATTATTTACTGATTATATCAAATTTGGTCCTCAAACTTTGATTGCTATATATATATATATAATTTTGAATATTTATTTTTCAATTTCATCTCTTAAAATTTAATTTTTATATTAACTTTGATCCTCATTTTTATAATTGTTATTTTCTTTTCTCTTATTATTTTTTTTATTGAAATTTTTTATTTATCAAATTTGATCCTCATTCTTTATTGTTACTTATTTTATTTGAAATAATTTATGAAATGTTAATTATTATTATTTTAATTTCTTCATCTTTCATTTTTTTTATTTTTTAGATTTGATCTCTATTATTTTGATTATTATTTATTTTATTTGAAATAATTTATGAAATTATATTTTTTTTTCAATTTCATTCTCATTCAACTTTTTAATTTGTAAGATTTGTTACTTATTATTTTAATAAACTTGAGAAAAATAAAACATTAATAAGTTATTTTCTAGCTCATTTTCCATGATATAACCAAACACTAGAAAATGTTTTTCAATTTATTTTTCATTACACTATCAAATATCAGAAAATAATTTATTTTTCTGGAATTTACTTTTTAAAAAAATACTTTCCAGCAAACAAACATGACCGAAATTTACTAGAATTTCTTTCTAGCAACTTCTTTTTTAGGAAAAAAAGGAGGGGGAAATAGAGACCACACAAGGATAAGGATAAGTCAAACAAAAAGAAATGGGGTGGTCATAAAAAATAAAAAAAGTTACAGGACCATAAAAAAGTACCACGAGAGATTAAATCCGAAAAAGTTTTAAATCTCAGGGACTAAGAGCATAGTTTGGGTCAAATATATATTTTTTAAAAAGCCATAACCTCTATCCCCGCAAAGTTAACTTGACAAACACGCCCGGACCCCCTCTATCTCTGCAATTTCTAGGGTTTGCTTGATTTCAATTCCCAAGTTTCGATAAAAAAATTGAGAGAAATGGTACTATCACAGAAGATTCACGAAGCATTCAAAGGAACAGTAGAGAGAATCACAGGTCCGCGCACTGTTTCTGCCTTCAAAGAGAAAGGCGTTCTTAGTGTCAGCGAATTCATTCTCGCTGGTGACAATCTCGTCTCTAAATGCCCCACTTGGTCCTGGTAATTTACTTCCTTGACACCCCCCCATCAAAGCATCCATCTTCGAATATTAGCACCGCTTTTTATTGTAATTGGCGTTAATAAACTTTAAACACGTATTTATTATGTTATTTAGCGCTCCCAGTGACTAAAATTCTGTGCTATATTCTTCGGTTTTCCGCTTCGAGTGGTTTTTGATCATAAATTAGTGAGCTTTGTTCTATTATATGGTTTAGTTTTGGTTTTGATTTTGGTTTTAACAGGGAATCTGGAGAGCCGAGCAAGAGGAAGTCATACTTACCTGCAGAGAAACAGTTTTTGATCACTCGAAACGGTAATTGACACCGTTCTAAGCCATGTTTTTTTTCGTAACAGCATCTACGAAGCTTTGACTTTTATATGGCAATTAGTAACTGAATAGACTTGTAATAATTATTGTTCAGTGAAAGAAAAGTAACGAGGGAAATTGCGGTTTACATTGTTTTGAAAGTACAGAAAGATGCAAAATTAGCCACTTCGCACGCATCAGTTTATTTGAATAAGTTTGCAGTGTTTGCTTTATTGTAGTTTGTTGATGCAAATCTTTGTTCTTAGTTCCTTGTCTACGAAGAGCTGCATCTGTAGAAGAAGAATATGAAGCTGCTGGAGGTGAAGTTCTACTTGATAACGAAGATAATGATGGATGGCTGGCAACTCACGGGAAACCTAAAGGTACCATTTTAACTGGAGCTCGATATCAATTACTGATGTCTTCTGAGTTCTGACTTTATGATTTGCCTTTATTCTAGAAACCAAAGGTGACGAGGATGAGAATGTGCCTTCAATGGAGGCTCTAGAAATCAGTGCAAAAAAAAGTCTTATCCAAACTAACCCTTCATACTTTGGGGGAGGGGAGGAGGAAGATATTCCTGACATGGCAGATTTTGAAGACCCTGACAATCTAATTGAATCAGATCCTGTAACTTGCCATTTCTGCTCTTCACACCCTTGTTGTTGTCCAGATAGAAAGCTGAAAGTTCTTATAATTGTCTATGTAAATTTAATTGATGTAGGCAACACTTCAGACTACATACCTCGTGGCTCATGAGCCCGATGATGATAACATTCTGCGCACTCGAACATATGATGTCAGCATCACGTAAGATAAATTTTGATTGAAAACTTCTTAAATTTGGGTATTTTAACAGTCTGGAACATTTTTCTTGCTCTGTTAAATTTATGTGATTTATCTGTGCTACGGTTCTCATAGCTGAAGTCGTCACACTTTCTTTTAAATACCAAAGTAATAATCTGATAATGTTTGCAAAGATGCCTTGATTGAAACTTGCTGCAGTTTTTAGCCTATTATAACATTTTATTTTATCTCGTATCTGCAGGTATGATAAATATTATCAAACTCCTCGTGTATGGCTTACTGGATATGATGAGGTTTGTTGTTTTTCTATCAAATCTTTTTCACTATTGTCAGCTGGGAAACAAGTGTAAGAACAATATGTTTTACCAAACAAAGATATTTTGGTGCAATAAAAATGCACATGAAGGTTGTGATTTCTATTTATTATATTCTGTGAAATTGATATCTGAACATGGTTACAGGCAAGGCTGTATGGGATTGAATTGAACTTGTTTCTGTACATCATCTATGCAGTTTAACTCATTTGTTGACCGTCTTCTTCTTTCACATGGCAGTCAAGGATGCTTTTGCAACCGGAGCTTGTACTTGAAGATGTTAGCCAGGACCATGCACGCAAAACGGTGCTGAGATTTTGTCATTCTGTTTACGAATTGATATTGTGCACATTGGGTGTGTTTATTTAATACACCCACTTTTAATGATTTCATGGGATCTCACTCAAAATCAAAGTTCTTAAAAGTAATGCTACCCACCTTGCATCACAGTGGAATTTTAAGGTTGTTGAGAATTGCATCAATTTAAGCGAGCCGGTTTTTACAAAACCATTTTGTATTTGTCTGTATCTCTTCTGATTTCCCCCCCCTCAAGTTGAAGTCAATTGAGAAACTGAGAATTCTTTCATTGGTCATTTTTCTGCTTGTGCTGATATATCTCCTGACATTGGCCTCGTGAGTGTCATTTCATAGAGAAGTTTTAATGCATGTGTTGCTTCTTATAATCTTTTTCCTTGTAAATTTGATCACGCACAGGTAACTATTGAAGACCACCCCCACTTACCTGGGAAGCATGCATCAGTGCATCCTTGCCGACATGGGGCTGTCATGAAGAAAATTATTGATGTTTTAATGTCACGTGGAGTTGAGCCAGAAGTTGACAAGTGAGTTTCTTCTCTGATACCATCAAAGGGAAAAATGAGATTCAATACAGTTCATATAATTGGAAGTATGTCCTTGACTATTTCCATGAAAACAGCTCAGTAATTAGGCTGGGGGTTTAAAGACAGGTCTGAGTGGACCCCATATTGTTTTATCCAAATGTTTAGTGAGTTTCCTAATAACAAAAATGAATGTTCTCTATGTAAACCAGCTTAGTTTCTTACTCAGGTGAGGATAGTCACCATTCTAGCTGGTTTAAACTATCCTTGTCCAAGGCAGTTCAATTATTTGTGGTTCCAGTATATATCTTTGATAATTCAGAAATGAACTATGGCAATAAGATCCAACAACTTGTATTTTAATAACATAATTGTGTTTTCATAAGAAGGAAGTTTGACGTGATTTTCTAGTGCTGATGACAGACTCAGCCCTCAGACATCAATCACCAGAAAATATGCTTTTCTTCGTTACTTTCTTTTCCTTAAAAAAAGCTCCTAGTATGCAATATCTACCAGCAATAAGACATGTGACGTCTCTGGATCATTTAACCTTGATCCTGTCCTGCCTCCTATCCTGCTGTCACATTCAATGAAATCTGTGAAGTATTGTGCAACATCTATGGTGCTTTAATAGTTTATTTGCTCAATTATGACTTGTTTATATGTTTTTCAAAATTAGTTCATGGTTAAGGAATCTAAATAGCGATTCGACCTTCAAAATCTGAAGCATCACCAACACTTGGTGGATACAAAAGACACACACATACACACTCAACAACCCTATCCTTGATATATACTCATTAAAGCATTAGTTATTATAATGGGATATATGCTAATTTTGATTTCTGAGAACCTCATTGCTCGCTTCATACTATTTGATTGCCTGATCTGTAATTGAAACATTTAAGTGTTTTGCTATCAAAATCTGAAGAGGTAAAATAACGGCAACAATTTCTCCAAAAAACTATTGTGTGAAATGTAGTATATTGCTCTCTTTCAGAGCTAATTTATTGCTAGATTTATGGCATTTTGTTCTAGCTTACAATTTGCCTGTCTTTGTTTCAAATTTTCTAGTTCTTTCTTATAAATATAATGATTGATGTACATGCCAGTACATCTTTTATAATCTCCCATTTATATTTTTATCTTGTCTATGTGTATCTTACAATTACAATTTCTTTCTTTGTAGGTACCTTTTCTTATTCTTGAAATTTGTAGCCTCTGTAATTCCAACTATTGAATATGATTACACCATGGATTTTGATCTCGGTAGCTCAAGCAGCTGATGTGAGGTAATATCCATAATTAACTTTCCCCTTTCTCATCATTGTTCCAACATCATTGAAAATTTTGTACAAAAAAGAAGAAAAAACTTTTCTGTTGGTGGTGTAGTAATTGTGATGCTTTGTAATATGTGACAGTCAAACATTTTGCTTTGCCATTATCGTTCCTGCTCATCAAATGAAAGAAAGCTTATAAAAAGTATGTCAATTGGCCTGGTTGATGTCCTATTATTGATAACATGTCTTCAAATGAAATAATAACATATCTTATTATTGATTTACTCATTAAAGACCTTTGGTTTCTTGGCATCAGTTGAGCAGATGGGCTGTTTTCTTTTGTTCTTTACCACCTTGATCTTCCATTGAAGTGCACCTTAGAAGCCTTTTTTTCTCTCGAACAGCATTGCCCTTGACTTATACTTTTTTCTTCTTGACTTGATCAAATTTACCATTACGGCTGTTCTTTTTCTTGTTGTATTACTGCCTATGGTCATAAAGTATTATCGGATTCCTGGCAACTTTCAGTGCAAAGGTTTAGTCATCCTGTATAACTTTTTATTTGAACTCTGTGCACTGAATGATCATGAAGCAGCTAGATACACCATCTTTGTTCTGTCTACTATGTTTTAATTTAGATATCTATACATTATCTATTTATTGAATTTGGTGACAATTTTTAGATGATGTTTGTTTATTCTTGCCAGGCTGAACCTCCAGTAAATTCAAGAAATATCTTCTGGGGTGTTTGCAAACAATGCCCTGTACCCCTTCCACAACACTTGTTGCTGCACATAAATCCTATAAACAATCCACTCATATGCCTTGTATGATCGGCATAACTGTGAATCCTTTGTGATCTTATGGACATATAGTTGTTTATTATACAGTGTAAATGCACAGATTCACTTTATTAGGATCGTTTAACGTCACACACCATGTTCAATAAGCCTAGGTGTGGTAACTTGCTCATTGCAGGCATGAATATGATCTTGTTTCAGTGGGAAAAGAAATGAATCTTATTGTCAATTGTGTGATATAGAAATAGCTATTTTTCATGGGATTTTTATGTTTTATCATGGAATGAGGGTTGAAACATAAATTCTACCAAAAATAGGTACAATACAATTTTCAAAAAACCAATGGCAAAGAACTCGAGAAGTTCCAGGATACATTTTCTCATGACCACTATAACAAAAACTAAAGCTTGTGTACGCTGTGGGACTCGCTCGTAATTTACTGAGTGATTTTTTATTTCTTTTTTGGTCTTCAAACTTTTTTTTCTCTTTGATTGAGTCCTTTTGAGCTTGAATAGATGGTCAATAGCTCTTGATTTGTTAATCAATGCCTAAATTAAAAGTTAGAGGATTAAAGTGAAAAAAGCATTGAAAATAGATATTGCTTTTATAATTAGTATAAAAGGTTCATTTTAGTCTTTGTACTTTGATAATATAGCTTTTTGGTTGACGCGGGACAACAAATAAAAAGAATTAAAGCAAGAAAAGAAAGAAGCTTTAGAGAAAGAAAGAAGCTAAAGAAGAGAAAGAGAGGAGATTGGAGAGATGCAAAACTTGTAAATTTTCATTAATCATTCAAAGTCCCTTAACATTTAGAAAAGTAGGGTATTTATACTAAAACCCTAACTAGAATAAGCGGTTGGGCTTATAGCCCACTAAATAAAATACTTAACATTAATTAAATCAAGCCTAACAAATAAAGCCAAATTAATAAAATCCATCTAAAAGTTCATATAAATTAAACCCAAAAACATAAGTTAAAACCCAATTTCTCAATGGTTTGGACTATCCTTCATCGTCGATGATCATATACGTGCGTAAATAATGTTTCCGGTTTGGTGTCCCCATCATTGGTCCTTTTAGGAAAACTTAATTTTAGTTCATAACTTTTTTTTTATTTCATAGTATGAAAGGTGATAGAGTCCTTGATTTTTGGTGATAAAGAGAAAAAAAATATAAATAAACACTGATTTTAGCCATAAAAAATATTGATTTTGGTGTTATTGTGAGGAAGTTATCTAGGGTGTTCTTTCACTTTTCATGCCCTAAGATGGTAGATCTAATCTTGAAATTTTTTTTGAATACGAGTTGATTTTGGGTTTTTTTATTGTATATTGGGTTATTCGAGAATATAAACGAGTTTAATGAATTTATCAAGATTTATAGGGTATATTTTTTAAGTGTTTCGGATTAAAAAAATAGGTTGAAAATTTAATTTTAGAGCATAAAATACTCTTGCTATAATTTTATGACAACTCTTTGGTAGTTGAAATCTATGGCATAGACAATATGTCATTTTTTTTTCTTCTAAAATAATAAAGAATTGGCAACATGTTATATACCCTCGAATATTAGAAAATAAAAAAAGGCATGCTCATCAAGCTAGATGTGTGGCCTGATTTTTTTTTAAAATATTTTATTTATTTAATTTATTTTGAGCCCCTTAAAGTTTAAAATGATTCATAAAAATATCCTTTATTATTTAAAGGTATTATTTTATTTCACTTAAAAAGAACCTTTTTGTATTATTTAACTTAAAAAAGGTTTTTTTTCCTATTCAACAATCGTTTTGTTTTTTTTTTAATAAAAAAAAGTATCAAACACCAACATGATTGTTGTATAATTAAATGAAAAATAATTTTAAAAAATAAAATGTTATTAAATTTAGTATGGGTATATTACTTGAATTCGTAAGTTTAATAAATTAATTCAGGTTTACTCGTGTTAATCATAATTATTAATTATTATTTTTTTCATTTTCAATTCCTAAAAAAATCATCATTTGTTATTTAAATGTATTTTTACTTGACTTAAAAAAACTTTATTATTTATCTTGAGAAAAAATATCCTTTTTTAGCCTCATAATGTTACTTTTAAAGTTTTTTTTATTTGATAAAAAGAGTCTTGCGTACATTGTTGTGCAATTAAATAAAAAATAATCTATAAATAAAAAATTATTAAATCCAGTGAGATGAATGATTCAAATCATAGTTTTAGCAGGCACACCTAATTCATTCAAGTTTTTTTTTTTTAATTTTTTGTAATTAAATTTTCTTTTAACTTTATCTTTTGACATTAAATTATTTTACGATTGTATCTTATTATTTGTTTCAATTTATTTTTATATAAGATTATTGTTGTTTCATGATTTAAATCATAAATTTAAATAATTAATTTAAATTAACTCAAACAATCCAAGATATTTCAATATTAAAAAAAAAACAAAACGTTGTTGATGATGGCCTGATATTTTTTTTTCCAGGATTGCCAAGTCAGACAATAAACCAAGGTTTTTATTGTTTCTGCATATCCAATATATATGCACACATCACTGTACGTAATCCTCCACGGTGGAGCATGTGGTGGGGGGAAGATTGATGCCGAAGAAGAAGAGTAAGCTCTTATCCTCATTGAATATAATAAACTGGAAGCAACTATAGATAAATCTAGAGTTCTCGATTGATGACATCATCAATGCTAGGACCCTGGAATCCAACGGTCACAAAAACCTCGTCTTCGTTTTCTTTCTTCACAAAGACCTTCAGCACCAGACAGGCCCTCAGCTAAGTCGGTTTGCAAACATGATTTATTTTTAATAAATTGATGTATAATATAATGGGGAGGGTTAGCCAATTGGGCTTTACCACGCAATCTTTTTCTTGCTTCGAAGCCCAACTATCATCTAACCCAAAATAGATCAAGCCCATAATCACTGCCACCAAACCTAACCGCCATAAAATAAAAATCAAATTCCATCCAATAAAAGAAAATCTTAAGAGTCAGTGTCTGCAGGGGACATGGAGTACTCATAAAGCAGAAACCACAATTATTGACTACGCATCTGCGCTCTCCCTCCCTGGTGAAACCCCTGTGGCTTGTGCTCTCTCTCTAAAAATTAAATGGACTCTCTCCATCAAACCCCAAACCCTCATTTCCAAACCCTACAAGACCAATCCAATCCACCACCACCACCACCACCACCGGAGAACCTTGATTTCATCCCCGTTTACCCTAACCCCCCACCTCCTCCTCCTCCAGCTGAAGAACCCCAATTTCCTGATCCCCATAACCAAGAGAAAGCCCTAATCTCAAATCCTCCTCAATTTGCCCCTGAAAATGGCCACGACCTCCAAACTACCACTCCAAAACCTGAGATCCCCAAACCTTTACTTTCCGAGAACGGTGTCGCCAACACTAACAGTGGTGATAGAGACTATTCCGGTGGAGAAGAGGAAACCACCAGTCGACGCCGCCGTCGCAGTCGTTGGGACCCACCGGCGGATTCTGGTACTGATGGTGGTGGGGGTGGTAGTAGTAATACTAATAATAATGATTCGGGCAGCGGTACGAGGAAGCGAAAATCGAGGTGGGCTGATGATGAACCGAAGCCGGTGATTCAGTTGCCTGATTTTATGAAGGACTTTACTGGAGGTATTGAATTTGATCCTGAGATTCAAGCTTTGAATGCTAGGCTATTAGAGATTAGTAGGATGTTGCAGTCTGGTTTGCCTCTTGATGATCGACCTGAAGGAGCTAGGTCTCCTTCACCGGAACCTATTTATGATAATATGGGAATTAGGATTAATACTAGAGAGTACAGGGCAAGAGAGAGATTGAATAAAGAAAGACAAGAGATTATTTCCCAGATTATTAAGAGAAACCCAGCCTTTAAGCCGCCAGCAGATTATAGACCCCCTAAGCTTCAAAAGAAGCTTTATATACCTATGAAAGAGTATCCAGGCTACAATTTTATTGGTTTGATTATTGGGCCGAGAGGGAATACCCAGAAGAGAATGGAGAGGGAAACAGGTGCTAAGATTGTGATCCGGGGTAAAGGGTCAGTGAAGGAAGGGAGATTGCAGCAGAAGAGGGATTTGAAACCAGATCCATCAGAGAATGAGGATTTGCATGTTTTGGTTGAGGCGGAGACACAGGAGGCATTGGATGGTGCTGCAGGGATGGTTGAGAAGTTGTTACAACCCGTGGATGAAGTTTTGAACGAGCATAAGAGGCAGCAGCTTAGGGAACTTGCTACTTTGAATGGAACGATTAGGGATGAGGAGTATTGTAGGTTATGTGGTGAGCCGGGCCATAGGCAGTATGCATGTCCTTCACGTACCACTACGTTTAAGAGTGACGTGCTTTGTAAGATTTGTGGTGATGGTGGACATCCAACCATTGATTGTCCTATGAAGGGAACAACTGGGAAGAAAATGGATGATGAGTATCAGAACTTTTTGGCTGAATTAGGAGGGACTATGCCAGAATCTGCAACTAAGCAAACCGCTACCTTGGCTTTGGGGTCAAGTGGTTCTGGAAGCAATCCTCCTTGGGCTAGCAGTAATACCGGGGGTCTTGGTAGTGCCAATCAAGCAGGACTGGGAGCTAACGGGCTTAAACTTAAAGAATATGATGATACAAATTTGTATATTGGTTACTTGCCACCTAATCTTGATGACGATGGTTTGATTGGTTTGTTTTCGTCTTTCGGTGAAATTGTGATGGCCAAGGTCATTAAGGACCGGATCACTGGATTGAGTAAAGGTTATGGTTTTGTGAAATATCGTGATGTTCAAATGGCCAATAATGCAATTGCAAGCATGAATGGTTACCGCATAGATGGTCGAACCATTGCTGTGAGAGTTGCTGGTAAGCCACCTCAGCCTACCGTCCCTCCAGGCCCCCCTGCATCAACCATGCCTGCATACCCTGTTTCAACTCAACCACTTGGTGCCTATCAATCCCAGCAGTTTACAGCAGGTGGTCCCCTTCCGAATGGTCCACCCACCAGCTACACAGGGGCTCCTGCTAATTATACAGGAACTCCGGTTCCATGGGGATCACCAGTTCCTCCTCCTTATGCTCCTCCTCCTCCTCCACCTCCTCCCGGGTCAACCATGTACCCTCCCATTCCTGGACAGCCTATGCCTCCTTATGGTGTACAATATCCTCCACTGGTTCAGCCAGTTCCCCCGGGTGCACCAACTCAGACTGTGACGCCTAGTGAGGCTCAACAAAGCTACCCACCAGGGGTGCCATCTGAAAACAGCACATCTGCTCCACCTGCAACATCGAACGTGTATGGGCAGGCTGGTGCCCAACCTGCGTACTCAACAACTTCTTTGGGTTATTCATCTTACTACAGTGCAGTTCCGCCTCCTGCTCCTCAACCAACAACTGGCCATTCACAGGGCATGGGTAATGTGCCTTGGGCCTCAAACTTGACTGTGCCACCTCCACATTCTTCTGCAGAGAAGACAAGCTATGGTCCAGATGCAGAGTATGAGAAGTTTATGGCAGAGATGAAATGAGGCTCTTTTCCGAGGGACTCCCAATTGAGGTAAATGAACATATCCACTTTCATATTATTCGTTATAATTCTTGGATTTTCAATGGTATGCATCTTGCACTCGACATGGGACTTCCAGGCCTTTTATAGGACCGGAGGCAACAGGAAACCTATCATATTCTGCGCCCCCTCCCCCTAAAAAAAAAAAAAAAAAAAACATAAAAATTGGCCTTTTGTTCTCCTATATCTGTTAAAATGTTATTGTGACTTGCAAAATTCCCATTTCTGTTGACATGGGGCAGTGGAAATTTTTGCTTTACATTTCACCTCCACATTCTGGATTCTTACTTTGACTTTTTTTACATCCAAAGGTGATTTAAAGGAAGGAGGTTGAGGTTATAACTTTTTCAGTATGTTAGGCTACCCTTCTAAATGCAGTCGAGGCTGTAGATAATCTGTAATTTCTTTTTGATTGGCATTTAATTTTCTATTTGGTTCATTGTGATATTCTAACCGTTCTCTTTCGTTGGAATGATATTCTTAGCATTGTCATGCCACAGTGATAGAACATGTGATGTTTGCATGAGGATTTTTTTGTTAACAGATATCACATATTTGTCTTGGGAACAACCTCTTCTAATTTATTTATTTTATTTTTCTTTATTATATCTGATTTTCTTTTACTTACTAAAGAATGATAAAATAATTTTTTTTCTCCATATTTTTGATTCATTCTCACTTGGAAAAAAATCCATGAAGTCCACTTATCAACACATTTTCTTTTATTGCCTTCTGTTTACATTACTTGACCTTTTTTGCCACCATTGAATAATTTTTACAGGACTGATGTTTATTGGCGCAACCTGATTTCTTACCTCTTGCCATGACTTTGTTGGAAGTTTGGGACTCACATCTTTAACCTTGCTGTACTGTTATGACATTTGCAGAGATTTGGGCTAGCGAGTTCACACAGCTACATCTTGGAGAAGCCACCGAAAGCTTATAAATATTTATATTTCTTGTCTTCTTTATTGAACCTGATTTTTTTTTTCTTATCGATGTTTGTTGCCTCCTATTTAATGTCTCGTCACTAACTTTTATTTTTATTAGCTTAATTGAATTTTCTGGAAGAACTCACTGACATTTCTGTGTTACATTTGGTTGTCTTTGGTTTGCTTAACCATTCTCTCTCTTGGCTGTAATGTTATTTTTTATTGTTGTGCTATTATTCACCATTTCTTTTGAGGATAATTGAGGTTATCCTTGTAACCTTGCTGTTGAAGCATCCTCTGGTTGGTTCATCCTATATTTCAGGAAGGTGGGCATGTCTTAGAATATTAATGCCTTTTGGGTATGTGGAAGAAGCTTTTCAATTCACGTGTTTGTTCATTTATTAACTTTTCTCTCCTGTTTGCTTGTACGATTGTTCTGATATCTCTTCCTAGCTTTTACATGGCAGGTAACAGATCTCAAACATGTACTGGATTTTGGTAGTGATACTCTTATCAAATACATGCTATCAGATTTAGGATGTAGTTGAATATGGCTCCTGATGGAGTCAACTTTTCATGTGAATTAAGGGAGCTATCAGTATTCTGTTTAGCTGAGTCGATGAAGTGTGATTTAGGGCCCATTTAGAGCTGCAGTCTGAAAAGTAGTAGTGTTTCAAGCATATACTTTTGTGATTGCAGCCCCAAATGGGCACCTAGTGGATCGCAGTGATAAAGTTTTAAAGGTATTGCATGATGATTTGAAAGCATTATTGTCCTGTTGGTGGTATTTTGTATTGTTGGTCACTGGGTGGATCTCAGCCTAAGAAAACATTTTAGCTCAGCTTTTTTTTCTCTCTAAAAAAATTTCTGCCCACTCTTACCTTTTTTTAATCTACATGCTCTTACACCAGAAAACCTTTCTAAACTTCTGTCATTTCTTCTTTACCCATTTGCACCCTTCCTGAATGTGCATCTGTAACTCTTTTTATATTAACTGGTGAGCAGTGAACAGATGTAGGCTGCCCATCTGATTTCTCCAGCTAGATTTTAGTTTGCAGATTGGAGCTTTCTAGTAGCTTAACTTTCCTAACATGTACTCATATTTCCAAATAAATAAATAAAACTTTGTGGTGAATCCTCCTTTTTAGCTAGGGGATTGGTGTTTTGCTTAGCTAAATTGATGTGGAGAGACTGATTTTAGTTGCAGGAAGGTTCTAGAGATGTGGTATATAATTGTTGAAAAAATACTCAATTATTCTGTAGTTAAGCTGTTTTACGATCGGAACCCATCACCCTGATTGTTGAAGAACTCTTTAAGAGTTCAGTGTTTGCATGTATTCAACTTTTAATTGCATCAACTGCTGGTCACTGGCACATGTTTTCATGGCATCTATATTCACTTCTGGCGGTAATATGGCATTGTGGTCCTTAGTCTAATCCTTTTAACTGGGCATGCATGGGGTAGGCAGCTACCTGTATATGATCAGTATGGCAACATATTACCTCATATATATATATGTGCATGCATCTGCTTCATTTGCTAAATTTTGTGTTTGCCATTTATTTATAACCTTATATTTTCTAGCTGCAGATCTTTCTCGCCTACTCTTGACGTGTCATCTCCCTTAGTTACTACCTTCCTCCGCACCCTGTCTCTCTCTGAACCAAGAATAACTGCCTTTTCTTCTTTTTTTATCATTTGCTGATCATATGTTCTTCTTTAACTAGATATTTCAAATGATTTTGTTGGTCTTAAAACAGATCATCTCAGTCTGCTGGTTTAGAGATGTTCACTGGTATGGATGGTGTCGCTGTCTAGGACATTGTTATTTTCTAGGAATCTATCAGATGCTCAAGCTAACTCCAATTCTCATATCCAGACTTCTAAAGCATGGTTAAATTTAAGTTTCACCTGGTTTCATATTACAATCATTATATGATGCTTTTAAATTCCTAGTATGGCTTTCGTTTGATCTGATCTGCACAATGTGGGTGTGATAGCTTGCTCTCTGAGGGACGACTTGCGGCAAGGATGTTTATATTCCTTGATGTTCTTATGATTATTTTTTTCCCGATCTATTTCAATTTACGTGCTAACTTTGTTGTGTGCAAGTTGGTCAGGATTTAGTTCCTTGAGCTGAAAAGAAGTTATCACAGGCATCATGGACCTGCCAGATATTTGGTGGTCACCGCCTAATAAAATGTTTTAGGGATAGAAGAGGGTTATTTCTGTGATCAAACCCCATTTTCTGAATTGGACGTTATGTTAATTAGTTAGTCTGTCATAGAACTTTCTGTAATGTAAGCTGTCACTCCTAATTGTATTAATATTTAATGGTTTCTGGTTCTTCGAGTTTATATTTTCCCTTTATTACAAGTAGGGCCACTCGCTGCATGCATCACCTTCACCCAATTATATGATGCAGAGTGATTGCGGGCCTCGTTTACTCTCTGTAGATTCGTTGTCGGAACCCGCGTGTGCTTCTTGGCTTTCCATGGGTCGTGGGTTATTTTCGTTTTCCATTGCCAATGCTTGAAGTTTTTCTCTTGACTGATTGCTTCTTCGAATCGGTTGTGCTGGGGTGGTGTTTGAGATGGTGATACATATTATCTTTTGAAGTATTTTTATTTTTTATTTTTTATTTTTTAAGATTTATTTTTAATACTAGTGTATCAAAACAATGTAAAAATATATAGAATTTAAAAATAGCAAAATGAGGGTTCCAGTGAAGTTTGGACCTATGGTGAAACCCTACTGCTTGTTTGGACTGTAAGTAAAGCATTGAGAAAATATCAACCAACTCAGTATGAAGATACCGGAAACAAGCTGTACAGGGCGGAGGGGGGAAACCGAGCGTGAACAAATTGCTCGGCAATTTGACACCACGCTCTTCCATGTAGTGGAGGGGTCGCTGCAGAACTCTGCTGTGTTCACCAGTGTATTTGTTCATGTAATAGTAGGTTTGAGTTCTTTGATCTTTTTTACCCCCGTCAAATCCAATCGGTATTTTGATAAAACAATCTTCTCCTGATGGGACTACTAATCTGTATTGGTTTCTAAGAATCAAGAAGGTGAATAACCTATGTGGTAGTCTATCTATTTTGAACTCGATGTCATTTGAATGATAACAGGTGAGGAGGCCAAATCCTTCGAAAAATTTTTCTATTATTCAATATTAGAAATTTGTCTGCGGTTGGTGGTTGTATAGGGATATCATAGAAGCAGTCTGTATAGGGATATCATAAAAGCCGTCCCCTAAACATACCCTCTGTCTCTATCTCTCTGTTTTTTTTTTTTTGACTGGGCTACGGAGTGTTTGATTGAAATGTTTTATTAATTTTGGTGGTGTTATTTTTATTTTTTAATGTAAGCGGAAAATGCAGTGAAGTAATAATGAAAGGAGGAAAGAAGAGGAAGGCTCATCATCCACAAATTCAATGCATGTTTCTCTATCTTTACGCTTATCTAACGGTGGTCAATTTTGCATCTTTCCTTACCTTTTTTTTTTTAAAAAAATGAATGATATATTAAAAAATTATATATTTAAAAACAACAATATACTCAATAAAAATTAAATAGAATAAATATATAACAATAGAGATTAAAGAAACTAAATGATCTACATGGTGCATGGTGGGTGAAGGAACTCATTACTCATAAATATCATCTTAAATATGTTTTGGAATTTTTAGAGATTCAATCTCAAGTTTAGCCGGTGATGATCTAATAACTAATTTACCTTTGAGAACAAGAATCACACAAGAATTCTTTAAATTGAAGAATATTTTGGTTTTTCAATGAATATTTATGAAATTCTTTGTAATTTTTCGTATCATTATTGAACTTATAATTCATTATTGCATTAACTTTAATTATACTAATACTTATGTAGTACAAACTTAAAGATAAAACGAGTAATTTTAATAGTATTTGCTTTTTTATATTTAACTAACTAATTATTATCATTACTAGAAATATCAATTTTCTCATTAGTTTGCTAAAAAAAATCAACAACATTAAGATGTGTCATATCCAAGAGGTCAAGATAAATATCATATTTATCTAGATGTGGGTGAACAAATTTTATTTCCAAGCCCTTTTTCATTTCTTTCAATGAAAAATGATATATAACAGCAAGATGTTTTGTCATAAGAAAATTACATGACCAATGTCCATTCATTCCACATCTATAACAAATATTTTCTATCTTTTTGATATCTTCATTATATATATTCTTCCCATTTTCTTGTTTTTCCTCATTATGTGAAGATTTGTTAGAATTATAATCATTATAGTTGCAAAAATTAATTTGTCTTTGCCCATGACCATATCTATGGTCTCTACTACAACCGCAATAACAGTCATAATTAATATTATATCTCATAACATTTATTTTAGGGAATGAAGCCGAATCAATCAATCGTGATTCACGAGTTTTCTTTAAAAACTTATTATTTTATTTAGCCACAAGGATATATAAAATCAGTTCAGAGTATTTCATAAAACCTTGTTCTCCATATTGCTATTGCAAAAGCATATTCGAGGCTTGAAAAATAAATTATGTTTTTTCTAACATATCTCTATATAATTTGAGTTTAGAATTGATATTGAACATTATAGAATTATATTTACTTACCAATTTAAAATTATGCGATTGTAAATGAATTCAATTATAACAAGCTTTTAGGAGAATAATTGTTCTTTGATAGTCATAACTTTCTTTTAAGTTTTGCCAAAAAATAAGGGATCTTTGATTATAAGATACTCAATTTTCAACTCTTCATGAAGATATGATGTCTTAAGAAAACCATAACCTTTGCTTTATTTTGATCATATGTGTAATAATCATTCAGTCAAATATTGAATAAATTTGTTATGATTTTTTTTTTAAAAAAAAACATGATTCACTTAAATAACTAGAATGATTAGAAAAAATAAATTAAATAGATAAACATACCTTTTATTTTTTATCACAAATCAAATATGATTAAGATTAAGATGAAAGCGAGGAGCAATTATGCAGATAATATATTATAAAACTATATTATTAGAGGCAGACAATATATTCAATAAATAGTAAATAAAATAAATATATAACAATAGAGATTAGGAGAACACAAAGAGAGTTATTTTATATAATCTTGTAAATGTAGTAGCACCATTACCTTATCTCAACAATACTTTTATTTATAGTCTAATGAACATTAATATTTACAAGTTCAAAGGTTAAAAAAAAGATGTATAATTCAAATCAATTCAGAGATAATGAATGAGCATGAAGAACGAAAAATAAATAAATAAACATTCATAACATGATATTATTTATTTGTTTAGTAACTCTGTTTTCTTTACCCGTTGGATTTGGAGGGTCAACTATGAAGTCAACGAATGGGGATTGTTTGTATAAAAGATGAACTGATTTCAAAATCATCTTATCTGGGCTCAAAAAAATTGCAGCCGTATATAGACTCCAATAATGAAAACATAAACATGGATTCCATGGAACATGGATTTGGAAACTCCACCCTACTCTACAAGCTAGGATTGCTCAACAAAAACAGCTTAACATTCACAAACCAAATTGTATATATACAACCTGCCAAGAGAATTCAAGTCCACAAGAGCAACCCTCTTGCCAAACAAGTTGTAAAATTCATTACATAACATGCACTGCCATGTCCGCGAGCATAACTTGAGCTGAAGGAATCAAGTTAGGCAACCCATTCGGGACCTTCCATAGTACAAGTCACCACAGGGAGAAATACTACCTGTCGCGTCATCAAATTATGGTGGTCAAGCCTTCTGGACTCGAGTCACAACCACGATCAGCAGGACCATAATGGAAAGCAGGAACGAGCTTCTCAGCTTGTCCTCAAATGGATCCTTGTCTCCTGCTGATGTCTTCTCATCAGCTGGTGGTTTAAACAGCTCATTCACCAGCTTTGTTACTGTCTCGATCACTTCCACAACCCTCGCTCTTGTGTTGTCAAATATCCACTTCACAAAATTCAAAGCTGGATTGGTTTCCTCACCAGTCTCGTCTGAGCTCTCAGAAGTTCGTGGATCAGTGTTTACATCTGCAAATATCATGGAAATTACAAAATGAAATACAATACTGCACGCAGGAGCATTACTTTTAATAATCTTGAACGTGGCTCCGCAAGGATGTCATAATTGTTCTGCGTGTTTTGTTGTGTTTGCAGATCTCATGTACAAGGCAGGGGCCTGAACATCCAAAGACAGGCTTCTAGTGAGAGATGAAGCAAATCTAAAATACGTTGGACAGAAATCCTAAACTCGTTAGGTCACTGCCAAGCTATTTTTTGAAGCTAAAATAGTAATGTGGACTACAAATATAGACCAAGTTGAAGTAGTATTTTAGGTGTTGGTTTTTCCTTATCCTTCCTGCTTAGAATTATATAAAAAAATCATTCCAAAGCATGAAGCTGTGATGAAAAATTCAAGAGTCAGAGATCCACTTCAAAATGCAGGGCAGTGCAGTGCTTCACAATAAAAGTATGCATACCCTGTTAACCAGTTACATTGAATATATGACCATTGAAGTTCTATATTACAGAAACCCTTACAGACCTGCATAGTAGGTTTCCCGCAGCTCTTGAACAACAGCATTATTCAAAACAGCATCCCAAACAGCTTTATCGGATGATAACGAGACAACCATTTTCTGCACAGAAAGGTTGCATCCTTAAAAATATACATGTAGTTGATCAAACTATACCAAGATTAAAAACCAGCAACATGCTACCACTTTTTCCATTACTTCTTCTCTTAAAAGGAAAGGAAAAAAGAGAAGGGTTTTCATTAGACTGAATAAACATGTTTCTGTTTTCCTTGGTACAGCAAGTTTACTAATGTGCACCACGCTTGAAGTGCACAAAGTTGATTTTTGCTTATGAGAAGGAAGTTTTATGCATGCAAGCTTCTGATATATAATTGTTAGCAACATTAGGCACCTGAACAGATGGCTCTGTCAGCAACAAATGGAAAGCTTCATGAACAGTGTGAGATCCATAAGAGTGCAATGCTCTTTGATTACACACAGCAGGAGAAGGCTCCTTCCAATCGAAATCTGACCCAACTGAAGAAGCTTGGCTCAGTACGGTTGGGCTTGAAATTTGATCTGCTAAATCCTTGTCCACAGTGCATGCAAATTTATCTCTAATGAGTTGGGAATACAAGGGGGCATCAAATACGCTGCAATATAACAAGCCAAAAAACAGTTTACACGTACAATTTGTAACTATCAAGGAATCACCGATTTTGCACAAATTTAAAGTTCATTTTTTTTCTCCCTTTAGAAGGGGGAAAACATTTAACTGATAAAGCAAGATATTCTCATCTACACAGCAATTAAAAGACTAAAAAGGCAAAAATAATAGGTTTATTTTGGAGCCAGAAACTAAATTGAGGAAGTGAAACGAAATTGAGAACATCGTTTTGGTAGTTTCTGAAAATAGGGCATCCAAAGTTCAACCAAGAAAAACAAGGGCTGAGACGGTATCTTGCAGAGTCACAAACAAACTACATTCACACAACCACATATAAAAATATGTTTTTCTACTATATTAACTATTTAATCTTCTAAAGCTCCAATATACAGTAACTTCTGAGAACAGGCTACTGCCTTGGTTTGGACTAGGAAAAGGAAGTTCTTAAACAACATTATGAGGCTGCCTCTGATTTGGCATCATAAAACCACGTCAGCATGGCATTTTCTTGGCATAATAGAACACATGATTCTTTTTGCACTGTTTCATTTCTCTCTTCTTGTTTCTGCATTTTGACACTCACAGTGATCCTAATTCTCATTTCTCTCAGCAAAATCCACCTCTTTAGCTCATAAACAAAACACGTGCAGACATGGCAGCCGAATCTTATTTTACTTGCGGGGAAACCTAAGTCAAGCTAAGCAGATGAAACAGGATGAGAATTAAATAATAGCACTGTTCTGGACACGTCTCATGGATTTAAAGAACAAGCGAGCAAATAATTTTTTTAAACAGTTACCCAAGAAAATTCAGATAGACCAAGTTTGCTTTCAAATCTTCCTTGGGTTCTCAGAAGTTTCTCTGGCTAGGAAATATAAAGAGTAATCTAGTAGGTAACCTTAATTTTTAAAGCTAAACATCATTATCACCGTCACCATCATTCCCATCATAAGAAGAACGATTGTAATATTAAATTCGAGAAAATCATGCTTGATCTCTAACACCTGTTTTAAGCAACTTCATTTGTTGAAGTAAGCAGGGGCAGTCGTCAAACCTATCGCCATCACTGTGATAAATGCCACATCACCACCAATCAATTATCACCAATAATAAAACTTGTTTAGCCCTCAAAAATCAATTATCAAAACACATAGTACCCAAATTGTAACTGCATCCTCCCAAACCGAGCAATGGAGACCAAACCAATCACATTAATACGGTCACCTGCAATAATTAATTTTGATTGGTATAGTCTACAAATTGTCTAAAAATTTTCCCCGGAACTGCTAAGTCATGACTGCACAAATCCGGCCCGCGCATCTCCCACTTTGGAGTCCACCGCACTCATGAGCCGCGTAAGGTTTGGATTTGTCCACCAGGGACTTAGCATTTTTTTTCTCCCCACCAACCACCGCATCAACAGAAAATTTACTTTAAAAAAAAAGGATGTTAATAAAATCACAATAACTAGAAGTCAGTAGTTTCTTCCAAAGCAATAAATTAAATGGGTGGATAACAAAAACTAGAATAAAGAAAAGTACCGTATGTTTGCTTCAATTAAACCAAAAACACAGTTACCATACTCAAACAGCAAGAAAAGAAACTCACTGCGTAAGTGCAGTGACAGCATCGTGAACTTCATCCATGGAAGGAACAGGACCCAGAACAAAATCATCATTAAAGCCAACAAGCCTCTCGTCTTCACTTCCAGCAACAGAAACCCATTCATAATCATCAGAGTAAGAACCAGTAAAAGAAGGCCACCAAGTAGAAATGGGTCCACCAGAATTAGCAGATATAGGAACACTCAAAACAGAACCAGAATAAGAAAGACTCGAAGTATTATTATTATTATTATTAAGAGAATTGAGCTTTCTAGTTGCCCTTGGTGAAGTAACACCAGTAGTAGTAGTGTTAGAAGATGATGTGTTAGTAGAGATAGGTTCTTGGAAATTAGTAACACCAGCCCTAGCAACAGCCCGACCACCCACCCTTAACATGCTACCTCCGCTTCCACCGAACATTATAGGAGTCGTATTTAGTATGCGTTTCTGTGATGTTTCTGTGAGTGTATTTATTGAGGGGAGAGTGGAGAGACAAGACAGTGCTTGGATGGGGATTGATACTTACGAGGCTTTTTTTTTTTTTTTTTTTTGCATTTTGGTTCCTCGAGTCTCTTTAATGTTGCCTTCAATCCTTACTGTTTAAATCTTTTCATTATCTGTCATTGTCATCTTCAGTAATTTTACAGTGCACATAGAATAATTAAGGTTTATTTTAAAAAATTAGATAAATAAAAGGAGAGGAGAAAAAATAAAATTCATGATTCATAAAAAGTGCTAAGAATATTTATATATAAAAATAGTACTCACAAAAAATAATAAAAATATTTTTATTTTTTTAAGCCTGCAAAAAATATAAATTTTATGTAAAATAAATATTCATGATTTTTTTCCATAATAGACACAACATAAAAATATATATATATATATATATTATAATTTCCATAAAAGCCTATAATATTATTTGAGAAAGATGAAAAAATTGAATTATAGTTTTTTTATAGTGCATTTAAGTCTAAATCTAAAAAAAACTAAAAAAAAAAAAGTAGTTAGGCACAGCATAGTTTAGGTGACCTATAGATATATTAGATTGGTTCAAGTCAATTCAGGTTAGTTTACTAAGCTTTTGGTCCAATAAGAAAACATAAATTTTATGTTAAATAAGTACTCATGAATTTTTTTCATACTAGACACATAATTATTTGAAAAAAATATTAAAATTCCCATAAAAATTGTACAATAGTTTTCACATTTAAATATAAATCCAAAAAAAATTAAAAAAAAAACTTGTGTGCAAGCCTAATTTAGGTGGTTTAATGATATATTGAATTTACCCTGGTCAACTCGAATTAACCTGTCAAATTTATGACTTATAAACTCCATTGGGTTCAATCATATTTTATTTATTTATTTATATGTTAAAAAAATATAAAAACCAATTCAACATTAAAGAAATATTGAATGATAAAATTAATAAAAAGTTTTTTAAAAAATAATATTGAATAATAAATTTAAAAAAAAGCAATGTGTGCAAGCTTGGCATATATGCTCGAGCTTTTAAAAAGCCCAGGCGTGTAGGCCTTCTAGCCTAGTCTTGCAGGTCTAGGTCATTTTATTTTATTTTATTATGTTTTTTTTTTAATGGTGGATAATCTATTGTCCACCCCTATTATTTTTGAAAAAAAAAATGAGGTAAACAATGCATTGTTGTTGCTTTTCCAAAATCTAGTGACTATAATAGTAACCAAAAAATCAGGGCATATTTTTTCATCTTAAAATTCATTCTCAATCTATTTTCATTACAAACATTCACTAAACACCTTTATAACATAAAAAAAAAACCAATTAATCAATCTAAAAACCCAAAAAATATACAAAAGTACAAAATCAAACTAGTCAAAAACTTTCTATCTCCACCTCAATCAATTCTTTAATGCAAGATTGAAATTCAAAATTACCGCTATCAAACTCTTTTTATTAAATAATCAAAATTGATATTAATAGGTAATTTTTTTTTTATCCTGAAATTCAACAAGTGACTTTCTTCTCTCAAATTCAAAAACTAAAACATAAAAAAAATGAATGACTTTCCCAAATTTTAAGTTAGCCATGAGGTTTTTCAGTGTTTCATATTATGATCCTTTTTTATTAAATTTTTTTTATCTTAATAAATTTTGATAAATTGATCATAAAATTAAGCATGGAAGATTAAAATTAAAAGAAAAAAAGAAGTTCATTGCTATAGTGAATTTCCCAAACGTTTGGTAGTTATAATAAGTTGAAAGCTCTGATATGATTTTTTTTATATGCATAGAAAGAAAACTTGTGAGGTCGGTAATGGAAACTTGTAAACCATACAAGACCTATAATGACATAAAAATATTTTACTTCAATACAACAACTGTCACGTCATTATTGCTACTATGTCCAAACCAGGCATATATCACACAAATCGACCGCCTGTCGATAAATAAGTGATGACATGGCAATTATCATATATCACATTTTACAATGCCATTTTGTTGAAATAAATCAGGAGCGATAGTTAGATTGGTAGGTAATATTTTTTTTAGGAATAGAATGCACCCCAATATACTTCTTCGTATTATTTATATTTATTATATTTATCTTTTTATTAAATTAATTTTTAATTTTATTTTTGTAATGTTGAATTATTTCAAGTATCTCATCTTTACTTCTACACCAATAAATATAATAATATATTGTGCAACCATCTATAAAAATAATATAATATTTTTTTTTCACCACTAATGAAAATTTAAATTACTAGTATAAGAGGAAATTAAGTTTAGAAGTTTACAGCTTTCAATTATTTGAAAAGAAGTTTTGTAAATTTTAATTTTACACAAACTTTACATTTGTGTTTTTTCTTAAAAATCATTATAGTTAATAAATCAACACTTATTAATTTTTCACGTTGCCTAATCTATCATGTCATAAAACTTAAGTAGGTAAGAAGTATATGTATTTATTATTATTATTATCTATGGTTACAATACTCAAGAAATCATCATTAATATATCATTTTCTAAAAACATTTGATGTTTAAAGAATATAAATTTATTACGCTTAAAAATCAATTTAAAATTATTTTTGCTTAACAATGATGAAGACAACAAGTTTATTTTGTTGTCAACAACATGAAACACATCATTGAAGGTTATAAGCTTTTTAGTATGGGTGATAATTTTCGGTTTGGTTCGGTTTTTACCTTTAAAAAACAACCAAACCAGAAGGAAAAGAAAAGAGGACCCAAACTGAACTGGAACCGGTCCAAACCAATCGGTTTGGGTTCGGTTTGGGTCCGGTTTTTGAGGTCCTAAACCGGAAAAACCTATGGTTATTTTTCTGAAGCCGCTTTTCCTTCTTTCTTTCATTCCTTTTAACAAACTTGTTTTTGGCTTTGTAGGAACAACATGATCATAACCTGGAGGATCTTTCTGAGTTTGCATTTCCTTTCTCCACTGTGTCACACATTATAATAAAAAAAACCAACCCATATCAATATTTCATTCACATACACACATAGCAGAAAATTTAAGAGAATGGAACCAAACCCATGATTCTCCGTATCAAAGAAGAGCATATCAGGTCCCCTTTGGATTGGTAGACAACGACTTCATCTTGGGGGGTATAACCAACCCGAATCCGAATGGATTTTCTAAGGGTACCGTTAGGTCATCTGCTAGGAGTCACAATCCTCTCCCCTTCTTTTAGGGTTTTGCTTAAGTCTACCATTCTTTTCGAGATGCGAAGAATGGTCGTCCGAGAATAACCGAAACTCGTTGACTGGTGAAGAGGAGGCGGCTGTTAATAGGAGTCGGGGTGGTTGTGTCACTGTGAATGAAAATTGAAAAGGTTGGAGGGGAGGGGGCGGGTGTGTGAATTGTGAAAGGGAAAGCAAATAAATTGTCTGCTAAGATTGTTGAAAGGGAAAGTAAGGGGAGGAGGTGGTCCGCGGCTTGGACCGCTTGGTTTTTTTTTCATTCTTAAACCGAACCGATTCGGTTTGGGTTGGCCGGTTTAGGCACACCAAAACCGGCAACCGAACCGAACTGGATATTTTCCTAAATATTTTAACCGATTCAATTGGTTTTTTTTACCGGTTTGGTTTTTTCGGTTATTTTTTTTAGTTTTCTTGATTAAATCGGTTTTTTAGTTTTTTTCTCACCCCTACCTTTTAGAAATTATTTTTAGAATGATTTTTTCAACACTTAGTGCATTGAAGGTCAATGAATTCTCCATTAACCTATTAAACTAAAACACAGGAACTGTAATGTAACGAGAATGAAATTTGAGATCAAAATGTTAACTTATTAAACTAAAGGACTAAAAATGATTTTGGCCTAAATATTTTGGAAAGCAGCACGAATTGAACAATAAAATTAACCCTTGCATTCTTGCCTCATTGTAAACTTGGCCCCCCTAAAGTTTTTTTTCACAAGCATTCAAATTGATTTTTTTTATATATAGAAAATTGAGTATCAAACCTAATAACAGGATGTTATTTTGTTATTTTGGCATTATAATAACCAATAAAAAAACAAATCAAAACAAATAATCCAGTTAAATTCTAATTGAGAGCAATGTTAAAAGATGAATTCATAAAAATAAAAACCCAGTGTCCAAATTAGATAAAAATCAAAAGCAAATAAAAAAAAAAATTAGCGACTTTTTAAATATTAACCACAGTAGAAACCCTGCATTCTTTCATAATTTGTTAGATTAATCCCTTCACTCTTTTTTTTGCAAGCAATAAAATGAATTTTCTTTTGTAAAATCAAGATCCGTCTATTGTTGAAATGATTTTTTAATACCTCAATAATCTCATAGATAATAAATAAAAACAAATCACAAATCCATATTCTATTGTAACACAACATCAAAGAATGATTTTTTTAAAAAAATTGAGTGACCAAATTAGAAAATAATAATAATAATAACAAAAGCACTGACCAAATTACAAATATATTTATATATATTTGTAATTCACATTGTATTGTATTTTGGGCATAATGAATTACATAATGTTTTTGGCACGGGATTTAGGTGAAAAACAATTCTAGCTATTAAATTAGAAAGAATCAATAAAATAAAAAAGCACTATTGCAATTCTTAATACATTGAGTCTTGGTGTACACTGTTTTTAGCGTTGAATTTTGGTTGTTGTTAATTATAATACCATTAATTAAAAATTACATTAAAATATTAATATTTATTTAATTTGCATGTTTATGAACAAGCTTGAATGTGAGTGAGTGAAAGTTAATTAAGTGGTCTTCCGAACTATTATTTAACTTCATATGTAACTTATATGACTCTTTCTCATATCGTGATAGGTAATTATTTTTAAAATAATTTTATTTAAACATATATTAAAATAATATATATTTTTTAAATTAATTTTTAATATTAGTATATTAAAATATCTGAAAACATAAAAAATATAAATTTAAAATAAATAAATAAATAAATTTAATTTTTTTTAAAAATGCTTTTAAAACATAAAAACAAATAAGTTTAGATTTTAACTTGTGTATATATTAACATGTGGTAAGAATTTTTTTGTAAAATTATTTTTAAATTAAAAATTTATCAAAAAAATATTATATATATATTTTTTAATTTTTAATATTAACATATCAAAACTATAAAAAATTATTTTAAAAAATCAATTATTTACAATTTAAAAAAGACTTATTGTGTGCTTGCTTCAGCCTTTTCAATTCCCTTTCATAAAGAAAACATCAAATTATTTTTTTTAAATATTTTTAAAATTTTAATGTCTTAATTTAAAAAATAATAAAAAATATATTTTTTAAATTACCCTACACAGTATTACTAAATACACACAAAAACAAGTTGGGTTGGGTTAGTACGGAATGAGTTTACCCTTTATTTCCTTCTCGCTCAGATAAGCCAGTCTGTTTCTTTATGTTCCAACTGAAATAACAAATCTCAGCTGCCGGAGAAATCAGAGCCTGCAAAAGACCATCCATTCTTTTGATATGTCAAAAGCAGCAGCCAACGTTGCCAGTTTTTCTCACACTTTCAAGTACTTATTGGGTCAGTGCTCTTTTTTCTTTCTTTTCATAACTATAGATAGATAGCTCTGTTTGTCAAAATATAATGTGGGTTTCTCGTTTTCTTCATCAGCTACTCAGTTCTTGTCAAGAGGAATCCCTTTTATTTTCAATTCCTGGATCGTTAGACACCTTACAGCCGAGGACTATGCGGTATTTATTTCTTGTTTTTGAAAATCGCCTCACGGGTTTTGTGATCTGAAATGAAATTATCTTGTTTGTGCAGTTATATGCAGTGCAATTTCATCTCTTTGTGACATGTGTGTTGTTTCTTAGTCGAGAAGGATTCCGGCGAGCCTGCATGAGGGCCGACATTAAATGGTTCGCTTCTTTAGTTACATTTGCTTATTTCCTGTTTTATTTTCGTCTAGTGTGAGAAAAATACTTAAATCGTGAAGTAGATTGTTGAATTCTGCAACCTATGCATAGTCTCCTACACGGTTTTAGATGATTGTCAAACCCTTTTATTAGTTAGAATGAAGGCAGATTCTTTTAGGCCAAACCTTGATTCAGAGTTGAACTTCTATCTGATTTATTGCAAAACTGTGATATATATGCTCCAGTGATGGTGCTTCAACTGAGGAATATGCAGCAAAGTTATTAAAAATAGCTTGGATGACACTCCCTCTTGGAGTAGTTACTACGATTTCAGCATGTGTTTTTGTTTTCTGGTGGCAAGGATTAACTTATTCTGATCCATACGCACAAGCTATCTTGATCAATGGTATGATGCTATAATTGCCTCGATCATTACTGTTGTTGCAACATGATTTTCTCTTTTTGAACTGTTTTCTCATATCATTCTTTATTGCCAGCAGCAAGCTCAAAAAAGTTTTAAACCTCCTGAACATGTTCTTCCTAAACATTATTTAGCTTGTCAATTGAGACTTTCATTTTAGTAACTTTGGAAGTAGAAATGGGTCATAGGAAAGCCAGGGAACTACTCAAAAGTTGCATAATTTACAGCAAGTTTGAGAAAGCAGTGGCTTTGTTGAATGAAATTTTAGGAGAGGAATATAAGAGTAAAAAAAAAAAAAACATGTGAATCAATTGTCCAAATGCACTGCCCTGTACTTTGCTAATGTATTGATAAATCACTAGTTTTCATTAGTTTCACCATTCATGATCCATTATCAGATCTTCATGATACTTTGCTGTAGCTAAGTATATATCATGTCTCTCCTCTTCCCACCCAAGGGACTCTTTCACATGCTTCTCCATGCGCTTTGTGCATTACATAGCATCAATTACTAGCTTACTAGTCCCTTTATAGTAAACTTGTTTCTTTTATTGCAATTGAATGTACTTTATCTCATCAGCATTATCCTTTTCCAATTTACATAAAAAAATGATTGTTAGCTCACTTTATGTCACAGGCTGTGCATGTATTTTGGAGCTTTTGGCCGAACCCTTGTATATTGTCTCTCAGAATTTGCTATTGCTCAAACTGCGGTTGATCGTTGAAACAGCAGCTACACTTTTGCGTTGTTTGACAATGTACATCCTGATTGTCAAGCAAACCAGCATGGTAAAAGTTTATTTGAAAAGGCAGTTGCTCTTTTGTGTTGTCTGACAATGAACATCATGAAAGTTATAAGTGGTAAATCTTACTAATGGCATGTGGTAGATAAGCACTTGAATTCTCTTACAGGTAGAAATAAAGTGTCACCATCTGTTTTTGAGACAATCAAGGATGTTAAAAGATGCTATATGCATCAACAACATCCCAGTCTGAAAGTTTGATGAGCGTGCATGTTTGTATTGATTGCATCTTATGGATTCACCATTTCAATGTTTTTGTATTAGGTGATTTAAAGGTGTGTTTGGGAGTACTTCCGCTTCTGCTTTTAGGTGCTTTTCAAAAGTTCTTTTAGCTTGAAAAAACATTAAATTGATATTTTTAATGCTTTTTGATGTGCTGATGTCGAAAATAAAAAAACAAATATGAAAAAAATTCATTTTGATGCATTTTCAAGCAAAAAGCTATTTTGAAAAGCACCTTGCAGCACAATCCTAGACACACTTAATAAACAGATTTTGGGGAGAATCTATTCCTCCATGTGGTGGATATTGTCTGCTAATCAGTATGCTTCATTTTCTCGTTCCACCTTTTTTTCTAAACTGAAATCGTCCATTTCTTCTCATCTCCAACATCTTGGATTTTTTTTTTTTACTTCTTTTCTTGTGGAAGTCTTTGGGTGGATTTTATGCAAGATGTTTCTTCAACTTATGTTTAGGACATGGTTATCTCACTTTTTTCTTTTTTGGACATTTGAGATAAATTCCTTGAAAACTGGCTACAAAATGGTAATTTGTTGCACTGTATCATTAAAAAAAGGTTGAATAAATGTATTTATTCATGTCCCCGTATCTGTTTTTCTAAGTAATCTCTTCTATCTGAATTCCTAGTGGCAAGACTCTTGCTTGTTTTCTTGAAATTTGTGGAGCCTAACTCTATAGGCTTGTTCACAAAAAACTTTGACAGAAAGTTTCTAATTCTTGTAGGATAAGGGGATTGTTTTTGCGTTGTCGCAAACTGCATATGGAGCTTGTTTGTTCTTAGGATATTGGAGTTACTTTGTTCTTTTCCGTGCATTTAGAAGTTCTGTTCTTTTCCCTTTCAGGTATGATTTCTTTGTATGAACAAAGTTTCTTTCTTCAGTATGATTTGATTTTCATCCCTGTCCCTCCAGTCTAAAAGAAAACAAAGCAAGGAAATATTGCTTAAGCTGACAGTGCGATGGAAACCTGTTTGATTTGTTTATTTTTTTACCCTGTCAAGCTTGACAGTGTCTTCAATTTGCTCATATTAACATGTTATCAATTTACAGCAAGGTTCCTTAGCAATTGTGTGGCATTCACAATTATTTTGTTAAAATATTAGTTAACACTATGTCTTTCAACAGACTAGGAACCATAATGGATTATGACAAGCAGCTCTCTAGCATGTGTGTTCTGTTCACTCTACAATCCTTTCAAAAGCTTATCCTTCAAGAAGGGGAAAAATTTGTTCTTGTATGGTTGGATACCCCATACAACCAGGCTGTATATGGACTTGTTGACAAGTTAGGTATGTGGCTGGATCAGATATTATTGGCCTCGTTGAGTGTTTATATAAACCAAAATGGCTGTGATTTGAATATTTTGCTTCCTTGATGAAGATAATTTGATTGATATAGTATGTTATAAATGCTAAATTTTCATATCCAGGGAGCTTAGTTGTCAGATTGGTGTTTCTTCCATTTGAGGAAAGTTCATATGCTACATTTGCCAGGTCTGCATCAGGTTTATTTCTCTCATTTGTTTTCTTAATGTTCTGATTTTGAAAAAAATTGCTTTTGTTATTTTGATGGTGCGAGTCTCTTCATGTGCTCTGCATTTTCTTGCTTTGGGGTTTCATCATTTTTGTTATCTATTTGAATGCAGTTTATTCTGTTAGCTAGCCACTTATTTATTTTTAGTTAAGAAGCACAGCAACAAACTTTGTTGAGTCAGATAGTTGGGAGTCAGATAGTTGGGAGTCAGAAAGGGCAGGGTGTGGAAAAGGATTTTGTTTCATCTTCTGTATTTGAGTGTTCCAGAAGAAACGAAGTTGTTTTTTTTACTGCTTGTCCCCACTGACTGTGGTGGCCAGGCATTAGTTGAAACTCGGTAATTCATAACTTATTTCTAGTCCGGACTGTTATAATTATGGCTAACACTACCATCACTAGCTTATCTGGTGTGGTCAAGCATTTGCCCTAGAATAGTGTGTGTGATCATCTCCTTTACTTGCCAGAATGGTTAAGAATTTGTAGATTCTTTTCCTTTCATTTCTTTTGGACTGAGACTTACAATTTGAATACATGCAGCATATGCATTTCAACATCAATTTGAAGTCACCACATCTCCATTTTCTGCCATAAGCAGCTGAATGCTTCTCCTTCTCATGACAGGAAAAGATCCAAACAGAAGCAGGAAACTGGGAAGCTGCCTATCAGAGGCCTTGAAGCTTGTTTTGTTAATTGGTGCATTCCTTCATTTCTTGTCTATATATGCACCTAGTCAAATAGTTTTCAAGTTTCTGTTTACCCTTTTTATATTATGAAAATTGTCATGACAAACTTTTTCAAATTTATAGTACTGCAGAAAAAGCAGCACATTCTTTCTGTCCCAAGTTTGTGAGCTTGGTGGCGATTAAGGATCAATCCATCAATTTTCACGACTCCTTTTCTCTCATCGTCCAGGTGTTGTATTTATGACATTTGGCCCTAGTTACTCCTACTCTCTCATCAGAATGTTGTATGGCCGTAAATGGAGTGATGGAGAGGCATCGACAGCCCTCCAGTATTATTGCTTCTATGTCATTGTCTTGGCTATGAATGGTTAGTAACAACATTTCCCATTATCACACTTTGTCTTGGCTATGAATGGTTAGTAACAACCTTTTCCATTATCACTCCTATAAACTATTATTTTTCATTTGACCACAAATAAACTGCTCTTTGTAATCCTTCTGTCATTCTTTCTCATTTTCTCCTCCTGTTGATTCCTGATTATGTTTTGGAAAAAAAAGTGCACAGACAATCTATGTCATGGCATAATCAGGTCACTGGTTTTTTATTATCAACTACGTGTAGAAATTTGCTGGATCAACTTGTAAATCAAGAGTTTATTGTTAGAAAAATGAAGAGATTAATGGTTATTATTTTACTTCTAGATCAGTAGAGGTTCTTGGTGTCATCATTTCTACGCATTTGGACAGGAGTGCAAGCTTCACAAATGCACACATAATTTGCTTGTGAATCTATGAACGTTTCAACAAGCAACTTGATTACCACAGACAATGCAGCTCTCAGCTTTGCTTTTATATACTGTTATGAAAATGTTGACCTTCATTTGACTTTGCATCAGGAACTTCTGAAGCTTTTCTACATGCTGTTGCAACAGAGAGCCAAATCAAGCGCTCAAATGATTCGTTGCTTGTGTTCTCATTGATATATGTAGTGATGAATGTCCTGCTGATAAAGTCAGCTGGTGCTGTTGGCTTGATTCTGGCAAATTCCTTAAGTATCCTTTTCAAGTTGCGGGCTTTTTTATTAGCCATTATTTCACCAGGCACCCATGCATGCCCACCATGTGCATTTTATACACATTGTACATGGTCATGAGACTGAGTTTTGGTGAGTTTGACACAAAATATTTGAAGCCCATTAATTGACACTGTTTCACTTGTTGCCTTATCATGATCATATTTGTTGTCAGAATTTTGATTTATTTGGTAATTATGCATTTGTTTGAAGGAAGTCATGGTTGCCTTTTGGAAACTAGATTTCTAACTATAGTTCTAACGAGTGAAGAGAAAAGAGTAAATCTTTTATGATAGATGTTCCATTGCTTTCATAGTTACCAAAGGTGAAGGATTGCGTGAATTTGCTATTTCCCTTTGACACTGGATTGCTTAACAGTTTGGTTGTGCCAGTGTTATAGAAGTTGAATAATGGGAATTTAGATCTAGGCATAACTGTGTTTCGCCTAGGATTTCCACATATAAGCAGCATAGTTCTGACTAAGAGTGCTTGGTAAGTTAGGCTATCATAAACAAGACCCCTAAGGTTTTGCAGTTGAGAGAATAAACTTCCATTCAAGGTAAAGTAATTTTGAAAAGCAGCCAGGATACTGTTTCAACCAATATTGTCTTCTGAAAGTGTCTCGGTTGCCAATTTCAACCTATATTGTTCAGCTGTTGGGTAAGTGGCTTTGAAGGGGCTTTCCATGATGATATCTAACTCAGTTGTGACTAGTTTATGTTCTTCCTTGATTCCTAAATTTAACCAATTACCAGTGGTATATGCTTTATTAAATTTAAATCTTTGGGTCGCTGGTTTCTTGACTGTACTGAAGATATGATCTTGAGGATTATATACTCCGCAGTATTCATCAAATACTACTTCCAGGTATGGCTTTGATACTGCATGTCTTCCATGTTTTTGGGTACTTATATCAACCTTATACTGGATACGTGTTTTTCTCTCTGCAGGATTCTTCTGCGTTTTCTTTTACCAGCTGCTTACCTTCAGGTTGGACAGTTCTGTTGTTTTCTGGTGTAATTACTCTCATCTCTGAGAAATTATTTCTGGACCACGAAAATTTCTGGCCAACATTTTTAATCCACTTCTCCATCGGCTTAACTTGCTTCTGCATTTCGTCTTTCATCATGTAAGTATCTTCTTGTCTCTTATTTCAATTTATGCTATAGCCATGTGAACTGAGTTTCGAGGTGCGAATTCAGTTGGCCATTTTAACTTTTCTTATGCTCCTTTTATTTTTATTTTATTTTTTTTATGTGGAAAGTTTCCTGTAATTTTATTTTCATTTATCATTAACAGTTACCGCCGCGAGAGACCTTTCATCAACAGAATTATCCGTTTCCGTGATCACATGGACTGAAGAATAAATAACTGTCCTAACAGCTTGTGCGTGTAAGATTTTATTTTTCAGATTATTTAATCAATTACTATTTGCTCTGCTGTCATTTGGGTATATAATTAACAAAGAAGGGCCTTTGAATGCAGCACAAAAAACACTAGGGTGAGGATGAATTACACTCTGTTGAAGTCCATTCCATGTTACGGTGGGATTTTTAGCAGCAAGGTAACTAACAATCAAAGTTATAATGTTGCAATAGCGGTTTGTTTCTTACAAGCTAGCGTCATCACTAACAACATTACTCCCCCCAGTTAAAAAAACATCATTTCTCTAATTTTGAAAACATTGTTTTCAATACCATCATAATTGACTAGCAAGAAAGTTGAAAAGCTTGAGACAATTTTCTGAAGTGCAACTTTTGAAGGGTTGCAATTTGCATTAGATTTTAATTTCGGATCTCTTTTCTTTTGTCTTTGATGAGAAAGTATGCCAGGGTCGTGGGTGCGAAATTTGCGCTCAGGACCCCTATTCTGGCTTCTGCTGCCTCTGCTTGAATTTTGTTTTTCCCTTGCTCCCCTCACGTCAAGGTCATATAGGGTCTCAAGTGGCAGCACAATGCAATGTCTCCAACATGGCACTATGAATGCCCACTAACATTGCCACTCCTTCACAATGCTTGTCAGACTTTATTGCTGCGGTTTTTGAATCTAAGCCAATGCCGAACTAGTGAAAAAAGGTTTCTCCTTTTACCAGGATTACTGGATACCCAACAGGGAACAGTGGAACGCACTTGCTCCTCAATTTGGGCAAGAACTTCGCGATTCAGTGGAGCTGCTAGTGTTGTCTTATGAAGATCATTTTCAAAATAACAACACACTGCATCGTTAAGCTTCTTCAATTAGGCTCTGCTATGGACAACCGGTAGACTGATGTCTGCTCATTCCATTGCGAAGTTTATGGTGTTGTTTTTGTGCTCTAATAACAATTTTCCTTTGGATAAGAAAACATGACAGTGCGAGCATCATACTTTAGTAGAAAAAGGTGGTAAACGTTTAAACAGCCATGATAACCCGTTATAATGGTTCTAGTCAATGGCCCCCCCTTTTCATCTACAAAAGTAACTTTGTCCATCATAAATGCCCCATATTATTTGATGGACCAACCTAAATATAGCATGACACAAGATACCAGTCAATCTCAAAAAAAAAAAAAAAAAAATCTCTGGTAGGTGAGAAATTGGGCAAATGAACAGGCCAGTAAAAAATAAAACAAAAAATAAAATAAAGGGATGGAAGAGAGGGCCACAAGTGCAAATTTGATGATTCATAGGACACCCACGGGCGTGTTGGGTTGTCCTCCAGTGTCACTCCGGGAGCAGTGCTCAGTAATTATAAGCTTTGAAAGCTTGAGAAAGAAAAAGGTGGATAAAAGAGGGGAAAAACGAACTTATTATGATTAAGAAGGAGACTAGGTTTAGAGTTTAGACAAGAATCCACCGAACCCACGAGTATAAAGTTTCTCCTATCTTCTAAAACAAATGATGGAAATTTGAGAGTTTTGCTTGGGAGGTGGTGGTGGATTGCATTACTACAAAGTCGTTTGCTTCAGAAAGCAGGCATGAAGTGAGGGAATGCCACTCGCAACATGTCAAGGAGTGGGAATATAAGTTACACGAACATCTTAATATATCGAAAGAGTAAGGAGAAAGAACAAAAAAGAAAGAAAAGGGGGCGAGAGATGGCTCCAATAATGGATGATGCTCTTTTTGTCTCTTGCATGCCTCTAATAAACTAAGGAACTCCAGCCTCCACAACCATTTTGACCACCGGAGGCTTTTTGCAGTTCCGTCCAAGGCTTTCTTACGTTCGTCCACCAAGGATTTCATTGCGGATTAGACACGATAATGATCATTTTACATTTTCAAGACAAAATTATTAATCTTACTGTTGAGGGTAAGATATTCTCTTCATCCAAATAATCGGGTACAAATCAATCTTTCAATGTTTTTTGAGCAGTTTTCATCGTATTTTCACTGTATATTTTAGTTATAAATTGTAATGAAGTTGATTTAAGTTAAATTTTATGTTTTAATAACTAAAAAAATAATTAGCATGTGTGAGATACACCCGTGCTATTTAGGAGGCATGTGTGACATTTCTTGAAGATCAAACACTGACTTTTATGGTAGTGTTGGGAGCGGCATATCAAGTAGTGTTGGGAGCGGCATATCGAGCTCTTCCAGGTGATAAGGCGCATGTTAGTAGAAAATCGATGGTGTGGCTTTGATAAACTATTTTTTATGTCCTCTTTCTTTTCTTTCTCATGGCCTCAGGTTTCGTGCACGGGTATTAGGTTATTGGACCTTGAGTTTCATGATTTTTTCTGTTTTTTTTCTATGAAGTTCTCCTGATCTCATATCCTAGGTCACAGGTTAGTCGAGATAACCAAGGTTGACTTGAATTTTTTTTTTGACATTTGTTTTTAATTGATTTTTTTTAGTTTTGCATTCTATCATTTAGTTTTCTTAAGAGTTGACGTCTATTGTTTTATTTAATTTTGTTTTTGTAAAAAGTTATCATCGTCTCATGATTTTAGCATATTGACTTGAGTCAGATTTTTTTATCCTTTTTAAAATGTAATTTTTTTTCTCAGTTCGTTCTTCAATGTTTAATTTGCTGGTAAATTAGCTTTGAAAATTTCTTATTTTTCTCAATATAAATAAGCTTGTGTTTACTAAACTGAGTGGTCTTGATAAAATAGTAGAGTTAGTTATTTCAAGCTTGTGTTTTTCAAAGGAAGAAACTTTGCGAGGGTTGGGAACTCCAAAGACTGAGGGCGGGCGCAAGTTGATCGTAAAAGAACCCTTCCTCTTGGACCTTTTATTCTCTTTTGTGTCTTGCCATGGATATTGATGAAGCTTTCAAGAGACATTCTTGTTTAAAGTAGGGCTTCCCCGGAAACATGTTGTCGTTCACGAATCCCAGAGCTCTGGTTAAGTACAAAAGCTTGGAAAATTTACGTGGTTTTGTTGGATTTGCATGTCTCGCCCTGACCATTCAAAAGAAAAGGGAAGAATAAATAACCAATATCAATTTACATTTCTGTAGCAGCTTATAATTATTACAAGTGCTGATTTTAACACTGGCTCTTCATGCTTCAACACACGATCGAATTAAGAAGAAGATATATAGTACGTTGTATATGTTTAATAATATATAAAAAAAGAATCATTTTGAGTCCCTAATTCACTCGTTAATTTGTTGCCTTAATTAATTATATATCGCATGCATCATAGAGAATGGAGAATCACAAGTTCTTACTCAAAGTTGTAGCTACAAGGACAAGTTCCCAAAGCCCATTTTCCCATTTAATTCCTTATTTTACCTCTCCTTTTTCCCTTTAATATCTAATTTACTTTTTAGAAGGTCTAAATCATTCGGTTGTCTGTTCTCATTTCATTGCATAAAACTCTCAAGTCTCAAGATAAGTGACGGTGCCCTCTCGAATATTGATGCTAAAGCATCTTTATTTTTCTCTTTAAACAAGCACCAAATGATAGAACATGACATGCAATGATGACTTGGGACCCTTTATTTTTGGTATTATTTATCTTGTTTTGTATTTTGCTAAATCCTCTTGATTAAGCCATGAAGATCATCAACAATTAAAGGTTTCAAATGTGTGATTATTGCAATCGTTTCTTGATCACATGGATTATCTCTTAATTTAACCCTTTTACCTTTCAAATTCACCCCAAAAAAGCTCCATTTTTTTTTTGAAGCTCTCATCATAAACAACCAAACTGTCGGATCATCAGGCGCCAGTGTATGCTTTTGTTTTTGTTGCTAGTGGACACTGTTATAAAATTAAAATGGCATGGCATCAAATAGGATCAAACCCATTAAAACAATTAATCAATCAATTGATTTTTTGTAGTTTCTAAACAACGGTACACGGAAATTTGAAGTGGGTATTCATGTTCTTCTCCAAGTTAAAGTTGCATGTGCTGAACATATAGTGTGCTTTTGGAAAATAATTAAAGTGGCCTAAGTGATGTGATTGGAGAGTGTTTCTCATCTGAAGAATATCAGTCTTGTTAGGATAAAATACTGAGTTGGTCGAGCTATTAAGTCTACGTACGTTTCTTGACCTAATCAGAATCGGTCTCTCACATGCCCATTTAACTCACCTTCAAACCGTCATGATTTTGTTCTCCACTTAGAGATTAGATAATAAGTTATAATGCGAACAGAAAAAAAGAGGATTATGGTCATGAAAGAGCACTATTCATGACTCATGAGAGGTGACTTTGAAGTCGAACAGTACTGAGGGGTGGCGAGACACAGATTTTGTTTTTGAAAAATCGAGCATGGGACACCCTAATGGACCCAGTTCTCATCGTCTTACCAATCTTATTCTCGAGTATGTTCAACTCTTTCATCATTCTCTTGTGGAACCCTCCACCTCCTTTCTTTACCTTTCTATTACATCATCTTGGGTCTCTATAAGTGTATGTATTTTGATCACTAGTCATTTTGCTTTTGTTTTTAAAAACTTTTCATCTCTATAAATTCTATTTGCTAAGTGTTTAGATACGTATCATCAACGTAATATCCATAATTCAATCTATGTTAGTTATTGTCCCCACGTTAGTTTCTAACGTAAGAGAACAAGACTCTAATATTATGAAATTAATTTGTTAATTAAGAAATGAAAAGAAGATACACACATGACACATTTAATACAATAAATTCAAAAATAATAGATAAAATGTATTTCTTTAGTCAAAATCTTCATTTTCTTATTTTCCCCTTTTTTGATGAAATGTGTCTTAATTATTTATAGACATGTTTCTTCAGGTAATTAAATAATATTGGCAAGAATTTTAATGATTTAAATTCATTAAAAAAATATGTATTTCTTTTAAAAAACTTCCTTTTCCTTATTCATTTGCTCCTTTTATTCTTTGACAAATCCAGCCATACATTCCTTAGTGAGAGAGGCAGAAATAAGATTGAGTATAATATGATCATGCGTGTGCCATTTCTTCAGTAAGATTCAGAAACAGATCAACAACCTGATGAATCTAAGCTGAAGGTGCTGGAGAAATCCCATAAAGATAGCACGATATTAAATCCTGACTTTCAAGCAAAGGAACAATTTGACAGACGATGCCACACTAGCATCGACCTGCTTATTTTTGTGTTTTAAAAATATTTTTAAAAAAATTTGAAATTTTTTTATTATTTTATTACCTTCAAATTAATATATTTTTAGTATTTTCAAATTATTTTGATGTGTTGATGTCAAAAATAATTTTTTTAAAAAAATCATTAACATGTATTTTGACATGAAAAATTATTTGAAAATAATTACAATCACACTGACAAACAAGTCAGTGGGAGTGAGTTTGATCGTGAACATATGCCCCTTCGTATTAAGCAGAAGCAGCTGGTTGGTGAAAGAATCAACCATTATATTATATTAACAATATCTAAATGGTGTGGGGGAATCACTGTTCCCCTACACCTAAATCACTGTGGATTACAACAGTAATCCACAATGCTTTTTTTTTTTTTTTTTTTTTTTTTTTTTTTTTCAACTTTCCTCTTTTTTTTTCGTTTTTTTTTTCTTTTTTTTTTAAATTGCTTTTTTTTTTTTTCCAACTTTGCTTTTTTCTTTTTTTCCATTTAATTTTCTTTTAAAATGTTTTCTTTATTGATTTTACTTTTTAAATATTGAACTGGTTAAAAATTCTGCTTTGTAATTTTTTTTCTTTAAAATATTGTGGATTGTTACGGTGTTTTTTCAATTAGTTTTTCTATTTTATTTTTTTATTTTTTCAAAATTATATTTGTTAATTTTTTATATTGAGCTGATTAAGAATTTAGTTTTGTAATTTTTTTTTCTTTAAAACATTGTTGATTGCTACAGTGTTTCTCTGCATGGTTTTCTTTGTTTTTGTTTTTATTTTCTCCAAAATTATCTTTTTTTATTTTATTTTTTAATATTGAGCTTAAAAATTACAGTTACAATATGTGAGGAAAGCACTAACTTTCCTCGCAAATTACTGTGGATTGCTACAGTGTTTTTTTCATGTGGTTTTTTTCTGTTTTGTTATGTTTTTTTTTTCTAAAATTGTCTTTGTCAGTTTTATTTTTAAATATTAAGCTGTTAATAATTGCAATTACAAATAAATACAAGTTTTTCCTCACAAAACACTATGGATTGATACAATTTTTCCTCACATGGTTTTTTTCCAGTTTCTTTTGTGTTTTTCTTTTTTGTAATATTTTTTTAAATTATCTTCGTCGATTTTATTTTTTTAATATCGAGTTGGTTAGAATTTAACTTTGTAATAAAGCTTAATCATGTGGGGAAAACACTGTAGCTTTCCTCACAAAACATTGTTGAAAATTACTATTAAAAGTCATTATAAATAATGTTAAATCATGTGGGGAAGCACTGTAGCTTTCATCACAAAACACATGAATTGCTACAGTGTTTCCAACATGATTTTTTCCTTTTTTTGTGTTTTCTTTTAATATTTTTTTTCTAAAATTATCTTTGTCGATTTAATATTTTTTAATATTGAGCCGATTAAGAATTTAGCTTTATAATTTTTTTCTTTAAAACACTGTGAATTATTGCAGTGTTTTCCATATGATTTTTTTTTTTTTTTCCAAAATTATCTTTGTTTATTTTTAAAAATATTAAGTTGGTTAAGAATTATAATTACAATAAAGTTAAATCATATAGGGAAAGCGTTATAGTTTTTCTCACAAAACACTAAGGATTGCTACAGTATTTATCTAAATGGTTTTTTATTTTATTTTATTGGGGAAAGCACTGTAGTTTTCCTCATAAAACATTATCAATTGCTACAATGTTTTTTCTTATAGGTTTTTTTCCTTTCAAAATTATCTTTGTTGGTTTTTTTTAATATTAAGTTGGTAGAAAATTTAGCTTTGTAATTTTTTTTCTTTTTATTAACAGAAAAGCTAAATCATGTGGCGAAAGCAATGTATCTTTCCTCCCAAAACATTATGGATTGCTACAAATCATTTTGTTCAGTCTCTAAGTTTTGATCACCAACACAACTTTTTTTCCCGTCATGAAATATTAGCTTCATCATATCTTTAGTTTCTATTACTTATCTAGCGTTGGTTCACAATTATAACACTATTAAATATATTTATTTTATAAGCCCGCGGCAGCGCGTGGGCATGCATCTCGTAATAAGCTAAAATTGCTCAGTGTTTCACTGTGGCAGTCCACAGTGAAACACTGAGCTGTCTCTTTTTTTATTGTTTTTTTTTATATTTTTGTTTTCTATGCCTTCCAGTTTTTCTTCTTCTTTCTTTGTTTATTTTTTCTTTTAATATTTTTTTTTTAATTTAGTTTGTTAATATTAATTTTTTTTATTTTGTTATCAAACTTTCATGACACTGGTCCCGAGTTTAACAGGTTAATTTGGTTTCACGAGTTAATCTTGATTTTTTTTTTTGCTTTTTTTTTTCTTTTTAATTAATTTTTTTCGTTTAATTTAGTTTGTTAATGTTAAATTTCTTTTTATTTAGTTATCAGACTTTCATGACATATATCCTAGACTTTCCGTCCATTTTTTTTTTGTTTTTTTTTTCTTTGGTTAATACTAATTTTTTTTATTTAGTTATCAGACTTTCATAAGACGAATTTCAGGTTTAACGAGTTAATCTAGTTTGGCAAGGTAACATGAAGTTTTTTTTTTCGCTTTTTTTTTTCCTTTTAATTAATTTTTTTTCATTTAGTTTAGTTTGTTGATGTTAAATTTATTTCTATTTAGTTATCAGACTTTCATGACACATATCCCGAGTTTGAAGGGTTAACAACGTTAATTTTGGGTTAACCCGTCAATTTTGTTTTTCTATTTAGTTATTAAACTTTCATGACGTGAATCCTAGGTTTGATGGGTTAACCTGGTTTGAAGGGTGAAACCTGTTAATTTAGATTTTTTTTTCTTTTCTTCATTAGTTTTTTCTTTTTTTCATTTTCTTTTTAATTAATATTTTTTAAAAATTTAGTTCATTAATATTAAATTTTTTTCTATTTAGTTATCGACTAATGCCTTTAGCTTTTTTTTTTCCTTTTTTTTTTTGTTTTTGTTTTTATATCTTTGACCCCGGACTGCACAGTGCAGTCCATAGTGAAAAAGTTGATGCCTTTTGTTCGTTTGCTTTTTTTTTTTTTACTTTTTAATTATTATTTTTTAAAAATTTGGCTTGTTTATGTTAAATTTTTTTTCTATTTAGTTATAAGACTTTCATGACATGGATCTCATGTGTTGACGGGTTAGCCTAGTTAATTCAGTTTTTTTTTTATTTTTTTTATTAGTTTTTTTCTTCGTATAGGTTTTTTCTTCTTTGTTTTTCCCTTTTAATTTTTTTTTTAATTTAGTTTGTTGATATTAAAATTCTTTCTATTTAGTTATCAAACTTTTATGACACGGATCTTAGGTTTGACGGGTTACCCAGTTAATTTAGATTTTTTTTTCTTTTTCTTCATTAGTTTTTTTTCTTCCTATAGTTTTTTTTTCTTTTAACCCAGTTAGTTTTTTTCTTTTTGCTTTGTTTCCTTTTTTATGTTTTTAACTGTGGACTACACAGTATAATCCATAGTGAATACCAATGCCTTTTGTTTGTTTTTGTTTTTTTTTTCCTTTTTAATTAATTTTTTTTTCTATTTAGTTATCAAATTTTCATGACATGGATCCCGGGTTTAACGGGTTAGCCCAGTTAATTCTGGGTAACCCCAGTTAATTTTGGGTAACCCGTCAATGTTTTTTTTTTTTTTTAATTTAGTTATTAAACTTTCACGACACGAATCCAATGTTTGACGGGTTAACCCAATTAATTCGGATTTTTTTTTCTTCATTAGTTATTTTGTTCATGTTAGTTTTTTTTCTATGTTTTTTTTTTTACTTAATTTATTTAATTATCATATTATAAATATTATTCTTAAGTTTGGCGTTGCAGCCAAACCCAAAACTCTTTGGTGTAGCTTTGCAGAAAGACATAATATTTTTATATCTTAATTTTTCTGATATTTTTTATACAAAAAAAATTAACATGTAACATCACGCGGGTCATCTAACTAATGATATATATAGCTTTTAAGGAGACTTTGGCGAGGATTTCACTGACAACTCTAATACCATGCAAAGGTAATGCCTCAAGCATGAATTTTGTGAGTGTTCTTCATTTATACAAGAAAATAATTTAAACAATGAATATATGTTGCTCATCTGAATCTTGTGTGCTGGGATACTCTATAGTACATTGCAATTATTGATGTCAAACAATGAATTAGGCTGCTAGCCGGCTATATATTTCCTGGGGTGTTTGTGACGACGAAAGTTACTTTTCAAAGTATATTTTATTTATAAATAATATATATTTTTTAAAATTTATTTTAAATATTAATACATCTAAATAATTTAAAAAATATAAAAATATTTTAAAATTAAAAAGAAAACATTCAATTTTTTTAAAAAACACTATTAAATTGTACTTCAAAACACTAGCATTGAAGTACACACAGCCCAACAAGGTGGCAATATAAAAAAAGATATATATATTTTTTGTTTTTTGATGTATAGCATGCAGGAAAAAGTGAGGTGTGCAAACTTTATGGCAAGTCATGCCACAAGCTTACAAGAGAAGATGATTGTGTTCGGGCTTTGCAGTTTGGTCCTTGTAGTTTATCTTGCTTTATAAATTGGGAAGTTTTATCTCCAAGATTCCGCATTGCGTGAGTGTCTGGTTGGTTATACCAAATTTTACCCTTTTACGAGACAAGCCATCCAGGAATCCCTCTACACATGATATGTGAGATACAAGGCAGCTTACAAGTCCAGATGACCAGTGTTTGTTCATTCTAGGACCACTTGTACAAATAAAAGTGATAATTTCCTGAGGATCTAGCAAGCAGCTTCTATATATCCTGTGTTCTTGGAAAACTGAGATCCAAAAGTGAAGTCTTGCAGCTGTTATTTCTGTGGTTATGGCACAAAATTCATGGATGGCTAGCCTCTAATGTCGACACCTTGCATCTTCCCCATAAATCATATTTTGAGCTGAGATTATTTCGCAATTTAAATTAAAATTTTTTAATTGAAATGATTATTTTACACGCTATAAAAGCTTTTACTTTCGACGTCTAAGTTGCTTCATGCTCTTTTCTTGAACACACTGCAATCCCTTTTCTTACCCCTTCTTCTCTAGCAGATATAGAATCTCGGAATATTTTCTCAATATAGATGTGATCAGTGCATCGTTGATGCCCAATTGAATGTCAAGATGTATAAGTAAACCTTATATTTATATATATATATATGATAAATCAAATTATTGAAATCCTTTCCATTTTAAACTAGACTCGCTATTCCCAACACCCTAACTCTTTTTTTTCTTTTTTCTTTTTTCTTTTTCCAACGCCCTAAATTTAAACAGTAGCATCGTCGGCTTCCCAAGAGGCCAGATATTCGAAGCGACAAGCTGTAGGCTACTGCATCAACAAAAACTTAAAAGAGTTCACTGTTTTACTGGATAGACAGATATAAAATCCTATGAATTGGATCAATAAAATAATAATTTTACTTTTCTTAAACAAAACTAGTTAATTCAGTTTTTCATAGGTTCTATTAATCATTGTTGGATTGAATGGGACAACCCAATCTTTTTATAGTTTTAGAACATATTAAAATAACTAAATTACCTTTTAAAATAAAATGTATTTAATTGAAAGTTAGGGTTGTTTTTTTTTCTCATTTTCACTTTCTAAAGCACAATAGAATAATTAAACTATCCTTAAATGTAAAACTCTTAAAATAGCATCTAAGGATTTTTTTGTATTTTCAAGTAGTTTTTTTTAGTTATAATTAAGTTAATTAAGAGACAATTTGATATCTTAATAAATATAAATTATTATTTAAAGATAAAAAATAGTTAACTTGTGTAACATATGTACTAGCAAATGGGAGACACCTTTGCTATTTGGGTGGTGCACAAGGTGTCTTCTAGCAGCCAAACACTATCTTCTGCGATGACATTGAAAGTGTCCTAACATGCTTTTCCTAGTGATAAGATACGTGTACACAACAACACAACAATTGAGCTCTAATGAAATTTTTTCTCCTTTCTCTTTTCTGTTTCCTTGCCTTGGACTCACACATGCCTTTCTAAAAATTAAATGTGTCATGTCAATTTGTATTTGTATCAATTTTGATCATTATTTTTTTTATTGTAATTTTATTTTTGTTTTTTATATATAATTTTCTTGATTTATTTTATTTTTTTAATTTTGTCCCTCATTATTTTATTTCATTTAATTTTTATACCATATTTGATTATTATTATTTTGACTGCTAATTTGTTTTGTTTCTTGTTTTTTAATTCTGAATGATTGAGAATTTTGCTTCATGATTTTTTCATGTTTATCTTTTATAGTGTAATTTTGATCTCATGAACAAGTCATGAGTTTTAAAGATTAGTTTGTTTGGAGTTTGGTTTTTTGTTTGTCTTTTTTTATTATTTTTTTTCAATTTTATTTTTCGGCATTAATTTATTAGACTTTGAGCTTCGTGATTTTTCTCTGTTTTCTTTCTATGAGATTATTCTGATCTCATATTCTGGGTCACAGGTTAATCTAGTTAACCCGAGTTGACTAGTTTTTTTTTTTTACTTGTTTTAATTTGTTTTCTTTTTAAGTTTGTTTTTCATCATTTAATTTGTTTGAGAGCTGACCTTTATTTTTTATTTAATTTTTTTGTATGAGATTATCTCGATCTCATAACCGAGTCGTAAATTCAACATGCTAACTCGAGTTAATTTTTTTTTATTAGTTTTTAAATTTGATTTTTTTAGTTTGTCTTTTAACGTTTGATTTGGTGATAATTGAAGTTCATGATTTTTTTTTTTCATTTTTCTCTTTATAAAATTATCACATTCTCATTTAATTTTTGCTTTGTTACCAAATAAGATCATCGGGGTATTTTTAGAATATTGAAATGATATCTTTTTATAATATTGGCATGCATTTATTTTTTTATTAATCATTGTTTTTTTATTATCTTTGGCTTTTTTCTACAATAAATTTACTATTAAATCAAATGAGTTTATTGAATTCATTTGAATCAAAGATCCGGATGGTAAATTTTTTGCACTCCTTTAAAAATACTATCATCACTTATATTGTTTTAAACTTTTAAAAACGTTTACCCAGTCTATATCATAACGCGAGCGGTATCTCAGTAATGATAGTAGGCTAGTAGCTCATAATTGAGTGTTCCTCGTCCAAACATGTCATTGAGTGCTTTTTAATAATCTTCATTGTTTGTTTCTTGAGAAATCATCATTAAAAAGAAAATTGTCAATTTTTTTTAAATATAACGAGTTGATTATACACAATTTATATAGTTTCATAAAAACCACCTAATATAAATAGGCTTGGAAGCCACGTTAATATAAAAAACAAATAGATGTGCCTTCACCTTTACTTCTGAAACAAAAACAATAATCATAACACACATTCTTTGTTTTGAGGCGCTACCTTCGCCATTAAAAAGTAAAAAAAAGGGGCAGTGAGATATTCTTGTCTTGAGCTGAAAAGAAAGGGACGAAACCGCCAAAGAAAAAGAAAATCAGAGAGAAGAAAGAGCGACCGTTAAGGGCGGAAATTGAGACAAAAGAAGGCGTGGGCATGGGACACCTCGCACCCCTATCTACACCATCACCATCATCAGAGGATGTTTTTTTGTGCAGTAGGGTCACACGCCTGTCACGCGAGACAACCCTCAAACCAACACTCCACAATTTGCACAATGCAAGGCCACAGACACCATCCATGCGTCCATACAACCAAACCAAACACCTACTTCTGTAATAACAACAGCAATATAGTTGAAGGGTGTAGCACGGCTAATCAAATTTATATATTTTTTTTAAAAAATTATTAATTTAAATTTTATAAATTTAATGACAACAAATGATTTATATAGCCATTAATTTCTAAACATATATAATTAGTCGAAATACATATAAATTGGTCTATTAATAATAATAAAAAAAACATCAACAATGCTATCTAACATGTATTTACATACAATTTTTCCTGTTTCGAATGAAGGGTTTGAAGGAGACAAAAGCACCTCTGGACCCCACCTTCCCATTACCATACCCTCCAGTCTCCACTGTTGTTCTCTGCAATTTGAAGAGAAGGGGGGAAAGGGAGAAGATACAATTAATGTCCTCGCAAATGCACGCTCTTTTTAATTAATGGGTATTTGTGTCCTCTTACAGACACGATCATCTCGTTGAGTATTTGTTTTAATTCATGATGATGCTCAGAGTGTTGACTTCTGTACCTCTCAAGGTCCTAAACAATGGCATTATCAGAACTATATATATATATCTGGCTAACTATAATTGTTTCTGATCCAATCAATTCTAGCAAGTTTCTTCTCCCTTCTACGGATGGTGGTAGGGTTCATGGACGAAAAGCTATGGTGTCATATTTATTGAGATGACTCGATTAATTCTATTTCGTTGAGTTGGTATAGTTTATTTTTCTCAAAAAGTTCATACGAATATAATATTCTTATCAAAATTATAGAAGAAAACAGCAATCTTAATGTACAAAAAGAGACAAATACTACTATAATTCAAGTTTTACTATAATTTTATACTTCCTTTTTGGTGGAGGAACGTTTTTATCTATTTTTGCTCTTATTTGTGCACTCTGATTTTTTCTCTTTTATATATCATGTTAACATTTTAAGATGCATGGAAGGTTATCCCTCCAATTGGATATTATTTTTTATTTACAGAATTTTACTCCATACCCACCTCCTCATAGACACCTGTGAAGGCTCTATCAAAATAATTTTTTTATATTTTTTAATTCAAATAAAGTTGTTTTGTTATGGATTCAGTTGAAATTATATATTGACTTGACTAATTTGTGACATAAATTTGATATAATATTAGACTTTAAGTTGGTATAATAACTATGTTTTCACATACCACTTAAAATCGCATATTTTTTTAAATCTTCTCTCTCATGTATTTTTTTTATTTTTATATTTATTTATTTATTATTAAATAAATATTGGTAGTCACACTTTAATACCATGAAATTTGTTGAGGCGCATGAAATGTCTAGCACGCGGTATACACAGAAGCAGGCGCATAACAAAGTCATAGAAAATGCAGGATTCCTATAATGCCCTCAGAAAAGGGACTGGACGAGACGTACGGTTTATTCCTTGTGTAAAAGACTGCAAAAACACTTTAGTTCTGTTTTTTTTTTTTACTTCTTTATTTCCGATTGTTCAATCTGTTTCTCCATTATCCATAGTTTTTTTAGAATATCTCATAAATAAAACATAAAATATTTTACAGTTTGCTGGGAAAAAGATACTTCTTCTGTTGGCCGACGAGAGCATTGCTTGTACTTCTTTTAAAATCTAATGGTGGTTGGTTTTTTATTTCTTTTTTTCAAGGGAATGTTTGGTAATATTATTCAACTTTATTTTTATTTAAAATTAATTTTTTTTATAGTTTTGATATTCTAATATTAAAAATATTATTTAAAAATAATAATAAAATATTATTTTGATACATTTTTAAATTAAAATACTTTAAAAAACAATCTCTATTACATTTTCAAATAAATATAAAAATTACCGGATTTTTTTTAAAAAAATAAAAAACCCTCAGTTCATGATCACCTTGTTCAATGCAGTACTGGTCATCTGATTATTGCACTTACAAGGCGACAGAGGAAGATGCTTTGTTCATTCACTTCTAAGCCAATTTACCCCAAGTTATCATTGCTGTCGAGAGAACCTAACTAAATATATATGATCGCTAATTATCATTGCTGATTTCTTCCAGCAGAGATAATTAAATCCACGCTTGATCATTAGACTAATTAAGATTATGTAAATGGGAAGGCACAAGCGTTAATTATCTTAAATATATCCTTAATTACACTAATTGTATGGTTTCAATTATCATCATATCGCCAGCTGCAGGCAGCTTCCTGACCTTTTTCAAGCTCCGCTATCATTGTATGGCAGCCCCATGCACCTCCAAGCAGGCTCGTTTCTAGCAAAAGACAAATCTTGTGCTTAAATCCACACAATCTCGTAATCAATAAAAGATCAGTTGATTAATTGACAGCACATTAATTTTAGAAAATGCCCAGCCAGTTATGAACACCAGCGTAAAAAGATGTTGGATGGAGGTATTGAAAAATAAATTAAAATACTAAAAAGTTGGAGGATGGATGATTCTGCTTGGAGCCTTGTCGTTATCATGGGAAATACTGCAGCAACATTAATGATACAAAGCAAGTTAATAAATAGTCATCATGGTAAAGCCTTAAGCAAAGTCAAAAAACCAGCAAAAAAGAGCAACCAACGTTTTAGTATCCTTGATGCTGTGCAAATCTTAATTAATGACCGGAATGTTGGACCGCCACCACTTTATTTTATTAAATTAATGGACATTATGGGCAATTCAAAGAGTTTGAAACATCCCCGCCAAGTTCTGTGGAAGACTTGTCATCCCAAAATGTGAGGGTAATAAAAGACAATTTCTGACAGGTGACAAGCCACAAGTCATGTACCTTGGTCGTGCATCCAGTATACATACAGCAAGAGAATTATACATACTTAACTGGTTTTTCTAAACATCCCTGCGTAGAGTTAGATTACACAACAGAAGGCTCGAGTCACCTTACTCGTCTAAACCCCGAGTAGGGAAGAGCGGATGGTTAATAGTTTTGATTTGAGAAGAATATGGTGGGAGATTGAAATGACTTTCTTGGATCCTGAGAGGGACGATTGTAACAGTGACTCATAATTTTGATCACATTATTAAGCAAAGAAAAAGGGAACACGGAATCATGAAAGGGGGGAACAAAAGAAAGGAAAAAGAAATCCAAGAAAACCGAAAGTATACGAGGAAAAATACAGGTATTTCACAAGAACAGGTGAGGTGAGAAGAAGAAATCAAAGAGAGATAAAAGATAGAAATGGAAGTAAAGAGTAAGGGAGCTACGTATCATAATCAGATAGTTACAGTAGCAAGTAGTTTCCCTATTTCTCTTTTTTTTTTTTTTTTTTCATTTACCCACCCACCATCGGCATTTGGCACCAAGAAAATCCACTGAAGCTCAGCAAACAATCATGATGAAACACCCTCTGCAGCCAGCACTCTCAAAAAGCATAATCATCTCTCTCTATCAAAACCTTCCTTCCCTTAAATCTACCTCTCTTGACTCCACACTTCTCTCAACCAGATTTCTCACTTCCCCACAACCATGAAACTTCCTTTTCTTTCCTTTCTAGTTACTTTCTCCTTCTTCTTCTACCTGTTCAAAACTTCTCTTCTAGTTTTCTCTGCTTCAACTCCCCCTCTCCCTCTCCACTCTCTTCTCTCCATAAAGACCTCCCTCAAAGACCCTCTCAACACTTTCCATGACTGGAACTTGTCCAAGGCTTCAATCCAAGACCCAGTTTGGTGTTCATGGTCTGGCGTCAAGTGCAACCCAACAACTTCTCAAATCACATCACTTGATCTCTCTCACCGCAATCTTTCTGGTGTTATTCCAGCTGAAATCAGATACTTAACCAGCTTAGTTCACCTCAATTTGAGTGGAAATGCATTTGATGGGCTTCTTTCACCTCTCATATTTGAACTAAGTGACCTCAGGATTCTTGACATCAGCCACAACAACTTCAATTCAGAATTCCCACCTGGGATTTCCAAGCTCAAGTTTTTGAGAGTCTTCAATGCCTACAGCAACAGCTTTACAGGTCCATTGCCTAAAGAATTTGCCAAGCTGCGCTTCTTGGAGGAGCTCAACCTTGGTGGAAGCTACTTCAAGGGAGAAATTCCAAGGAGTTATGGAAGCTTCCCGAAATTGAGGTACCTGGACTTAGCTGGAAATGAACTGGAAGGACCATTGCCACCCGATTTAGGATTCTTGATCCAGCTCGAGCACCTGGAGCTTGGCTACAATGAACTCCTATCAGGCAATGTACCAGAAGAATTTGCATTGTTGACTAATCTCCAGTACCTAGATATCTCACAGTGTAATCTATCAGGCAATCTCCCACCACAACTCGGAAATCTTACCAAACTCGAGAACTTACTCCTTTTCAAGAACCAGTTTACTGGTGAAATTCCGGTGAGCTACACCAATTTGAAAGCTCTGAAAGCACTTGACTTATCCGATAATCAGCTTTCAGGAACAATTCCAGAGGGATTATCTTCCTTGAAAGAGCTAACCAGGTTGAGTTTGCTGAAAAATGAACTCACCGGCGAGATACCACCGGGAATTGGCGAGCTACCATATCTTGACACGTTAGCTCTCTGGAACAACAACCTAACGGGAATCCTCCCGCAAAACCTTGGTTCCAATGGAAATCTACTGTGGGTCGACGTCTCAAACAACTCGCTCTCAGGCCCAATTCCTCCAAATATGTGCCAAGGAAACAAGCTTTACAAGCTCATTCTGTTCTCCAACAAATTTTTTGGTAATTTACCAGATTCTCTAGCAAACTGCACCTCTTTATCCAGGTTCCGAATCCAAGACAACCAACTCAACGGCTCTATCCCTTACGGATTCGGCCTCTTGTCTAATCTTTCCTTCGTAGATTTAAGCAAGAATAACTTCACAGGTGAAATTCCTGATGATCTAGGCAATTCCCAAGAGCTTCAATTCTTGAACATTTCTGGAAACTACTTCCACACTGCTTTACCGAACAACATTTGGAGCGCGCCGAATCTTCAGATTTTTTCCGCCAGCTCATGCAAGCTCAAGAGCAAAATACCAGATTTCAGCGGATGCAGCAATCTGTACAAGATAGAATTGCAAGAGAATTTGTTAGATGGCAGCATTCCATGGGATATTGGTCATTGTGCGAGGCTTCTTTCACTTAATTTAAGCAGCAATTCTCTTTCTGGTATTATTCCGTGGGAGATTTCTACACTTCCTGCCATCGCTGATGTCGATTTGTCCCATAATTTACTCACTGGTTCCATTCCTTCAAATTTTGCTAATTGCTCGACTTTGGAGAGCTTTAATGTGTCCTATAATTCGTTAACGGGTCCAATCCCTGCGTCCGGTACAATTTTCCCAAATTTGCATCCCTCCTCCTTTTCTGGCAATCTAGGCTTATGCGGTGGGGTTCTTCCGAAGCCGTGCGCTGCGGATACACTGGGGGCTGGAGAAATGGAGGTCCGCCATAAACAGCAGCCCAAAAGGACTGCTGGGGCTATAGTGTGGATCATGGCAGCTGCTTTTGGTATTGGCCTGTTTCTGCTAGTGGCTGGGACTAGGTGTTTCCATGCAAATTACAGCCGTAGATATAGTGATGATCGAGAGATCGGACCGTGGAAATTGACCGCCTTTCAACGGTTGAATTTCACGGCTGATGATGTGCTTGAGTGTCTTTCAATGTCTGATAAGATTTTAGGGATGGGGTCAACGGGGACGGTCTACAAGGCCGAAATGCCAGGTGGCGAGATCATAGCAGTGAAAAAGTTGTGGGGTAAGCACAAGGAGAATATCAGACGGAGGAGAGGGGTATTAGCTGAGGTGGAAGTTTTAGGTAATGTGAGGCATAGGAACATAGTGAGATTGTTGGGATGTTGCAGCAACAGGGAGTGCACAATGTTGCTGTACGAGTACATGCCCAACGGGAATTTAGAGGATTTGTTGCATGGGAAGAACAAGGGAGCGAATTTGGTGGCTGATTGGTTTACGAGGTACAAGATTGCACTGGGTGTGGCACAGGGGATTTGTTATTTGCATCATGATTGTGATCCTGTGATTGTGCACCGTGATCTTAAGCCTAGTAATATATTATTGGACGGTGAGATGGAGGCTAGAGTGGCAGATTTTGGGGTGGCAAAGTTGATCCAAAGTGATGAGTCCATGTCTGTCATTGCTGGGTCTTATGGCTACATTGCACCAGGTATGGTCCAGTCTCTGTTCCTCTCTATTTTATTTGATGGTACAATTTATTCTAGTTTGCAATTTGTTAGTGTCAAGTGCATTTCATTTCTGAGAGAAACATAAAACAAGGGAACCGATCCTTATATCAAGAACTTGGAATTTAATTGTTAATAGTCAGTTTCTGTGAGAATTTAGAGCCTGTTGTTCGGCACTGCAGCTGCTCTCTCCCTTTATTTCGTTGCCATAAACAACTCAATTAAGTGATGTTGGGATAACAAAGAAAACAAAAGAGGAAAGACAAATGCGTCGCAAGGGTACTAGATTCACGAGTCGGACGGAAAGTATAGAAACTCTGTTTTCTTTGCAGGAGAATGGTGATATTCAACGTAATAATTAATATTGCTTGCTTGCTTTTCTTTACTCGAGAGTCCAAGTCTGGCTTGTTTGCAAACAGTACTGGACAGAAGCTGGTTACGTTTAAAGTTCTAGGAGACCTTTTGTCTTTCTCTGTTTAGTTCGTTTTGTTGGTCCATCTAAGATATGGGGGTGTCAAATCTTGAAACAGAACACGCGAATTGAAGATAATGCCACATTAAAAAAGAAAAACACTGTTCTGTGGTGTTATTTTCTTGATTATTACGGTATGAAAGACATCCATCCATATTTGATTTTGCAATTGCAAGAGGAGGAGTGGTTAGTACTACAGTACAGAGTGCTGTGGCGGGGCTGGGCGGGCGTCGTTCCTTCTATTAGCGCCGCGAATTTGGAACTGTTTGAAACCTTTAAGTGCATGGCGCACTCACTTTTGCGCGTGAACCCTCCACTCTTTTTTTTTGGATTTACCATATACAGTTGGACCCCACAAAGAAATTCTTTGAGATCCTTTCATTCATTGCAGTTTTTGACTTCTTGATGCACCAGGCATGATTTCTTTAGTGTTTTGGATTGATTTGGGTGGCTGATGTATTGCTTTCTTCTCTCCTTTGCGCAGAGTATGCATACACACTACAAGTTGACGAGAAGAGTGACATTTATAGTTACGGGGTGGTGTTAATGGAGATTATAAGTGGTAAAAGGTCAGTCGATGCAGAGTTTGGGGATGGTAACAGCATTGTTGATTGGGTAAGGTCTAAGATAAAGACTAAGGATGGTATAAATGACATTCTGGACAAGAATGCTGGGGCATCCATTGCATCTGTGAGGGAAGAAATGATGCAAATGCTCAGAATTGCTTTGCTATGCACCAGCCAGAATCCGGCAGACCGACCGTCGATGAGGGATGTAGTGTTGATGCTGCAAGCAGCCAAGCCCAAGAGGAAATTGCCTGGAAGTATAGTTAGTGTTGGTGGTGGTGGCCACATTGTTACTGCTGATGGGGCTATTGCTCAAAAGCCTGCAGTTGAATGTTAATATGATTAATTTTACCGGTTTTATCTTCTTTTTCCTTCTTTTTCCTAAATGTTATTTTTCAAATGGCGGGGATTGGTATAGGAGAAGTGATTTTTCTTTTCTTTTCCTTTCATATATTTTCAAGTGTTCTTGTTCTAATTTCTTTAATGTTATATTGCGTTATGACCTTTTTCTGTGTGACACTTATAATTAATTAAAGTTAATGATTGTTAGTATGGAAAAGCATGGAGGGTGGGGTCAAAAGTATCCAAGGACAAAGGTTTTTAGCATGAAAAGTCAACCGATGTATCTGGGAGCAGTGATTGATTGTTTAGTAATGTATTAAAATAAAAATTGTTTTTTTTTTTTTTTTTCATAAAACATCGTTTTTACTTACTCGAATTACCCGAAAGGGAGAGGGAGTAGAGAGGAATAAGCTCTCGAATGAACATACAATGCATATGGGTGAGCACTACTAACCTGAGATTTATTGATATCTAAATAATGAATGCTGGGAGGATTTGTTTGAATTTGAACGTTCGAAATAGATTATCTTAGGAAGGGAAAAGAGGGATTCTCAATTTAAATCTAACAGTTTATTCATGTGAATGCCATGAGTACTTTCTTGCTTTCTGTAACATCTTCATAACTGGAAAAAGAAGAAAACGACCACAAAAACAAGCAGGGGGTCGATCAAGAACAGTACCTTTTCAAGCTATTATGAGATTCTTATGCAACAGTGAGGAGTAGAATATTTCAAAACCTTCACAGCAAAGTGGTTTAACTTTCCAAGGGTCCCCAATATTATACTGGAACGTTGATGATCTATATAACCTGCTGTAGTTAGGTACTTACGCAGTCCCTTGGACCCTTGCATCTGGTGACGCACTGAGGCACCATCTGTTGAGGTTCATTTGCATTTATCCTCAGCCATCATTCGAAGCTCGAAGGTTGGTCTTAAACCCTTAAGGCCCATCAGCTTTATACACCATGCTTGAGCCTGCACTGTAGGGCCTGTGCCTCTCACGATTCATTCACAAGTCCACAATCATCTCTCATAATGTTGAAGGTATAACTTCTCTTGCCAAGTGTGAGTTTCAATCATTAGCCTATATAATCAAATCTGCCTCTATATAGGTTTGCTAGTCAACTCAAAATCATGATGTCAAGATTAGGGTTCTTGAGCTATATAATTCTCAGTAAATAATCAAAAAACTTTTGCGAATGCGGAACCAGAAATCTGAGCTCCTTTGCTGTCGTATCACAGCATATGAGTTTCTTTACCTTGAAATCATGAATATGAGTTTCAAGTTGATAGTGGCTGTAGATTTATGGAGACCAAACCATTTGTTTTAGCGCACAAAACTTAGAAATGGAATAACAATGCTACCATTGCGAACCTCAGTTAGAACCAAATAATTTTTTTTCCTATTTCCACAGCCCACGTACAAATAGTGGAAAAAGAATGGGACTGATCTCTTGTTCTAAACAGAAAAATATCAACGTAGCTTTGTTCTTTTGTCATTAATCATGTCTTGAGACAGCTTCCTCTTCCTCTGAATCCTGGCCTATTTGCAAGAGATGTACTCTCACACTTTTCTCCCATGCCTGAAAAAGATGATCACAAAGTAAATATTTAAAACATCAAAGAAAACGTTTTTTCTCTTTTTTCTTTTTACCGTGTAAATAAACTTAACAATTCTGACACAACTCAAGTGAAATCAAGTTACTCGAACCCCTTTGAAACCTCTTACCCGAACTTGAATATGTGGATTCAAGTCCAAGCGCCTGATTTCACATAATTAGCCGAAATTGGGTCCAGCTTCAGATTTTTCTGTAAGCGGTCAAATATCACCGTGTCAGTGGCTCAAAACCCAATTTCGAAACGAATTCAGGCATGAGGCTGGCTCGTTTAAAGAAATTAATTTGAGGTTGTTTTCTACTCACTATTGATGAGGTATTATTAAGGAACAAAAGAGGATTATGATATATAAAATACTATAGGAAGTTCTAAGGTAACAGCTCTACGAAGCTCACCACTAGTTTAGCAACTACGGTTATTGTTTTCTCCATTTCCTCCAAGCTTTCATCTTGATTTTGCAGTGTGCTTGAAAGCTCTGTAATCAGAAAAAGGACTTTCTCGACCTGTTGAACAATGTATTATTGAGTATATGCCACACGTAAATAATCATACCAGCCCAGGAAAAGAAGACACAAATATTTAACCTGGGAAAGGAATTTATTTAAGGTCCCTTCTATGCTATCCATGACCTGCGCAGCATTGCTAATAGCTATGTAGACTGATTCCACATCTCCCTGTTGAGGAATCAAGAAATTAATTTTCTGAAAAGAATTTAAATTAAACAAATTAAGTAGACACCGCTCTAATCATGAAATACCTTAGCATCTTCTTCAAGAGGGAGTTTGACTGATAATGCTGATAGTTTCCTTGTCACTCTGCCCACTGCTTCAAAGTTTTTACCCTCTAATTTTGCCCATTCATTAAGCAGTTTCATTTGTGGGTTGATAATTTGACACAATTTGACCTCGTGCTTCAGCTTTCGGATTTGAATTCGCTTTTCTAGTATGATATTTCTCGTGTTGACGATTCTAAGCCAAACATGAAATAGCTTATCCTGGAAAGGAAGTAGAGATGGAAAAAGTTAGAACATGGATAATTACACTAATCTGGAATTAAGATGGAGCAGTTGAATCGAGTTGCAATGAACAATAGCAGCAAACTTCAAATGTCAGTTCATAAACACGAAACGGTGCGCCTGCCTGTTTTATTTGATATGAGTTCTCGCACCATGAAATTAAATTTTGTTGTTGTTAGTGCTAGCTACCTAGTTACCTAGATTGTAACCTGTAAGTAAGTGAAACTTACCTCAGCAACTGTCTTCACATAGGACATAGCAGCATCAGCCCTAGCATTCACAAACCTCCACTGCAACAGCCTATTGTACAAAACCCTAAACCTATGGTACTCCTCTTCTTGGATTGGATTCACCTTCTTTTGCTTGAAGTACCTCAAAACACTATTCATAGCACCACCACCATTACCTTTAACCTTCCCTCTCTTATCTCCACCAATCCCTGGTGATGACTCTGGTGTCGGAAACACAGGAGATCGTCCAGGTGATAATGCCCATGCTGACTGTGAAGACCCTGCTGAAGACTTCGTCCTCTTAAGTGCAGCAGAGCTGTTACGTGGACTAGTACTGCCTCGGTGCAGGAACTTAACAAATCCATCTTTGCCTGATCCGCTCTCCTTATGTTGACTGCCAAGTTTCTTGTGCATGTTAGTTAAAGAAGTGCCAGTAGTATAACTACATGAAGGGTTTGCATTTTCATTTCTTGATCTTGTAGTTGATTTTGATCGGTTATTAACCAAACTTCGGTTCGTGGTTTGCGAGCTTGAATGGTTTTCGGCTTCACTTCTACTTCGACTAAGGCAAGGTGATGGTGACAATGGCGCTGGTGGCTGCCGTCGACGCGTGAGAGGGTATTCCATTTTATTGTTCCTGACAAGTTTTTTTTTATAAAAAAAATGATCAATTAAGTTCGGTTAGAGGACGCTTTGATACCATATATATATATTATGTAGGAAAGGCCGAGGATGTATGAAGTTGCATGCATGGTTTTTTTAAATAATTTCATTAAGGAGGAGTTGATGGCACGTTGAGTTAGGACTGAAATGCATGTCAATGGGACAAAGAAAAAGGACTTCCTTTCATTCACGAATTGCAGTAAAGGCTTCCACGATGATTTCCATTTTGATTTGTATTTTAAAATTAGGTTTTCTTTATAGAAATAAATTGACTCCCGCAGGGCAACCACCATGGATTCTGTTTCAATATATATAGAGAGAGATACATGTACCTGTACTCTAACATGGAATATAACATCTTGCCCTTTTACACCTCCTCACGTATGTCATCGGCACAAAGTTTTTTAGTTGTTATACATTATTGGCTCGGGCTGCTATGTTACGAGTTGAATAAAATAAAATAAAATGAAAAAAATAGTCAAGCATGATTAATGTTTTTCTAGTATAAAAAAGTTAATTAGTGTGGAAGTTAATTTAATATCATTTGATTAACTTGACGAGTTTACAAATAATATAGACGACCAATAAAAATATGCTTTGACTAAAAAATCAAAACGATATCTTTCTTTTTAATACTGAGACGACAACATATTGTATCGATTCAGGTCAATTCGAGTTAATATTCCAAATTCACAACCCAAGTCGTGAGACTATAATAACCTCATATAAAGAAAATCAAAATAAATTATAAAACTCAAATCCTAATTAACTCAATGTTAAAGAATGAAATAAAATAAAATCCAATTCGATCCAGGTCAATTCGAGTTAATAACCTCATGTCGATCCAACTCAAATCCTAATAAACTATAATAACCTCATATCGATCCAGGTCAATTCGAGTTAATATTCCAAATTCACAATCCAAGTCGTGAGACTATAATAACCTCATATAAAGAAAATCAAAATAAATTATGAAACTCAAATCCTAATTAACCCAATGTTAAAGAATGAAATAAAATAAAATCCAAGTCAACTTGAATTAACATGTCAAATATGAGATCAGGATAACCTCATAAAAAATAAATCAAAATAAATTATAAAGTCTAATTCTCAATCAACCTAATATTAAAGATGAAATTAAAAATAAATATTCAATTTAAAAAAGAACACAAAAAAGTAAAACCTTAATAAAATAAAATAATCTTTTAAAATTCCCTTGGGCTATGTAGTGCCTTATTAGAATTTTAGTTTGACTATCAAAACTGTGAGTGTGTGTGTGTGGAATCATTGATTATTGTCTCAAATTATTTTGATTTTACTCTTTTAAGCATAAAAAAAAATATTTATTAAACCTTTGTACATTGATTACTAATAAAAAAAATATTAAAAAATTATCTCAACCTAAATTTTTAAGTTGTAAGGTAAAACTCCAAGATATAATTTATATTATTATTTAACAGCTTCTAGAAAAAAAAAACTCTTAAAACTTACATAGACTCACACTATATCGTACTATTACTTTTATCATATGAGGATGATAAGGTATGAACTTGTGCCTACTAGATCAACATTGTTATGATACCATATCAAGAAACCATCTCAACCTAAAAATTTATATTGTTAAGTAAGACTCTAAAATATGATTTGTATTGTTATCTAACACACCTTTTCAATCGAAAACTCTTTAGACTTTAAACTTTACATAAACAAATAGAATGAGAGCGGTGAAATTTGAACATTTGACCATTAAATCAATTTTGCTCTGATACCTTATTAAAAAATTATCTCAATCCAAAAGTCTTATATTATTAGATAAGACTCCAAGATATTATTTGTATTATTCTCTAAAAAAAAGACTAATATCTAATTTTCAATTCCTTAAACAAATAATTTATAATACTTCTGTTGATTTATTTATTATTTTTATCCACCCAAGTATAATTAAAATTAAAAATATCATAAAATTATATAAAATTCAACAAACTATTTAATTACAATAATTTTATAAGAAATCCTTAGTTATAATCTTATGATACCATATGCTGACTTTTTAGAAAAAAAAATACATTTTCTTTTATTCAGAACATTTTTTTGATGTGGAATCCAAGAAAGAATATAACTTTTTTTATTATTAGTAAAAAACATATGAAACTTTATTCTAAAAGCATGATATAGAAAAAAGTACATTATTTTAGTTTTTAAGTATGCTTATAGAAAAATTATATGAGATTTTGGAGAATTATTTTTTAGAAGTTCTTAAGGTATGCATATAGATATATGTGGAATTTATATTTTCTAGCTATTAATTAATGAAACATTAAAAACTAATAAAAATTATTAAATATATAGTTGAATACTACACATACAATGCACTTAGCAAGAAAAACTAATAATAAAATACATGTAAAACATTGATTTAAATATCAAATATGAACTCACAAGTCTATATATATATATAAAACCTCTTAGTATTTTGTTCATTAAAAGTGAATTTATTAGTAAATTTTCAATAATAATAAAGAAAGAAGATGTATAACAATATGTTCATCAAAAATAAAAAAATGTAATTTCTTGTGTATCTTGAGTTTTAAATTAAATCATGTGAGAAATATCTTAATGTGATCCGATCGACTTGACGAGTTCAAAGGTAATTTGAATGATAGGTAGAAACATGGTTTGTTTGTTTGTTTTCTTAAAAAATAAAATCAAGATGGCATTTTTTGAAAAATCTATTAAGACATCGGTGACATATTAGATCGACAAGTTTTTCTGCTTAATCAATCAAACCTAACATTTAGGTCATAGACTCAACTGGCTTTAGTGATTTTATTTTTTAACTATTTTTTATTTATTTTTTTGACATAAAAAATAAAGGCTCTCAAAATTGAGCACTAACAAAATGTGAGGATTTCATTTGAGACCGCGATAATCCCATAGAAATTAAAACAAAACAAATCATAAAGATTGATTTAAATCAATTAAATATTGAATGATAAAATAAAAAAAAAAAAAAAAACTACGCGCGTGAGTCTAAGAGTCTAGGCCTACATGCCAAGACCAAAAAACATAAGCATATGACACATTGTCTACCAGAGTTGCTACCTAGAATCCGATAACTATTGTGGTGGTCAGAAAATCAAGGATGAAGTTTTTGGCTTAAAATTCATTTAACATATTTTTACTTGAAAATTCAAAATAAATACCATAAAAATTTCATAAACTATTTATTACCAACCTGAAAATACCTTAAAATCACTCAAAAAAAAAAACGAACCAAATCAAAGAGCTTAAACAAAACATGTTCTATGTTTTCAAGCATGTTTATAGGAAGAAGCGCCATAATCGAACTCTTATAATTAAATAAAATTTATTGACATAAAGATCAATCATTTTTATCACCAGAATGTGACGAAACAACAACGTTCTCTTTCTATAATCATAATACGATGACTTTTTCTCTTCTCTCAAAACCAGGGACTGAAAGTAAACAAGATAAACTTTTAGATCACAACTAAAGTTGCGAAAACTATAAGAGATATAAAGGAAGAAAAAAGAAAATAGGCTGGCCAAAAAATACATTTTATAGCGAACTTGATATTGACTATAAAATTTCTCTTTATTTTACATTTTGGTTCTTTTTTGTTAAATTGTTTGTTTCCTTGACAAGTGTTTAGAAATTGGCCATGAATTTGAATATGAGAGGTAGTAATTGAAAAAAAAAAGTTTGAATACAAAATTTCATAACAAAATTGCAAAACAAAAAAAGCTATATAAATACACTCTAGATTACTATAGTGATTTACCTAGCCTCTTGTATATTTTGTAATTGTGTGATATACTTAGGCTAATATACAAAATTTTAGAAAAAAATACATTTTCTTTTATTCAAAACATTTTTTGATGTGGAATCCAAGAAAGAATATAACCTTTTCTCTCTTTCTCTGTCTCTTTTTATTAAAAAACATATGAAACTTTATTCTAAAAGCATGATATAGAAAAGAGTACATTATTTTAGTTTTTAAGTATGCTTATAGAAAAATTTTATGAGATTTTGGAGAATTTTTTTAAAAAAGTTCTCATGGTATGCATATACATATATGTGGAATTTATATTTTCTAGCTATTACTTAATTTAACAATATATGAAAAACTAATAAAAATTATTAAATATATAGTTGAATACTACACATGCGATGCACTTAGTAAGAAAAACTAATAATGACATACATGTAAAATATTGATTTAGGTATCAAATATGAACCTACAAGTCTATAAAACCTCTTAGTATTTTGTTCATTAAAAGTGAATTGATTTGTAAATTTTTAATAATAATAAGGAAAGAAGATGCATAACAATATGTTCATTAAAAGTGAAAAATCTAATTTTTTTTTATCTATCTCAAGTTTCAAATTAAACCATGTGAGAATTATCCTGATGTGATTCAATCAATTTGACAAGTTCAAAGATAATCTAAATGACAGGCAGAAACATGGTTTAGTTTTTTTTAAAAAAAATAAAGATGACATTTAAAAAATATACTAAGGCCATGACATATTAGATTGACTAGGTTTTGCTGCTTAATCAGTCAAACCTAAGATTCAGAGCATATATTCAACTAGCTTTAATGATTTTATTTTTTAAATATTTTTTGATTTAATTATACGACATAAAAAATAAAAACTTGCAAAATTGAAAACTAACAAAATGTCAGGATTTCATTTGAGACCGAAATAATCTCATATAAATTAAAACAAAATAAATTATAAAGATCGATTCAAAATCAATTAAATATTGAATAATAAAATTAAAAAAAAAATCAACCTAAGCACCTGGGCTTACAAGTCTAGGCCTACGTGCCAAGACTTAAAAACATAAGCGGATGACACATCGTCTGCCAGGGTTGTTGCCTAGAATCCGACCACGACTGCGGTCGTCGGAAAATCTAGGATGAAGTTTGTTGCCTAAAAATTCATTTTAACATATTTTTACCTAAAATTCCTAATAAATACCATAAAACCTTTATAAACCACTTACCAATCTCAAAACACCCTAAAATTACTAAAAACAACCAAATAAAAAAAGTTAATCAAAGCATGTTTATCGGAAGAACCACCATATTCGAAGTCCTCTAATCGAATAAAACTTATTGATACCAAATCAATTTTTTTTATCGTTAAATTGTGGCGAAACAACAACTTTCTCTTTCTATTACTGTAATACAAGACTTTTTTCTCTTTTTCTCGAAATCAGGAACTAAAAAGTAAATAAAATAATTTTTCATATCAAAACTATAATTGCAAAACTATAAGAGCTACAAAGAAAGAAAAAAGAAAATAGGTGGACCAAAAGTACCTTTTATAACGAATTTGGTATTGACTATAAGATTTCTATTTATTTTACACTTTGATTCTCTTTTGTTAAATTGTTTATTTCCTTGACAAGTTTTTAGAAATTGGCCACGAATTTGAATACAAAAGGCTGCAATTGAGGAAAAAAAAGTTTGAAGACAAAATTTCAGAACAAAATTGAAAAAAAAAAGCAATATATATATGTAGATTACTAGAGTGATTTACTTAGCCTCTTGTATATTTTGTAATTGTAGTGTGATATACTTAGGCTAATATTTGTATGATGAAAGAACTCCAGGCCAAACTGCCATGGCTTCGCAAAACTCTACAAAGAAGTACTGTATGTTTTGTTCGTCAAATTATAAGAGTGATAATCTCAATATATTTTCGGGCTAAGAGCGTGCGACTTCCCTTCTTGATCGATATCCAGAAATATCAGCCCTCCCCAGAAAACCCAACCCATTGAAGACTTAATTACTGCTGAGAATGGATGCAACATTTCCAAATGGTGATTTTTATTCCTTTTAATAAAGATTAACAAAGCAGAGAAGATAAGAAGGACGAGTTCTTGGCTTCTTCACCAACTGTAAACTCTAAATTTAAGCAGAGATGACAGGTTGAAGCTAAATCCCATATCCAAACAAACAAAAAAAAAGGCCTTGATGGACTCTCTCTCTCTAGGATTTTTTTTTTTTAACGAGTGATCTCGGGAAACAGTTAGCTAAAAACAGCTGGATAGAGAAGCAAAACAAGATAACCCTTAACCCTAAATTAAATTAAATGAGAATTTATTCTCTATTGCTTTTAAAGATGCACCAAATTTGGCTTTTACATGGTAAACAACAGTTTTTATGAAAAAATGAGAGAGCAAGAGCAAGGGCCTTGTCGGCTAGGGACTCTTGATTCTGCTAAGCAGAAGAAAAAATAGCAAGATAGGGATATATATATATATATATATAATAAAAGAAAAATAAAAAAGAAGTTATATCGAGGAAGAACATTCGATTTCCCAACAAACTAGTTCACAAAAACCATTAAAAATTTATGTTTAAACCCTGTGTCTACAATGCACTAAGATAAAACTAATGCAATCAGTTCATGCATCACTCCCTCTACTTCGAAGATATTCTTACACGATGTTGAAACCTCAAGCCTCACTGACTTCACCATCGTCATGAGTACCTTCGAGAGCTGGCACATTGAGATCTAACAAATTAATGGAGATTTTAGCATTAGTCACAGGCAAGTAAGAGAAGTGCACTTTCTTGTGTCCACCGAGTGCTTGCCCCGAATCAAATACTTTCTCACAAAATGAACACTTGAAAATTCTTTTCCCAACACTTCTATTGTCTTCGCCACAACCACTACCATTACCTTCTTCGTGCTCCTCATGGATTTTTATCTTTTTATGACTAGCTCTATGTCCACCTAGAGCTTGATAGGACTGGAACCCTTTCTTGCAGGTTTCACATCTAAATTTTCCTTGTGATTTGTATTTAGCACGAGTAACACCAAACAAATAATCCTCTTTTTCATCACCTTCAACCTCATTGACATGTTGATGATCCTTTATGTATTCACACACTTCTTTTTGAACTTGTTTAGCATCTTCTGACCAGTTATCCCTTGAAAGCGTTAAGAGACACAAAGCAACATCTTCTTCAGCCAATAAATAAGATATGGAACTTACCTGCTCCGATGACTCGGTCGCTTTCACCATTGATTCGGCCACTTCATCAGCTGATTTACGGCTCCTTTTCGATCTTCTCCGAGTGGGTTTCCTTGTTGACTCCGTCTCACTCTCTCCATCATAAGGAGTAGCAAGATTAGGTCTTGAAACAGTGGAGACTTCCTGTTTCATAGATCGAGAGGATTGCGTGGGCTTATTGCTTAGTAAGGGATAGTTTAATGAAGAAGATGACGGTGGTGATTTTTTAGGAGTGCTGTAAGTTTCTTGCGGTGGGATTGGTTTTGGAGGAAGGGGTAGTTTAGCAAGGTGAGATCTCATATGTCCACCCATGGCTTTGCCATTGGCAAACCGTCTGTTGCAGATCTTGCAGATTCGCGTTTTCTCCATGGAAGAAAACGAAGGCTTGCACTTCGCTTCTGTCTATCACTCAAGAGGTAGGGTATATGTGCTCAATAGTGCAGGGAGTTAAAAAGAGTAGGTGACTAGCGTTCGTAAAAGGCAAAAATAAGAAGATACAGAAGTGATTCTGATATTGACACATACCAAAATTTTAAAAAGGAATATTAAAAAAGGAATGCTAAAAGTATATTTTTTTACATTTTTCAAACGAAAAAAAAAAATGTTTACTATTTACCGAGCTGTTATAATTGGGACCAACCCCCTTTTATATGGCATATAAAGTTAAATAATGTTTAATTATTTCTCTTCAATTTTTTGCTAAATAATTTTTTCTGAAAATCGAAAGCACTTAGTAGTTAATAATGGTTTTTTCGTGCGATCTACCTGTGAGATCCGCCTTATTTATGGTTAATATTATACGATAAAAAATAAAACAAAAGATAAAAATAATAAAAAAGCAGTGCAATAAATTTATTTCGAGAAGAAAAGCTTTATATATGAGATCATTTTTGAAGCGTTTTGCATGAAATCAAAAGATAAAAATAAAAAAAAAAGCAGTGCAATAAATTTATTTCGAGAAGAAAAGCTTTATATATGAGATCATTTTTGAAGCGTTTATGCATGAAATCAATAATATTGCATGGTAAGATATGAAAGAAAGTAGGAGTACGATGTAACTTATCATTGTTAATAGTAACGGTATGTTTAAAAATATAATTATGATTATTTTTTAATTTTATATTTAAATATATTAAAATAATATATTTTTTTATTTTAAAAAAATTATTTTTAAAATCAACACATCAAAATGATCTAAAACATATAAAAAAATAATTTTTTAACCAAAAAATATTTATATATATAAAAAACTGGTACATCTGCTTTCTAACACTCTCCAAAATAAAAGAAAAAAGTAAAATTTATATGCAAACATATGAAGTCACTTTTATTTTTTTTCAAGCTTAATTTAGCAAAATATTACAAAGCGAAATGCATGAGATGAAGTATTAGGAACATATTTTATACATATGATTCTAAATTTCTTAAATTTTAGTTAGATATTATTATTTGGTTTGTATAATAAAAAACAGGAAAAAGAAAGGGACAAGAGGTGAAAATTAATTAAATATCATGGAAACTCAATCTCCACCGGTTCCCACTGAAAGCAGAGCATTACCTAAGGTAGATCATTTATCCCTCCTTTCGAAGACACACTTATCTAAGTTGGATATAAAATATTTTTATTAAGCAAATAGTGCAAAAAAAATTAAGAAGTAAAAAACAAATTATGGACTCTTTAGGTTGGTCGATGACGAGACGTGTTGAGATAAAATGATAGAATGAATCTTAGGTACTGTCTATTTGCTAGAAAGTAAATTTTTTAAAAAATAAATTTTAAAAAAATAAATTATTTTTTTATATATGGTAATGTAATGAAAAATAAGTTGAAATTTTTTTTTAGTGTTTGGTTATGTCATGAAAAATAAACTGGAAAATAACTTATTAATATTTTATTTTTTCAAGTTTATTAAAAAATAAAAAACAAATCTTACAAATTAAAAAGTTGAATGAGAATGAAATTGAAAAAAATATATAATTTCATAAATGATCTCAAATAAAATAAATAATAATCAAAATAATAGAGATCAAATTTAACAAATTAAAAAATGAAGAAATTAAAATAATAATTATTATCATTTCATAAATTATTTCAAATAAAATAAGTAACAATCAAAAGAATGAAGACAAGATTTGATAGATAAAAAATTTTAATTTAAAATGACAAGGAAAAAGCATATAACAATTATAAAAATGAGGACCAAAGTTATTATAAAAATTAAATTTAAAGGATGAAATTGAAATAAAAGATTCAAAGCAAAATATATATAGCAATCAAAAGTTTGAGAACCAAATTTGATATAATCAGCAAATAATATAATATTTTTAAAATTTTCATAACTTTGAGAAAGTGTTTTTCATCGAAAATAAAAGAAAAACACTTTCCTAAAAATCAAGTCATTTTTTTTTTTTTAACTGGAAAGTGTTTTTTGTTGATCAATTTTTATAATGACAAATAAACACAAGAAAATTTAAAAAGTGATTTCCAGAAAACTATTATTTGTCAAACAAATGAGATCTTAGTAATTATAAGCTAGCCTATGGTACCATTAACCATGATTAAAAAAAAAAAAGATGACAAGAAAAAATAGACCCATATTAACTGAAAATGAATTTTTTATTCACCAGTTAAAATGATATGACCCAGGATTTGTAAATATAAATACTTACTGAGCCCTAAATTGTAAATATAAATACACTAGCCAGCTACTCATAATTGCATATCAATTTCATAGGACCATAGTTATTAAACCCGGTTGGGAGATTGACCCGGTCAAAGGACCGGGTCCCAGGTTTTATGGGTCCACCTGGGTCAACCCATAAACTCTGATTATTTTGTGGAACCCAATGTGAAGGGCATAGGATAGAGATGAACATGACATTGTGGTTGTTTTGTGCAAAGAGAGAGCAAGGACTTCTACTCTCATCACCCTCATCTCACAAAATTCATCTACCCTCTCTGCTCCTTGACTCCCCCATGCTTTAAACCTTAAAAACATCACACAAATCCTTTCTCTTTTACTTCTTTCCCTTGCAAATTCCCGTGGTTCATCTACCCTCTCTTTTACATCTTTCCCGTCACAAAGTTAAAGACTTGTTACTGGTAATAAAGCTTGTGGTGTTGGTGTTGGTGCTGGTACTGGTATTGCGCTACATGTTGCCTCTCTCTCTCAGTGTTAATAAAGCTTGCTAGATGTTAAACATGAATTCCAGAAAGTGAAGCCGACTTAGGATCCAAAAACGCTCAAATCCAGTTCCAATCTGGATAAAAGAAAGAAAAGGATGAGAATCACAACAGAGGGCTACCATCACTGGGAAGAAGAAAGCCTTTAGTACCTGATTCCCCGCTCTTAGTCATCGCTCTATGAAGGAGTGGGTGAATAAACATCCAGCAAAGGCTCGTCGATCCACCATAAAGGGACATATTTGACCCTGTTTTGAAGCAAAGCAAGGAAAGGTCTCAAGATCTCCAAATCCAGATCGACTTACAAATTGCAATCATCTCAAGCGGATCTAACTTCAAAACGTCGGGTCTCTTCCAGGTTCGTCTGGGTCGCCCGGGTCATGGGTCAACCTGTCGGGTCGACTGGGTTTTGCCGGGTTGTTGCACTGACCGGTTTTTTAACAAACCCGAACCGGTCCAGCCACTGGGTCAGCCGGGTCCCGGGTCAAACCGTCTGGCCCGTCCGGGTTTACTAACAGTGCATAGGACTGTTAAAAAAATAAAAACTTGACTAACTTTTCCGAAACGCAGATAACTACTAGCTTTTTTTTTTGTTAAATTAAAACATTTATCTTTATTTTCCATATATAAATGTTGATATAGGCATGCTGAACCAATTATAACATGCCATTAGAATTTTACAGGCTATTTAAAATTAATTTATATAATTAAATTTTGTTCAATTTAAACTTAATTAATAAATAAATTGCATTCATATGTTTAAACAAATAAAATTCTATTCATTTTATTTTTTATAGTATCTTCATCATATTTCTTCAATGATAATCTTAAGAAAAATGGTATTTTTGGAAAGTTAGTTTTAATATTAATTTCTTCTTTTTATTATAGTAAATCAGAGAGATTGACCTCTGATTTATTTTCATACTATTTTTAGAATTTAAATTTCATTTTAAATTCAATTTTTTATCCTCAAAACAATTTAAATACAAAATTTTATTAAAATATCTGAATTAAATTGAATTGAATTCAAATGTTTCAAACAACTTGTGTTATATGTATGTACGCTTTTATTGAGTGCAAGTAAAAATAATTCATGGAAAATTTTTATAGAAAGAAATGAAATTCTTTTTTGTTTTATGGAAACATTATCATTTATCTCATAATCGAGTTTTAATTATAGCTTCTAACCAAAAAAGAAGAAGAAAGGTTTTAATTAGAGCATATCTGTCATGCATAATATGTTTCAAAATAAGTATGCCTGACAATGGAGAAAATAAAAAATATAAAATGCGCGTCTAATCCATCGTACCACTCAAAGAAACATTTAATTTAACTAGACCTGATATTTTTAATTATCCAAATATCTATAAATTTATATCTATGGTTTTATTGCAATCTTATTTATTTATTTTTGTTAATATATATAGCATGATAATATTGTAACATTATCTTCCCTTACGAATAAAATCAAGAAGGCTAAAAGGATAACTGTGTTAAGAAACACACACACACACAATATATCTTGTTTTAAAATAATATTTTTAATTTATTCTATATAAATATTTTTGTATTTAGGTTAAAGTAACACCAAAAAATATCGTGATTAATAAAAACTCTAGTTTTTTTCTTTTATATATGTATTTGTTTTGTAATTATTTGGATTAAAAATTTTATTTTTGGATTTGACAATTAATAAATATTTTATCAATTTGAATATTTAAACATAACACCATTTTGATTTTAAATGTCAACTATTTTAAAATTATGCTAGCATTTTCCATAACCAAGAAATAAATCAAATATTTATACTTTTTGGTTAAAATAGATTGTCGAAAATTTGATAGTAATCGCAAAATTGGTGATTTTTGGATGATGGAAGAATGTCGAGTACCTCAAAGGAATAATAAAAAGAGAATTAATTTATCATCGTCATTCCTTAATTAATGGTAATAAAAAATTTCAGAATTCAAGACTACTAACAAAACTAAAAAAATAACCAAAGAGAAAAACTTAGATAATTCATCTGAGAATTCTAAAATGCAGAGGATATATATAGTTTCTACTTGAAAGTCAATGATTACTGTTATAAATAGTTATCATATATTTTTTCATTTGTTTAAAATCAACTTCTATATTTGTAAGCTTTCTTATTATGAAAATTGTAATTATCATATACTATTTTTAGTATCAATTAAACCATTTTTTCTTATTAAAAAAATCATCAAAAGGTAGAAAAATAAGATACAAAAGACCTCACCTCTAGATGTTTAGGAAAAAAAAATCTCAATCGCCACCGCTTTCCCAATGTTTTACTTCATCTCCCAGGCGCATAGTAAATGTTCATTTAATTAGAGGGATAATCATTAGAATTTAGGAAAGAAAAGTGGTTGCTGATTAAACCAGGTGATCATTGAGTTAAATATTGAGAATAAGTTTGCAAAAGCACCAGGGTAAAGTTGAAAACATTAGTTCATGTAAATTTTGTTTAAAATCAGGGTTAATGTGTATATTTGATTAAAAGTGAGATTCACTTAACAATTTTTTAATTAAAACTTTATTGGAATTTAATCTTTAACATAAATTTTTTAACCTGAAATATTTACATAATTTTAAAAAAATAATAGATGAATGAGAAATTGATCTCAAAGTATCATTGATTGACATGTTTTAGAGAAACCAAAAACCTTCTAAAAATCTCTATGTCCCACATATGAAAGAAACAAGCTTTCATTGTTGTTTATATAGTAAGAAAATGAAAAGTTAAAATTTGGCCCAAAATGAACCTGAGTTTTTAGAAGGGAGAGGACCAAGGACAAGTTTCAAGCTCAAACCTACATGAGACTTAGGCTCAAGTTTATTGTAAAATATTTTTTTGCACAACAAGAAACTTTTTTTGCTATCTTAAATTTTGAGCTTGAATCTTGTCCATAAAAAATTATTTTATCTAGTCATGCCAATTGTTTTGTCCAACACTTGAATGAGAGGAATTTGTCAATTTTTTTCAAAATTGTTTTTACATAATCTTAATAGTATTTCAACTCCAAAAACATATAATTTAAATAAAAAAAATTTTAGGATTAATTTTGATTTTATAGAGGGACAGTAATCAAAGTTGATAATGAAGGAATTGCATCTATTTTTTCCCCAAAACTCTATATAAAAAGACTAAAGAAAATTGTCTTGTGTTGGTTTTTTTGCATTGTTTAGGACAATATTACTATAGAAAATTTCACTATTTTTCTACCTAATTTTTGTGGTTTTGCTCTTCTATTTTAAGTTCTTGTTTTTCTTTTTATTTTCTAATTCATAATCTAAAGCTTAGGATTGGTTCTTTGTGGAGATATATTTTAGTCAATATTTTTCTGGTTTGTTGGACATTATTTAGGAATGCACCTAAATAAAGGTGATGTTATTGGGATTTTTAAAGGCTTATTGAAGAAAGTTATTTTGCACCAAATGATGAGCAATAAAGTCTTAAGGATAAATTATTGATCCTTGACAACAACAACAACAAATTCTTAGATTGATTATATGCTTAGTTCTTCAACAAATTAAAATGTATATTTAACTTTATATACTTGTTATAGAATTTATCAAACTTTGGCTTGTTAAGATTTTATTATTGTTTTAATTTTTTTTGAACTTTCTTGTTTGAAAAGCTAATTTTATTGTTCAACAAATCTTTATCATGACTTCAACTCAAGAATTGATTGATTGTTCTAAATAATATTGCTTTGGCAAGTAATATTTTGGTAGTGAGGATTCCTTCATCAACATTTGTGGTGCATGATGAGATTCCTATAAAGTTGAATGGATTGAACTTTAAGAGATGACAATAAAAAATATTGTTAGATTTGACCACCTTAAACTTGGATAAATTATTGTAGGGAAAAAACACAAATAATAAATTTGATTCCATTATTGTGGAATCTTTGACGCATGAAATCCAAGTGATTTCATGTGCAAGAACCACATCTTATATAGATTAGATAATAAATAATGCAAAACACCTTGGAAAACTTTACATAAAAAAATTCAAGGTTAATGTTGTCATTATAAAAAAAATTATGATTGGTGATTATTTAGATTTTAATATGATTGACTCAGGAATAATTACGAATCAAGTTTAAGAGTTACAAATTACTTAAATGATATTTATGCTAAAAATATGACTATAAGTAGATGCTTCTAAGTGGTAGCAATTGTTGTAAAATTGCCACCATTTAGAAAGACAAGAATTATCTTAAGCATTAGAGTGAGGAAATGAGAGCAAAATACCTTATTTTTATTTTGAGGCTAAAGGTAGAAAAGAAAAATAAGTTATCTAAGAAAAGAGCTAAATCTTATAGTATAGCCTTTAAAGAAAACTTTATGGCACAAGTGGCGAAGTTCCACGATAGAGACCTAAAAACAAAGCTTGCTGAGAAGGGGAAAAGAAAGCCAGTACTTAGGAATGACGTGGCCGCCATGTCTTGGTATTATGAACTTGTACTTCTTTTGTGTTGATATTCTCCCGTGCATGCCAAGTTCCAACAAATCGCTTTTTTTAGATCCCAACATCATTTTAAAATATCAGGACATGCATTCCTTCATGGAATCTCAGCAAGGCATCGATCTAGCTGTGTTTGGAAGTACATATCAATTCATGTTTTAAATAAATTTAATTTTTTTTATATTTTATATTGTTTTGAAACACTAATCTTAAAAATAATTTTTAAAAATAAAAAAATATTATTTAATATATTTTGATATAAAAAATATTTTAAAAAATAATTATAATCACATTCTTAAACATATTGATTGAATTTACATGAAAACATATTTTAATTATAAAATCATGAATCAATTTATGCTCTAACAAAAATATAATAACAATGAATTGGATAAAACGGTATTAAAAAGATTGTAAGAAAAAAAATATTCTTTGTCAATACTAATGAGAAATATACTTAAAAAATCATGCACTTGCTCGCTCTTGAACTGTGAGAGGAATTAATACATATGAGATACAAAATTTTCACGGTTATGAGCCCACCACGCGAATGCATCATGAATCATAAAATTGAGGTGACCCAAGGCTGCTAGCTATGGATTCTTTCGTGCATCGCTTTAATTTTCTTTAACGAAATTTCAAAGAGATGTTTCACTTTTCATATATATTTTTTAATTTTGGTTTTTTTTTCATGTTTTTAAATTATTTTTAAAAACATTTAAATTTTATTTTATTTTTTTATTTTCATATTATTTTAAACTTTTAATATTAAATATATTTTTTAAAAAAACTTTATAAGAATCAATTTACATATAATACTTATAAATGTCATTTTAATTGTATACTACATTACATATAAAAAGATGTAATAATAAAATTAGTGAGCACTTCTGGTGCAGTGTGGTGTCAAATATGTGTTTGAGATTATAATATTGATAATAGTTTAAAATATTTTTTATTTTTAAATATATTAAAATATTCTAAAATTATAAAATAAATTTAAATTTTTAAAACATATAATTTACACCACCTTACCGCACACTCCAACAATCCTTAACGGCCTACCGCCTATGGGAAGAGATAGCGGTAATAAGATTTTCATGCAAACATAGAAAGGGAGGGAGAGATGATGCCTAGGCTTCGTACAAGCTATCCACAGACGAGCAGAGCTCAAAATTCCACGAGTAACGTAATCAATCATTTACTGAAGTAAGGGATGACTTTGTAATCAATATCTTGAATCCCTTATCAGATCACCAAACAGACAAAAAAAAAACAAAAAGTCCCACCAAATTAGTACCTGACTTCGTTCTATCTTTTAAGATGTACTTGGGTGGTTTTGAATTGCGTTTTAAAATTTTATTCTTTTAAAAAAATGATTTTTATTTTATTTTTTAAATATTTTAAAATATAATTTGTACCGTATTTTTAATAAAGTCACTTGTCATTGAATCCAAGTAATTGCAGTGAAGAAAAACAATTTATATATATATATATATATATATATATTAAATGATTCTTATTTTATATCTTTAATTGGTTAAGGTGATAGGATTATGCTACCGTATTTTGTTTTATTAAAGAGTTATTAGATAAAGAAAAAAGAAAAAAGAAAAATAGAGGTTTAACTCTTGGTCTGAGATGTGTGGTTGGGCTGTGGATGGCAGCACCACTACGGTCTTCGGGTAGACTGGAAGAAAAAAGAAAATAATCGCAACAAACAGTCAGCGAGAAGAGAGGTGGTAGCAGAGCAGAGCAGAGGACACCCATTTCAAATCTTCACGTAAAAAACAAAAAAAAGCGCCAGTCCCCAAAAACAAATAAAAACAAAAACAAAAAATCACAACTACACTCGTTCAATTCCTTCATCCGCCACCTCCGAATCCCTGAGAGCCATTATTACCAGAAAATCAGTCAGCACTCCCACAGAGACAAACCTCACAGACATGCGTTTTTTACCGATAAAACTACTGCCGCCACCAACAAGCAACCACGGAAACGATGTCGTTTTTTACCGATAAAACGTTGAAGAAGAAGAAGAGACCACCAAGGTGGTCACACCTGTGGCTCAAAAACACAAAACCATTGAAGCATGCTTTATTCGCTATGCAGTTCCAGTCTGTCTCTAGCCCGCCAACGCCAACACCCACACCCACACCACAACAGCATCAACAGCAACAGCAACGACAACAAGCAGACCCCAACGCCAAACTCAAAGACAAAACAGGAACCCTCATCTCCAATCTCCCCGATATTGACCGTACACTTCTCTTAGGTGATGATCTCCTCTTAAAAATCCTCTCTAAATTGCCTGATTCTCAAAGAAACCCTAATTCACTTGTTTGTAAACGGTGGCTTAATCTCCAAGGCCGTCTTGTTAGGTCTTTAAAGGTTTTAGAATGGGAGTTTCTTGAGTCTGGCCGTTTACTTTCAAGATTCCCAAATTTGACCCATGTGGATTTGCTTAATGGATGTGTTGTTAGACCCCATGATTGCTGTGTCCGGTTGAGTCATAGAGTTTTTCAGATGGATATAAATTCTGGGGTTTCTGGGTTTTTACCGGATTGGCGTGTTTGCGAAGAGAATTTGTTGCCTGTTGAGGTTGTTGATAGAGGGCTTAGAGTTCTGGCTTCAGGTTGTCCGAATTTGAGAAAGCTTGTAGTGGTTGGTGCCAGTGAATTAAGGTTGTTAAGTTTTGCTGAAGATTGTTTGACATTGCAAGAATTGGAGTTACATAAGTGTAATGATGATGCCTTGCGCGGGATTGCTGCTTGTATGAATTTGCAAATTCTGAAACTTGTTGGAAATGTGGATGGATTTTATGGTTCTTTGGTTTCGGATATTGGGTTAACGATTTTGGCTCAAGGCTGTAAGAGGTTAGTGAAGCTTGAGTTGAGTGGGTGTGAGGGTAGTTTTGATGGGATTAAGGCCATTGGACAATGTTGTCAGATGCTTGAGGAACTCACTATTTGCGATCATAGGATGGATTTTGGGTGGTTGGCTGGGCTTTCATACTGTGAGAATTTGAAGACTTTGAGGTTTTTGTCGTGTAAGAGGATTGATCCCAGCCCAGGGCCGGATGAGTATTTGGGTTGCTGTCCAGCTCTTGAGAGGTTGCATTTGCGGAAGTGTCAATTGAGAGATAAAGAGAGCCTCAAAGCCTTGTTTAAGGTGTGCGAAGCTGTGAGGGAGATTGTTGTTCAGGACTGTTGGGGATTGGATAATGATATGTTTAGCATGGCAAGTATTTGCAGGTAATGAGTTGTTTAAAGTTTTTTTGATTGCTTTCGATGCCTGGTAATGGTTGTAAGGTATTCAATTATTGCAGTCCTTCAGGTTACATATTAACAATTACAGAGGTTCTTGAATTATTGCAGATGAACTTCTGTTGTACATCCATTAAAGCTCGTACATGCATTTTTAGCTATTCCAATAATTTGCATAGTTGATATGCTCTGGCTTACGAAGTTGAAATGACAGTGAATCATTTGTATTTAACTGCCTGTCTGGATGTGCCACACTCACGCACTTAGGTGGTGTTTTGCATTATCATCCAATCATATTTTTCAAAAAGATTTAGCTTCAAATTATTATTTTTTTTGTTTTTTAAATCATTTTAATGTGAATTTTAAAAAATATATATTATTTTCATATTTTTTCAAATAAAAAATACTTTGAGAAATAACCTCAACTAGAATTTCAAAGTCACTTAACTAGTGCTGTTGGATTTGGAATTAGTGACAGTACTGACTTTTGATTACTGTTAGATGCATCTGAATGCTAGATTCTCCGCAGCAATGATGACTGCGCCAAAATTGTATAAGAAATTGATGCAATTCTATTAATAACTTAGTCTAACAGTCACAAGAAAAATCCCAGTGTAGATTTAGTTCGACAGGGCAAAGACAAGAAAAGCGAAATAATTCAATGGTTCAACTACACAGGAAAAGAAAGCCTATAATTTTACAGTGAAGCTTATTTGATGGTTGATGGACTGGCGTTTTGACAATTACTTGGATTGAATAATCTACTTGGCAAACACCTATAATTGGAAGACTATGCTGTAGCCAGTTGATGTTTATGGGCTATCATTATATAGTAAAGTTTACATGGTTGGGATATCAATGGTTGCGTGTACTTTATTATTTTACAGGAAGGTAAAGTTATTATCTCTGGAAGGATGCTCCTTGTTGACAACAGAAGGCTTGGAATCAGTACTTCTTACCTGGAATGAACTTCAACATTTTAGAATAGAGTCATGCAAGAACATAAAGGATGGTGAAGTCTCTCCAGCTCTTTCAACCTTTTTCTCTGTTCTTAAAGAGTTGAGATGGAGGCCAGATACCAGATCTCTTCTTGCATCGAGTCTTTTGGGGACTGGCATGGGAAAGAAAGGAGGCAAATTTTTCAAGAAGAATCCACGCCTCGATCATTATACGCAGATGATTCACACAGCTACTTTTTGAGGGTTCCTGATTTTGTTTTGAAATGCTGTATAATCTTGTAATCATCTATGTTCATGTAGCCGGTGAACATGATGTTGAGAGAGGTTATATCATGCTTCCGTCGTTGCATGGAAGGGGATCAGGTGTTCTATCAAACGAAATACCAACTATTCATTCTGTAATTAGACCTAGATAACTGGTCTTCAGAATGTTGAATATACAACGCACAGCTTATTTCCCGGTTCAGGTTTATGATTTATAGCACGTACTGCTTGGAAAGTAATCTAATTATAGCTAAAGTAATCAAGCATTAGTGGTAGCTTCGTCGATTTTTGGAAAGACTGTTAATGGAGTTTGCATCGATTTGAAAACTTTCGTGGTAATTGGGCTTCTGGCAATTCAAATCACGATTGAATGTTGATCCAAGCCAATCATCTTATGAACATAATTTGAGATTCCTCACATCCTGGGAGCCATTACAGAGCAGGTTGCTATTCCATGTGGAAAAAATACTGTTAACCCAAACTTGTTGATATTTTAAAAATAATTAGATTATTGATATTAAAGAATCAAATTGTATTTTTTTTGTTTTAAGTTAAATAAAAAAATCATCTATATAACAAAGGATAAAATTACTTAAAATAAATAAATTTGAGAGACATAAACAATTCATTAAACCAAAAAAAAGAAAAAAAAATGCATAGATCGAATGGTGTGGCCTAACCCATCAAACTTGCGATCTAAATCATGGATTCAACCGAGTTTATTTTTTTTTCTTCCATAAATCTATAATTAACTTAAATATAAAGAAAAATAATCAAAATACAGCTTAGCAGCACGAGCCCATGGCTAAGTGCCTGGGCCTGTAAATCTTTTTTCTTTTTTTAATTTAATCAACCTCAATTATTTTTTAGAAAAAAGGAGGCATACTCGTCGCATACTGTGGTAAACGATATGTTGTTCATCAATCTAGGATCTGGTCACCACTGTGGCGGCTGGAAAATCAAGCCTACCAATTTTTTTTTACCCAAAATATTCATTTTAACCTAAAAAACTCTTAAAACATCAATAAATCAACTCATCAACATAATAAACTAAAAAAAGAGATATAAATCACAAAATCAACCCGAATAAAATTTTTCATTCTTGACTTAAATATGATTTTTTATCTAGGCTAAAAACAACCATTAAAAGAATCTCTTCATCAAATGGATCCAATTGATACTAATTTCAACTATTTGGTGGTTAAAATTAGTGTCAATGATAACTTTTCTGCATTGATTTTCGATGAATGTCTCTTTTATTTCACAAAAAATAAGTCAAAAAATAAAAAAAATAAAATTTGATATCAAATTTAAATTTATAACAACTATAGGAATCAATCACTTACAAACTGAAAAGGAGAAGGACCAAGCTATTTTTTTAAATGAAATTTGAGGTTACCATATATTTTCTCTGTATTTTTTACTTTGATATTTTATATTTTAATTTCATTATTTCTTAAAAAAATTATGTGATTGACTATTAGTTTTAGCTGGGAAGTGCTCAATCATGCCAAAAAAAAAAAGAGAGTAAAAAAACAAATTAAAAATTTATAAAAAAACTAACTATTTTAATCAATAATAATTTATAAAAAAAATATCCACGTACAATAGAATCATCGCACGTCTTAATTTTATTTAATTTCTAAATCAAAAGACATATGCTGTGCTTTATTTGCGCACCAAATACCTTTTTTTTAGATCTCGTAGTCAGGAACAAATGTACAAGAATTTTAATTGTTAAAGAGGGGTGTGTTATAGCCGATCAAATGATTCAATTGAGTCTCCAAAAAATCGGTCGATTCTATTTAGTTATTTCGAGTGTTTTCTTCTTCCTCGTTTGTTTATCTGGCTGGGTCTTTGGGAAAATACCAAATTAATTTACCAAGTTGGTTAACCAGTTTTTGGATTCACCACACTTGGTTAGGCGCAAGTTTTTTTTTTTTTTTTTTTTTATAATTTTTTATTTAAAAATATAATAATATATTTTTTTAAAAAATTATTTTTAATATCCATGTATTAAAATAATCTAAAATCACTAAAAAATTATTAAATTAAAACAATTTTTTTTTAATTTTTTTAAAAATATTTTTAAAACAAGAAAACAAACAAACCAACTAAAATACTCTAAAGATCTGGACACATGGATATTGGCTATCTTGTTTGAATCCTACCTTTACTTGTGTACGTGATAAGAATTAATTTTTAAATTGTTTTTTAAAATAAATTAAAATAATATATTTTTTAAAATTAACATATTAAAATAATTTAAAAATATTAAAAATAATTAATTAAAAATATATTTTTAAAACTTTTAACAAAAAAATATGTTCTACGCGAATTCCAAACAAAGTAGAAGTTTTGATTTTGGATAAAAAATAAAAATCTCTCTTAGAAGTTGTTTGGAGAGTCATTCAAAACAGTATTTTTAAATTTTTTTTAAATTATTCTAATATGATAATATAAAAAATATTTTTAAAAAAATTAATAAAAATTATTTTAATATATTTTTAATTAAAAAATATTTTAAAATATAAACATTACTGCAATCCCTGAATTAACTAGAAGTGAAATTTAAAAATTGAAGGTTTGACCAACCGTGCCTAAAATTCTTATGAGGGAGGGAGGGAGTTTTAATATCAGCGTCCGTGGCAGAGGAGGAAAGAAAGAGATCGGAGATCGGAGATAGAAAGCAGTGTAGTCTTGTTTAGCATTCTTTTACAGCAGCAGTGATAGTGAATAATATTGAAGATGAGAAAAGGGAAGGAAGTGGTGATATCAACAAGCCCTAATTACAGCAATCACAACAGTGGCGTAGAAGATGATGAGGAAGAAGACGGCTTCGATCACTCCGGAAGCAACAAACGATTCTCCTCTTTCCCAAGTTTCTCTTCCCGAAATGCTTCCTCTAAATATGACTTTGTCAAGGTCAGCCCCCCTTTGTTCTTGCTCCTGAAAACCAAAATAAAACAGACACCACCCCTTATTTAATTCAATCTAATTCAATTGATTGTTTTTTTTTTCCTGTTTGGTATATATAAATAAATAAATACAGGTGAGGGTGTGGTTAGGTGATAACGCTGATCACTACTATGTTTTATCCAGATTCTTGCTCAGCAGAATGTTGACTGTCACTAAGGTCTCCAACTATTTACTTCTCCCTCAATTTTATTAAAATTCTTTTTTCCTGGAATTACCTATATATATGTAGTGTGGATGATGAACAGTTGGTTGGGTTTTTCTCTCCGAATATTACATTTGAATTGTGGGTTTTGAGAAGATGATCGTGACTAAGGTTTTGGGTTTGTTTTATTCTGTGTGTGGTTGATTTCAGATACCGAATCATGTAGCTATTAAAATTGCTCTTGAGCTCAAGAAGCTGCTCATTGATAACAGCCTTCTCGACGTGTAACGACAATCTTCCCTTTTCTTTCTTTTTATCCTTTTATGCAGTCGTCGGGTAAAGTCTAAAATGTACCCCATGGCTATATTTGAAGGTTTTTCACCAATCATTTTTTTTTTGTTTTTTTCCTTGTTTTTCAACTAATGGGCAACCTCTTGTATTATTTTGGCAGCTCTCAGTCTGATTTGGAAGCTAATCTATTCAAGGTATGTGACCTTTCTTTCTTTTGTTTTACAATTCTTAGGTGGCTATGGATAGCAAGTGGCATAATCTGCTATATAAGAGGAGTTTAGCATGCCATTTTCTTTCTATGGCCGTAATGGAGGGACTACACTGAGCACTAGAATACTTTTGAGACTTTTCTGAATATTGGATTTAGTTTCATACGCCCTCCCCCCTCCTCATACATAGGAGTCTATTTGCAGCTTATGGAGCGGCGGGGGTATGGAGAAGATTACATAAATCGTTACAAGATGATGACGAGGTACTTTAGAGCTCTACCCACAGTATCCGCGCCCAGAAGTTTTATTGCCTTATTATCACTTTCTTCAAATTAAATGACAAAGATGAAAGGTTTTTTCTGATTTTACGTTGAAAAAGAAAAAAATTATTTTTTTCTGGTCATATACTTTTAGATTTCATCATCAAAGAGTGCCCTTGGTGATCCTTGTTTGTGGAACTGCCTGTGTTGGGAAGTCTACCATAGCTACCCAACTCGCACAGCGGCTGAATTTGCCTAATGTCTTACAGGTGCTGCCTTCCACCTAGCCATGAAGCATCTCGCCTTCCTTACTGTCTTTTCATGTATCAATTCGTTTGGGTTCAATACTGATGCCTTTGAAACATATGGGTTTTTATTTTTATTTTTAATGTCGCAGACAGATATGGTGTATGAATTGCTGCGAACGTCAACTGAGTATGTTTGTTCCCTTTCTATTTTTAATTCCATGGTTTCTATTTCTGATGTTAGAAGCATTTCTATCTAGAGGAATTAAGAATATCAGCAGCATACTGAGCCATCCAAAAAAGGAGCAAGGAAAGTTGTAATAAGGAAGATTCCTTATTACAAGCATAGACATTGTTGACTGGAACAAGGACTCAGAAACTATATATAACTAGGTTTCAATTTTTTTGTCACTATATTGTTGTCTCCAGTACATGATATTGTATCCTATGATGAAGATTATTGGTCATGCTAGCTAGTGCTTATTCTTTTTATTCTCTGGACAGTATGGAATCGCTTATTCTTTTTATTCTCTGGACAGTACGAAATCGCTTATTCATTTTATTTATCTGAGTCAGTGCACCATTGGCTTCTACTCCTGTATGGGCACGAGAATTCAGCTCTTCTGAGGAGTTAATCACTGAATTTTGTAGAGAATGCAGAATTGTTCGTAAAGGTAGTCTGTCAATTTTGCCATCGTGCTTCTTTGATCTCCTTTCTTATTTGAATAATTCTCTTTTCCCTTGCCAACTTGTTTCATGTTCATGGTGGTTGTAATTTTTTTTCTTGGATTTCAAAGGTGTTCTTTGTTCCCCTGGAAATTGTTTTAATTTTGCTAGATGTTCTGCAAGCGCATGGGTTTTTGATTTGTTAATTTAATGCTTGCTTCAAAGGTTTGGCTGGTGATTTGAAGAAAGCAATGAAAGATGGAAAGCCAATAATAATTGAGGTATGTCTAATATTCTGTTTTTCTGTTGGTTGTAGATTAGACTGTTCCATCAAAACTTCCAGTCAACACCTATTTCTTTGTTGATCACTCTGCTGTATAATATCCACCATCTACACGTATGCTGTCATTCATTTTGCTAAAGCTTCTAACAAACCATACATTAAATGGTCTTATGTTGTGATACCATGAAAAGTATGGTACCATTGCAATGATTTGAGTCTTCAGATAAAAGAAACTGTAAAATTGTTTGTGTAGTCTCCTTGGGCTTGTTGTACATTCCTTTTGGGGCCTTTGAAGGGGCCTTACTTATTTGACTTTTAATGGCTCAGGAGGGCTAATTTGTTTCGATTTTGTATCATTTGCACTTTCTCTTAAGGGTGATTTCTTATCCTGCTTCCATAATCTTGTAGTCTCTTTTCAATAATATTTTCTTACTTTATCAAAGAAAAAGAAGATGATTGGGAACTAATTGATGTTGAAAAGATGATAAATTATGCCTTCTGTTATTCCCTGTGGGAGTCAGAGAAAAAAAGTGTAGTTCTGACCAGCTATTGATGCTGCTGCCTAAGTTGAGGTAGTGCAAGAGAGGATTTGTGTTCAGATCTGGTGCAATTAGGTTGTGACTAAAACAAAAAAACTGAAATGACTGTTAAACTGGCTTGTTAATACACAAACTTTTCTTTTTTTTTGGTGGAAACATTTTGTTATATTTTGAGATGCTTCTTATCAGATTGATAGGCATGGTAATGTTTCCAAGCACTCCTATCTGATCTGCAGTTGTTTCTGACAAATAATGACAGGGGATACATTTGGATCCAAGCATTTACTTGATGGATGAAGAAAATAAATTACCAGCTAAAATACCAGAAAAATCTGAGATGAACCCTGTTTCAATGACTCCAGATGACGATCCTGCAAGACAGATGGAAAATAATTCCACAAGTGTTAGTAGAAACCATACTGAAAATATCAACTGCACTCCTGGGGATTTGGCCTCAGAAGAAGGGAAATCTGTTAACCAGGTGAATAAAGTTGTGGATTCTCAGGGATCTAGAGATAAAGCTGGAAGCATTGTTGACAATAAAGGTAATTATCACTCTGGGTTTTGATAACAGGCCCAGTATTCTATTAGTCTCTTCTAACTTATAATTTTCCTTGATGACAAGTTCTAACTTGTAATTTTGCTTGATGACAAGTTTGAATGCATGCATGAGTGACTTAAGGGTGACAATTTCCATTCCTGGATTTTTGTTCATGCAGGTGAAACTGTTAAAGGTCTTGAGGGAGATAGAAAGACTTCTGTTAGCTTAAAATCTGGTCCTGAACCAATAATTATACCAATAGTTCTGAAGATGGCTGAATTCGATCATAAGGTTTGTGCTTCTATTCTTGATGTGTCAAAAATTTCTTCATATTCTTGATTTAAATGGATGGTACTTGTTCCTATATCAGAATTATATAGTTCCACTTCCCTTCCCTCACTATTTATCAAATGGATGGTACATTGTTCCTATATTGGAATTATATTTGTCCCACTTCCCTCCCACATTATTTTTCACTTTCTCAAGGTTGCATATTTAATCTTATATCCTTATTATTTGTCTTGTCTATCATCTTTTCTTCTCGTGTGCAGGCATTACTTGAGGAGTGGATCTCAACTCGTTTATTTAGTGATAAATGCCCTGTTGAGGTACCAAAGGCTGCTGAGTTCTTATTGTCATTTTCCAATGTCAAACTTAGGCTATTCACCAAGTTTTAGTAAGTTAAAAGGGTTAAATATTAGCAAACAATCAATGAGACAATTCATGATTAAACTTGGGTTTCCAAATAGGAGGCCTCACATTGTCAGGTACATGCATATCTGGGGATGGATGGGTGAGAATTTAGGGGATGTGAGAGGCTATCTCATTGGTAGCCAATACCTTAACAGATCTGGTTGAAAATGTGGTTAATTAGTGCAAGATGTAGAAGTAACATGGTTTTTCATTCAAGTGCAAAAACAAAAATAGAAGCATAAGTCAATTGATGGTCAATGACTCTGGTGAAGCACTTCCAAGTTTTTGAAATTTAAAGATAGAAGGCATTTGAAAATTCTAGCACAATGGTTAGCATGATGAAAACAATGAATGGTAATAAGATCAAGCATCGATGGAAAATGCAGTAACTCCTGGACATATTCGTGCGCAGTGAAGTGGATCAACAATAGAAAATTGCAAAAGCAACCAAGATGTTGCCAAGTTCAAATAATTCTAGACTGGATTAAGATGACAGATTATAGCTTCTCGTTTTCCCTCTTAACACTTTTGTTTTGCTTAATACATGGAAGCTGGCTGGACATGTACCTCCTTATTCACTTCAATAAATAAAAGTCTACCTTAGTATCATCTCACTGACAAGCTTCTAGTTTCAACACTTTGCTTGCTAACAAAAAAAATATAGAATATAAAATTTATTCAGTTTTTTCTTAGCAAAATATAAATTTTAATACATTGGTTATATAGGTATTCCTATAAATTATTTTACCATTTGCCTGGTAAAAAGCATATTGTAGTAGTATCGAAGAGAAACATTTATGCCCCTTTGTTCAGGTCAAAAGTGAGGCAAGATTTTCTAGAAAGAATTTTCGGATTGATTTTCTTTCATTCCATATCCTTGTGTTGATTCTTCACCAATTTCACAAATGTTCATCTGATTGTCTTGTTTTTCATTATTCAGAGTGTTTACATATACATGTTTTATGTTTTCAGGAAAAAGATAGGTTAATTACCAATTTGAAAATCATTCAGGACTACCTTTGCTCTTTCAAGTCACAGGTTTGCTTCTCCACGTGCGTTTGTTGGTTAACAGCACGCAATAGAGTTTTGTGGCTTTGCTTCTTTATTAATAATGTTGAAATAACTGATTCTAAATTTAGTAATATTGTGCTCAAAAGTTGGATTACGATGTTGATAGAGAACAAGTTTTGCGTTGATGTCTTGTTTTTAGATTTATTGTATTTGATGACATGGCCAAGTAGCTAATTTGGACAATAAAGTCAATGAAATCAGGTACATATTTTGTGAAATTGCACAATGAAAATTATTGACGGCAAATTGGGGGAACTGTTATTCATGATATCATATGCTTGGGCCATAGCAATATACAAATTCCATGAATCATTGTCATGCTTGGGCACTAGATTTTGATTTGGGCTGGAGAGCATTATGGTTCATTTAAATTGAAGTGAGGAGGCTGGGTGATCTATTTCAATTACTCGATGTATGACTCTTCTTTTCTGTTTGAAAGATAAGTGTTTTGGTTTGTCCAAATCTATGATTTAGTCCAAAAATGCTCTTACTAGTAAGGTTACTTGAGCTTCAAAGGAAAGAAATGAAGAAAACAACTAACATCTCACAGAAAGAATAGGGTGGTGACTGTATAATTTTATTCTTAGTGTTATTTGTTTCTGAATGTCATTCTACCAGCTGACTGAGATCGACTTCTCTGAACTTTAATTATGTGTTTGAAAGTTCTATAAGTACCATTTCCCCACCCTTTCTTTTCCTCCTAAAATACATCAAGTTTTTCTTGGAACAGGGTCTGACTGTTGCCAATATATCAGCCACAACATTCCCTCAAACACTGGATTGGCTGCATGGCTATCTTCTTCAGGTAAAGTTTTCTAATCAGCTTTGTGTATCTGAAATGCGTTGACCACCAAACATGATGTTCACCTGGAAAATTGGATGCCTTGGGGATCAACTGCCTGTTCTGAGATTGTATTGCTGTTGCCCTCCCACATCAGCAAGGAATTTGAAAAGCTGATGTCCTTGAGTATGAGGCAGTTGATTTACTGCTTCATTATCTTCTGAATAGTTCTCATCTTCTTCATCTTGTACATTTCATTCTTTCTATTCGTATTTTCTCCTTTCTTATTTCTCCAATGACGTGGTAGCATTTCACCAAAGATTATGGTTAGGTTTGACAAAAATTAGGAAGTATTTTTCTTTGATTGATTTACTCATCCATTTCATTCCAGTGCTGTGGACAATAAGAAATAGCATTCAAGCATCAGGTGTCACCAGTTTTGCTGACTTGTTTTTGTTTCCTTGAACATTAGAAAATGATCCCTCAACATATTAGCAGTTGATTTTCTTCTAGTTTCTCCTTGACCAGCTTATCTTGTTTTTCTAAATCTCTCCTTGCTAATTGTTTTCACTATCCAGAGTATTGAGCATGGCATTTCATCGGTGTCCAGTGAAAATGATAGACAACAAGCTCAAAATTAGATTACCTGCAGATGTTAGCTTGAGCAGGACAGGTATGAATCGGACCTTGCATGCAGGTATAAAATGCAATGCACTTTCAAATGCATTTGATTGATTTTGAATGGAAAGCAGTGTCCTACCAGAAAAAAAAGACTAATCTTTCTTGTCTCATGCAAAATGAATAATAATAAAAAAAATATAAATAACATATGTAAAATCTGCCCGTGTGTTTTTTTGTATCTGTGGGGTGCCTATTTGTTATCGTCACGCTTTAAATGGCCTTTCAAAATTCAGTTGTATGCTTTTGTCAATGTGGAAAAACGCATGTACTTGCTTCTTTGCTGACTTCACTTCTGATTTTTGTTGCCCATACGAGTGGTTTTTGGTTTTGTGCACATAACTTGACTAGCTCTTGCATGGACGACTTTTACCTGCGTGCTTTGAACAGTCCTGTCTTCTTGTACAGAGCATAAGTTAGCTGCCATGACACTTGATGCAGAATTTTGATCAAAAACCTACCAGGCAATGGGAAGCTACTACCAGACAATGAAAGAGTTTCCGCAGCTTCTTGTGATGGCAGCCCTTGCAAGTTCTTGTAATTTGGCCGCCCCATATGATGGACCAAACTTCAAACATTGCCCACCAAATTCCGTTAAGATAATTTGTTGTGTCGAAGACATTTTTATCACTCGGGTTCTCACAACTACATATGCCATGTTAATGTTATAGTTAAAATTTCAGTGCTAACATGTTTGTGATTTTGAAATGCCCTCTGTAGTTAATTTCCTCCTTTTCTTTTCATTTTTTTGGGACCTATCTTGTCATTCAGAGAATGATAGAAAGCAAGTTCTAGTCACAGAGCTAGTATGAAGAGGAGCACGAAGCACAAATCTCCAGGTTTCATTTGCAAGAGCCAAAGCCACCTCTTTGATCCCAGTAGTGTACAAGACAGCCAAAGCCAGGTTGCATTACGTGCTTTTAACATAGAACTCGGCAATCCATTCCTTACCCTTTATTGCTCAGTCACAATATTAATTTAAAAAGCACCATATAGAAAATAAATAATAATAAAAAAAAAAAACCATTTTGCCCTTGTGTTAAGGTAACTGTCAAGATAACCAAGACTGTTGATACACAAATCATTATATCAGCAGCAGGAAATATCAGATTCAGCAACTATTTCAAGGCCTTCCGATGCAGAAAGCCACAAGCACAATAGCAAACTACTAGAAGAGGAACATCTTCTAGTCACATTGCTAGAGAGATCAAGAGCTGAAATCTTACAGAGTTGCAGTGATTGTTTTTTGTTAGTACCTTAAGTGGACTAGTTGTGCGTGCAATGGGAAATTTGAGCCCTACAGCTATTCAATCTAGGTCCTCTAGAAAAGCTAGGTTGGAAAATCATGTTCAAGCTCAAACACTTCCATTAACACTGCATAAACAAAATTGTTCTGAGATACAACTCAAATAGAATTGCATATTTATATAAAAAAAACTGAAACAGCATGCATTTTACCTAAAAATCATCAACGTAAGAACTAACTCGTGCAATTGTTATAAGAATCATCTCATCAATTCTCGAAGATGTCATAACTCCACAACTTGACGTTGTCTAGAAGAATCTCCAATATCAACATGCTGTCTTTCTGTGATTCCTCATTCAAACTGTCGAGTATTGGGATAGCCTCATCATAAGCATTCTTAGCAAGAAAGAAAGCCTTCTCAGGAAACTCCATGATATCATACAATAACACTGAGAAATTCAAAGCCAAACTCAATCGAACTAAATTTGTAGGAGCCAACTCGGATGCAGCTTTAATGCCTATATCATATGCTCTCATCGCCTCTGAAGCAGCCTTCTCCATCTCGATGCCAACCTTGAATTCTGCTAGATACCTGAAATAATCTCCCTTCATCCTATGATAGAAGACACAGGATTCACACAGGGAAGTTGAAGGGAGCAGATGATCATCAATCAATTGTATGATATCGTTGCATATACTTGTGAGTTCGGACTCAACCTTCCGTCTATACTCCTCGATCCTCTTCGCATCACCTTCGTTCCCTTTGGCTCGTTCCTTTTCCTCTACGGATGACAGCATTCTCCATGATTCTCTTCTTGCGCCCATCACATTCTTGCATCCAATACGTAGCAAATTCCGCTCCTCGGTTGTCAACTCAACGTCAAGCTTTGCAATATACTTCATGTGATCCAACATCTCGTTGTAGCGTTTCGCCTGTTCTGCAAGTTTGGCAGAATACACAGAGTCTTGACGTGCATCCATGGCTGATAAGACTTAATTGATTGATCTCTTTTGAGCAAGATAATGTAAAACTGACTGAATAACGAAGAAAAAATCAAACAGAAAACTGAAAAGAGCACTACCAGAAAATTTTCAAATAGCAACCGTCAGATATCTCAATATGTTGAACTAGCTAGGGTTTTATATGTAGAAATATGGGCACGTAATAAAAACTTAAACCGAACAAGATTGAAGAAAAAAAACCCTAAAATAATTGATATTTTGCGGGGGAGGGCGCAGTAAAGTATATTTATTTATAGGAGTGATCGTCAAGTCTTCTTCTTAGAAAAGGAGTGCTTGCTTTCAATTTGGAGTCGACTTCGGGTCACGAAAAAACTCTTATTTTAATTCTTTCTTGAAAATGCAAAAGAGTAATAATTTATTTTCTTTCTTAGAAACATTAATTTTAAATAAATCACAAACAAATCAATATTTTTAAACCACACATCCGAGAATTAAATTATAAATTTAATTGTTCCAGTGATTCTTTATTTAGTTTTTACTAACTTTAAAAGCCGTGAAAGAGTTATTAATGCTACTTAGATAAGTATTGAGATATGTAATACCACCTTTCTTTTGGATTTATGCATATATATTTTATCTTAGATGTTAATATTTTCTCATTAATAACAAACAATTTTTTTTAATATACATCACACAAATACATTTTATTTATATCAAATAAAAAAAATATAAAATTACAATAATCTCTTTGAAACATTATAAAATACAAAAAAAATTAAAAAAATATAACTACTATTTAAAAAAATAAACAAAACAATTTAAAAAATATGAGAGAGGGTAATAATTTAAATTGAAATAAAAAAATTAAGGTAAACTAAAAATTACATGAGGTATTAATTACAAGTTTTGCAAAAATAATATATATATAATAATATATATATAAAATATATATATATATATATATATATATATATATATATATATAGAGAGAGAGAGAAAGGTCATCCCGCTTACCTAGCCAATTATCCAAGTTCAAGCTCAATTAGACCTGAAAAACTATGCTCACACACATGGGGTTTTTTTGTTTTTTTTTCATGCATGTCGTTTGCCCTCTAATATTTTAAAAATATTTAACGCAAACAATGTATTATCTACGATGATAGATAACACGTTGAGTAGTACCAGTCCAGTTTCCAACCACTTGCGTGTGGATGAAAAATCAGGATGAGGTGTCTTTGGGTTCAAAGTTTTAATTTTTTTTAATTGATTTTGAAATAAAAACACATGAAACACTTTATAAACCTCAATGAATGAATCTGTAGCCATCTTTGTTTTATTTACTTTTTATGGGATTATTTATCTAATAAATTTTATAAATTAATTTAAATAAATTGGTAATTTTATTGTTCATTTTTATATATTTTTTATTTTATCATTTAATAATATACCATTTTTATTTTGCTTTCTATGAGTTTATCTCAGTCTTATGACCTGGATTGCATGTTTGACAAGTTAACTATGATTGATTTGTGTTATTTTTTCAGTTTATTTTCTATGAGATTGTCGTGGTCTCATAATCTTGGTCATGATTTTGTAAGTTAACTTGTGTCGACTTGGGTTGTTTTATTTTTGTTTTTTTTTAATTATTTTTTTTTCAATTTTATCTTTCAATATTAAGTTGATTGTGAAATAAACTTTATAATTTATAAGATTATAAAAGGTTCTGATTTGAATCAAGTTGTGAGTTTGGCAGGTTAACTTTGGTTTTTTTTATGTTTTTTTTTTCTATTTTATCTTTTAACATTGGATTTATTGGGAATTGAACTTCATAATTTATTTTAAATTGCTTTATATTGTATTATCATGGTCTCATGATCTAGATTATGACTTTGATAGATTAACTTAATTTCAACTAGATCGATTCAGTATGTTGTTGTCTCAATATTTAAAAATGAAAGTTATCTTGAATTTTTTGAGTCAAATTATATTTTCATTGATTATTTTAATTATTTTTAAATTTATCAAGTCAACCGGATCTTATCGACTCAACCCTTGCTCACTTTGCTTTTTCTACTAGAAAAATATTAATAAAATCTAAATATTTTTTTATATTATCGAAAAAATAATCTTACTCGCAGCATAGCATTCACAACAATTCAATGCACATTAGAGAATTTCTCCGGGGCATCATGACATATTGTCATACTGTTCGAAATGAACGGTTGATTATTGAGTCTATGATCAATTCGTTTTGAAGTTCACATCATACATTTTAAGAACGTAAACTTACATTTTTTTTTTACACAAAGTAGGAAGCAGCATATAAGTTTTAATTGCTCTTCTTGTTTTATACCTTCACAATACTTCTTTTACTGACCTGACAAACATTCTGAGTTCCGTAAGAATATAATGTGCACTTTTGAATTCAATTGTTATGCAGCTTGTGTTTTTTGTCTTGAGTCCAGCACTTATTCGCAGCATCTTGACAAAATACACAACATTAAGAAACTTGCCTGAGCTGTGAGTTTCTCTGGTCAAATTTCCTGGGCCTTTTTTCTTTCGGTGTTGTCTGCGTGCGTGCGTGTGCGTGTGTGTGTATTCCCTTCCTGCTATTTCCCTAAATCCAACTTTTTTCGAATTTTGCAGGTGGTTCCTGCCACTAAATGTTCTCATCACCTTTGTCATTGGCTCGGTGCTTGGATGGATACTTGTAAGAATCACCAAAGCTCCTAAAGGTCTTCGGGGAGTGATCATGGGATGTTGTGCTGCCGGTAGGTTTTATTATTTTGGCTAATGGAAGGTATATATATATATATATATATATATCTACAAATTTTTGGTGTCCTTTCTGGATTATATTTTTGCAAAAAAAATATTTGTTGATTCACCATAGTCTCTTGAAATAAGAAAGCAGTAGTTTACTTGTTCATTGGCATTGAGTATCAGTAGCTTAATCAATTTAATCAGGTTCTGATCGTATTCACTTCGAATCAAAGTTGTTCTTACAATTTGTAATTGCTATTTAAGATTTCTTGCCGGATATTCTTCCCATACCAAGGAGGTTATCTACTTCGTTGGCTTGTCATCCTTCAATGCAAACAAGCAAGTTTTTGCACATTCTCCCTACTCTGTTCTGGTCCTGCTCTCCTTTTTTCCCCTTCCAAGACATGCAGACCATCCCACCTTAGAGAAGAGGCAGACATTCTCTTTCCCGGTAATGAAATGAACATGAATGAATGCGAACCAATCTTGCTATCCATCTCACATCTCATGGTAGACTTTCTATGTACATGCTGCCATTAGCTCCGCAGCGGTCTTCTTTTGATAGCATCATGTGCAACTAATCTTGATAGGGTTGATTGGATAACGCCTAAAACCTATCTGTCAAGAAGTTTTCAATCCACTTCTTCCATCTTATCTGGCTTTTCCTTAATAGAGGAAGATTATACTAGTTGCTAGTGTAGAGCGATGAAATAAAAGAGAATAAGAAGGGAGGGAAATCAAACACGCACATAACACAATAATTTACATGTTTAAGAATAGTTCTGTTGGACAGCACATCCACCAACCCTGGAGTTAGTGAGAATATATACAAACACCCACAAATGGGTCAGACTGTGAGCCCAAGTAAATGAAAGAAAAACCAGATGTGGCTGCAGCAGCGCTATATTTGTCTCAATGAGTCAACATCAAGAACCAATGCTCCATGCTTTCATTATATTTTGATCTTTTAATCTTGAATTCTAGTTTATGATAGGTGTTGATGTGAACAGGAAACCTGGGCAACATTCTTCTCGTAATTGTACCAGCTGTCTGTAAAGAAAAAGGCTGTCCATTTGGAGTTTCCGATGTCTGTACCGGCAATGGAATGGCATATGTTTCACTCTCTATGGCAGTATGACCATTGTACTTTCTAACTTAAATTTCATCCAAAAGTTGTAATTGCTTAAACTTCTTTGTAGTTTTTTCTTTGATTTCAGATTGGATCCTTGTACATCTGGTCATATGTGTACAATATTGTGCGTATATATTCAAGTAAAGATTCTGATGAAGCCAAACCAGATGTCTTACCGGAGGGTGCAGAGTCTGCTGGAGAAAAAAATGAATCTGCAAAGTGTCTCATAGGGCCCGCACTTGCTTCAGAAGATCCCTCACTTGGTGATAGTCAGCACTTGGAGCTTAATTTTTCAGTGTCAGAGGAGAAGGCGAAGGCGAAGGTTGTTTGAACTTCAATATATTAACTTCTTTTCTCTACGCACTTCTCTCTTTCCTTGTATTGTTCATGTTCATTATGGGCACATTTTTGCTTTGAAGGTTTCACATGATCTTATCATTGGTGGCATTGTTTTTTTATCTTTCCTCTTTCTTCATTGAATAAAATATCATCATCTAACCTATCAATGTTTCTTGACAGGTGCCATTTCCAGAAAACATCAAGAGAAGCTTTTTAAAGCTCATAAAGAAACCCAGTATAAGGAGATTGTTTGCACCGTCAATAATTGGAGCGGTATGCTTACGGCAAGTTCTAATTTTGGGAAGTTATTATACATATAGGATCAAATCCCTTACATGAAAAAATTTTCTCTCCAACATTGCCATGAAACAGGCATTAGCAAGCAGCTTGTAGATTTTAGTCAGATTTTTTTCCCACGTTAGTTTCCTGGCCACGTTAAAATATTTGACATTTTTAGATCAAAACATAACTAACATGCCGCATTACGATCCAGTGTTGATGTGAGGATTGATCCCCCTTGTTGTTCTATTCTTATAGATTGTCGGATTGATGATTGGTATCATCCCTCCATTCAGAAAAGTACTAAATGGTGATAGCGCTCCTGTTCATGCGGTTGAAGACTCTGCACACATGGTTGGGTCAGTATCCTGTCTTTGATGATATGAAGATTCCCAAGAAAATTAACAAGAATCTTTACTTTTATTTTCAGCTACCTAATTTCCCTAGCATTCTTTCAGTCTCGCTGACCGTTTGGTCAACATTCTTCATCTGGTTTGTTAGGTAACCTTGACGTGCCTCCATGATTACTTTCAACATGAAAATCTGGGCAATGCACTATATGCTAGCTCTCAGATACTCCATTAAATATCTCTGCAAATGCAAATGTAGATGAAGAAAGAATCCAATGCACATGCATAACGGAATAAGGGTCCTGGGGCTCGAGGTATATCTAAATGTCGATGATTTTGAAATGGCTTTTGTCATTGTTCTTCGCACTTGTGGTCAATGCATTGGTTTCAGCCCCGAATTTGCATTAGAACCTGCAGGTTCCTCAAGTCCGTTTCTGGGCAAAGTCTAAAATACCGGTATGTAAGATAGCAAAACGACCCTCTAGATTCAATTCCAATGGTCCTATGGTCATTGCTCTGGAGGCTATATAATCATGCAGATGCAGGCAACAGATTTTCTTTGCTCGATCGTGAGAATAACGATGGATAGTAAATCTGAATACTTGGGTGAATAAGAATGCACAACTCCTTAAAGCATAGAGATCTCTTAGCTAAGTTTACACTAATCAAATGGAGCTGAGATTATCATATTTCCTTGTTCCCACGTCGCACAGATTACATTGACTATCTGCTGCAATATGAACGGAACGGCCATGCCTGTCTTGGCATGCTAGCATACATAATAATAGCCGCCACAAGGGCAGCGGAGCGTGAGCATGGTGGGGTGGCGTGTCAAATCTCACCATCCCATAGATCTTCAATTGTCTTGTAAGGACTTGTTGAGTCGTTAACAAGAAATTCTCCTCTCATGATCTTCCATTCCTCCAGTTTCTCAATGTCAGTGAGATCTTGAGCATCCAGTTTTACATTCAAGGCCTCCATGTTCTCCTTCAACCTCTTCTGATTAAAACTCTTCACTATCATGCTTGATCCCGTTGACAGTCCCCACTGTAACGCCACCTTCAAAGATTCATGACGGAAGCTTGTTTTCAGAGGCCCCTTAATGTATGAGAGCAGAGTTCATTTATTATGATAGATTCGTGGGCTTTACCTGAGCTGGGGTCGTCTTGTGCTTGAGAGAGATGGACTGTATTATTGGATTTTCAACCACGGCGGTTGTTCCCCATGCATTTCCAGGGCCACCAAGTGGCGAATAAGCACTTACATGGATCTTGGAGTCCGCACAAAAATCTCTTAGTTTTCTTTGCCTCCACATTGGATGCATTTCCACCTGCACGTACCGTTGCCACACAGTTCATCATTGATCAATTCAATATTCGATTAAAAAAAAAACATAGGATTACTATTTATTGCTGCATCTCCTTCCCAAACCTAAGAAATTAAGGAGAGAAAACACACCTTATGTGCTCATCAAGTAAGAGAAGAGATGGTTCATCTCGTTTGGAGGGCATTAATTTATGTTTATGTGGCTTCTTGCAGTTGACTATCCTCACACATTGTTTCATTATTATTATTAGCTGTACATATGATCATAAGTAAGCTTTTTTATAATCTCCATTGGAAGTAGATTTAGATTGATTGAGAGTATTGCAGTGGTAATTTTTTATTTAAAAAATATATTAAAATAATTTTTTTTTTTTTAAAGATTATTTTATATATCAGTACATAAAAATCATTCAAAAAATATAATAAAAATTAATTTTAAATTAAAAAAATTAAATTTGTTAAAAATGTAATTTCAATCGCTATAAAAATAATACATAAATGATAAAAAAAAAAGAAAAAAAAGAGATGGATCAAATTTATTTGATATTTTTCTAGAACATGGCGGAGAGACCTCATTTTACATGTTGATTTCAGCAGTCTTTTTTTATATATAAAAAATTGACTTTAATAAATTAACCTAGCTCACAAGCTTGACAAGACCTATTTTAAATTATTTTAATGTTCTTTGTGGGTTTTCTCAGTGAAGAAAAAACAAAATAAACAAGAAGCCCCCCAATTGTCCTCTCTACTGCTTGTAATTAATTGTTTCTCATTTGAATATTAATTCACTTAATTAGTTTCTTATAACACCAAAATTCCAAGAACAAGTTTGCTAAAGAAAATCTCCAAATCCTCTCAAGACAGTTAAACTGTTCACGCGTTTTTTTTTGTTTTTTTTTATAGGGTACCTGATTGACAGCTGGAGGTACTGAGGCAAAATCCAATAAGCTTTGGATCTTCTTGCTGGAGAAATTGCTGACACCGATGCACCTACACAATCCCAAGTCCAAACATTTTTCCATTCCGGCCCATGTGGACTCAAGGTCTAGCGGCTCAAAGTCATCTTCAGGAGGCACGGCGGAGTAATTCCAAGGCTTCAGCTTCACCGGCCAGTGCACTAGATACATGTCCAAATATTCCATGCTCATGTTCCTATAACAAGAAGCAAAGGCACTTGAAAACCCAAAAAGATCCTAGTCGAATATTTTCAAGATCGTCATCGATCCCCTGCAATCTTAGAGGCCGCCTATGATCTTATATTCTGCATTTTGTTTACGCTAGCTAGATCTATATATATATATATAATGAGAGATTCGATATGATCTTGGTTCAAAATAGATTAATTAGACCCAAAAGTCCCACCACCCACATGCAGCTAAAGCTAGATTTGCGTATCTACTCAACGAATTCAATTTCAATGAAGCTTCACTTGATTAAGGTACTATAGGGTACTAATCAAATGGAGCTGAGAACCTGATGCATGGAACCCAACTCTCAAGGATGGCTATATATGTGCTCCTACTTACTTTAGAGTTTGCCTGAGTGCTGAGACGGGATCATGATGATCACTCCCCCACAGTTTAGATGTAACAAAAATCCCCTCTCTGTCTACTGTTTGATCAAGAATCGCTTCTGTCAAAGCATGCCCCACCGCCGGCTCAGAGCCATAAATCTTTGCTGTGTCAAAATGCCTGTAACCCATCTGCAATGCCACAAACCAACAAGTTTTCGACATTTAACGCAAAAATATAGGTAACCAGAACAAAAAGCTTTTACTCCGGTGTTTGAATGGATTCTGGGAAGAATTTATATGCAAGCAAACTGTCCATCTGGTAATTAATTACTCAGAACCTATACACGTAGGCATGCATGAAGAGGTACTTAAGCCATTGAAGACCAAAACTAGTGCTCTAATCAAGTGGGTTAGCCATGCTTTATTTAGTGCAATCATTAGCGCTCCAGTGTCCATCGGAGATGGACTGCAACGCAATGCACTGCACTTGAAATGAAAAGAGAGGAAGAAGAGCCAGAAAAAACAGTACCTTGAGTGCCATATCGATGGCCAGCTCTGTCGTCTGCCTGTCGTTAGGGTAGGAATAAGTGCCCAGTCCCAGGACTGGCATGTTAATGCCGCAATTCAGACGCACTTCGGTGTTCATCATCTCTGTCTCCTCTCTCTCTTAATTTCTGTTCTTCGTTAACTCACCATGGGAGTCTGGACCTCTCTTCCCCCGTATTTATACACACCCCAAGTCAACTTCATTGATAGAAATATGATTTCTTTATGTTTGATGACTTCATTCATCCCAACTCATCCAAGAGAGCTTACATATGTAGGAATAAAATATGTTACTTACATTGCACTATACATTATCTGTCGCATCTATTAATTTGTGATTAATACGCACGTTACAAAGATATATCCTAGGTAGCGTTTGATTGTGCGTTTCAACCTGTGTTTCGCTAAATTTTTTTTAAAAAAAAAATTACTAAAATTGAGTGCAGTTTATACTTTTTGGATCGTTTTGATGTGCTGATGTCAAAAATAATTTAAAAAAAATATAAAAAACATCATTGGCATGTATTTCGACACGAAAAACTATTTGAAAAGCAACCGCTACCACACTGCCAAATACACTCTAATTAATTAACAAGAACATCAAAATCCTTCAATTTCGTTGTAGGACGCGATTATTCTTTTTTCTTTCAAAATTATTGGTGTTGTCAAACCTTATGCTTTTTATATATATAGCTTTTATAGTTGTTTTTTTAACACCTTTTTTTCTAAAATAAAGAAACCCTGCTGAACTTAAAAATAATATTGTAAACTTAATTATTTGAAGGAGGTTTTTGTTTTAAATAGGAAGAAGTTACAAAAATCCTAGGTGATTTATCCAATGCCTTCGGAAAAACCCAAAGCCATCCCCTCTTTTTAACAACATATATAATTAATATACATTAGTAGTTAATTATTAATATTATAAGAGAGGAGAAGCCAAACTTACTGGTTGGGGAAAATGATTTATATCTTCACCACATAAATAAAAAATGAAGGGCTAATTTTGAGCACCCACCTCTTCCATGAAGTAAAAACAAGTTCAATTCCTAATATTTGTTAAAAATTGAACTCGTGATCTCTTAGAACGGCATGCTAACAATGCACCAAAGGCTTATTTATTTGGATTAACATGTTTTTGGAACAATAATTATGTAATTTTCTTGATATATTGTTACATGATTTTTCACAACGGATACAATATTTTCAAAGAAAAAAAATAAAACTTTATAATCATATATTTGCGGCATATATGTGATCATAGGAACAATAATGAACCTTGGAAAAGAGATAAACACCAAAAATTATGTAATGATGATGATGAATATAACAATTTCAAAATAAACTATTTTTGGATGGAACAAATCTTTGAACGAAAAAGCTTGAAGATGAACAATCAACTAAAAAAAAACTTAATATGGGAGATCTTAATTAGATATACCACTTAATAATAGCCTATGCTTGACTACAAGAACGTTTTACTAACATAAAAAAGGTGTTCATGTGAAATCAATATTTCACAAGGAATAAGAAAAATCATAGAATTTAGTAATTGAAAGAGCTCGTACATGCTATTAGAGAAGTACCCAGAAAAAAAAATACAATGAAACGAGCATCTCATACTTACACTTACGCAATTAATTTAATTGAATTAAAAAATAAATTTTCTTTTTAAAAAACTAGAATTAACAAAAGCCAGAAACAAATATTCTAGTTAACCCTTGTCACTTTTGAAATGACAGAAAAACCACATAGAAAGAGAATAACAAAATGTGGGTGGATGAAACAGGAAAAAAAAAAAAAAGCTTAAGAAAAGGAAAAAAAAACCAAGCAAGCTCCAATAAATCTTGTAAACCCAGGTTAATTTCTTAAACTCATAACCCATTAAATTATAAATCTAAACTCAATTAAGAAGCTCAACACTTACATAATTAAATGTTGGAGGATGAAATCAATAAATTTAATTTAATTAAAGAACAAAATTCCTTTTAAAAAAAGCTAATTAATTTAATAAAGACCAGGAAAATAAACTTGAGGCAACTCGTGTTATTTTAAAAAGATAGATAAATCTCATAGAAAACAAATTAAAATAATATTGAAGGATTAAATTGGAGGAAATAAGCTTAAAAAAAAAAGGAGAAGCAAGCCCGGGTGAACCTTCTAAACCCATGTTAATCTTTTAAGTCCACAATCAAAATAATAAAAATTAAATCTGACAGTTAAAAAACTCAAGGTGGATAAAATTAAAAAAAATATATTTAATTTCATAAATTATTTCAAGTAAAAAAAATATGATCAAGAGAATGTGAACAAAATCTTAAGGATAATAAACCTCAAGAGTTGATGTGATCGAGAAGGCTAGCATTAAAGTCATGGAGAGAGAGAAAAACAAAAACAAAACAAAAGGTAACGTTCACTAAATTGATAACAATTATGCGACATATGTCGCTTGTATAAGGAGGGGACACTAAGATGCTTCGATCATTGTCCTAGAAATAAGGTTTCGGTTACTGAATAATTTAACACATGCCATCCAAATCTCGTGGGTGTTACTCACGCATTTCCAAAAAAAAATTAATCCATTGATTTATCAAATTACTCTATTTTTCTAATAACATTCATTAACTACTAAATAATCAAAAGTAAAAGATTAAAAAAAAACCCTAAATCAAAGGCAAAACTTTTTAAATTTCATTATGGAAAATAGTAATTTGTCCACCAAGAGCAAAATATTAATTTCATTGTGAAGCATACTTGGTGCATCCCCATGGTCTTTTAGCATTTGGTATATTGATAGAAATCTAGATTCTATTCTGTATCACTCAATGACAACCAATTACTCGTTTCGGTAAGAGCTTGGAATACTTTTCTAACAAAAAAAAAAACAATATCTGTAATATATATAGTGTTACAATTATTATTAAAAAGAATAATAAATAAATAAATATGGATCACTATATATTTCAAAACTTTTGATCATGCCCCCTGGTGATTATTAGCCTATGAGAATCTAGATTGCCTTCGTATCAATACGTATAACAAGAACAGTATCGATAGGATTGAGTCTTGATTTTCTGGACTTGTTTTGATTCTGCCTGCACTTAACTGTGTTTTGAAGACAAATCAGCAATATAAATCACCGTTTTACTAGCTAGGGTTCATTATTTGGCGTAGCATATCACAAGGCAGGGGATTCTCCATGTCTCTTGGGATTTTATTAGATGGCCCAATCCGTCATCTAAAGAGATCGGTGGCCTCCATGGAATCTTCAGGAATTCCTTACGCGTTTATTCTCTTCATGATTGTATCCATCGCCACCGCCCCTCCGTCTCCATCTCCACCTCCCCCCTCTCCCCCTCATGTGTCATCAAAACTGTTTACAGTCTGCAACCTCAATTACTCCTCTTTAATTAATGGGTTTGTTGACCTTGCCCTTCCTTGGAACTGCATCTGTCCCTTCGTCCTATAAACTATGATTAAAACAACTGTACCGTTGACATTAATTCATGTCAACCACCTCTTAATTATTTCTGAACTGCAAGTCAAGCTACACTGTCAATTCTCAAATAATTCTTAAATCACGAGTCAAAACAATTTTCCTACACTCCCAGTTGACTTTGTGTCCAGAGGTCAAATCAGGCCTCTTCTTGTTGCTTCCAATGCATGCACTCTGCAATTGGTCGGCAATTCTTTTTTCTGCGGAAGAAATAACAACAGCATAAAATCTTGGAAAGATCTTTTCTTCCTCGTATAAACTAACACCGGAGAATGAGTCTGACCTTCAAGTTCTATCTGTCCGTATAATCCTATGCGCTATCTCGTTCTCAACTCCTATCCATCCATAGATTAATTACATGCTACGACTTCCAAATTTTAAATCTCACCTTCGAGCTTGAGGGGATCTTCTTTTTTTCTTTCTTTAATTATATATGGTTGAGTATTTTAGAAAGCCTAGCGGTTTTAAATAGAATTGAATATGCAGTACTCGCCTACTTAATATTATATATGAAGGCCAGTACTCTCAGCAGGACCAGGTGCGAATTGGTGGAAGTTGATGAAGTTTTTAATAATTAAGAAAAAGAAAGTGAGATAGAAATGCTATAATCAGTTTCATCGTAGAAGTCTATCGAATTTCTGCTGTTTATGTGACAAGCTCACATGTTTGGGTACTTTTGCCTATAAATTTGTATGAAAATAATTTCATGTTATTTTAGAATTAACTTCAACTTCAAACCTGCGGCCCAACTATAACAAGCTCCTATCTATTTTGACAATACAATAATCATCGAGAGCATATTGAAAAGGCTATAAAATTAAGGCGTAGGGGTGTTTACCTTGGAGCCGGCACTATTCAGTATTCACACACACGAAAAACGTTGTAGATGGTACTGTACTTTTTTTTTATAACTCAATTTGGTCCCATGCAAAGTAACACAAAACACTATTTATTTAGGTCCCTGATCTTTAAAATAATACAATATATACAATTTAGATCCTCTTACATTTTAAAAAATTAATTTTGATACACAAGTTTATTTGTGTTATTTTTCTATCCTTTGTTAGGGAGAGAAGAGATAAGGATTGCTGGATTATGGCGATGAGAGATAAAGTCACCGTTCACTTTATTTTCGGCCACCAAAATGGATTTTCTTGGTATCCACGGGTTCCATGAAATGAGAGGGGCTCATGGTGGTTATTTAAAGCCTCGATGTTGCATGAAAAAACATATCCGAGCTGAGAAAGACAAAACTAAATCAGTTTAATTTTGGTTTTTTAGATCTTTTTTGGGGTTTTTTGAGTTGATAAAAGGGTTTAGGGTGTTATGAGGGTGTTGGTGAGGTGTTTTTGATTTGAAATAGTTTGAAAATTGGTGTTTTTTTTTTTGCCAAAAAACTAGCAACTTGATTCTCTCGTCACCACTGTGGTGCCTAAGATTTGAGCTTGCAGACGACATGTTATATGCCTTGATGGGCGATGTGTTGCCAACTTTTTTTTTTTAATGTCACCAACCCTTTTAGAAAATTAAAAAAAAAAAAAAGAAATAAGCCCAGGCCTACTGGCGCTCCTCGACTCGCCTGCTTGAGTGTGGTTGCGGTTGCTTTCAAAGTGTTTTTCACTTAAAAATATATCAAAATAATTTTTTTATTATTTTTTAAAAATAATTTTTGATATCACTGTATCAAAATGATCTAAAAACACCAAAAACATATTAATTTAAAGTAAATAAAAAAATAAAAAAAAAATTATTTTCAAAAACACTTTTAAAACATAAAAACAAACAAGACCTTCATCTCAGTGGCCCAGACACACCATGACATAGGCCCGCGGGTCAGGGCTCTTTTTGACCTATTTTTTTAGGTTGAATATAAATTCAAAGGAAAACATATTGAATCCGATTGAGTTCATGGTCCAAGTCACAAGTTTGAAAGTTAAGCCATAACAATAGGCTATTATTTTTTTTTATATTGCTTTTTTTAATAATTTTTAAATTTATGTTTCAATTAACATTTCTCATTTGTGATTTTTTTTGCTTATATAGCCTTTTTTTTATATAAATATTGTTTCTTGATGGTGTTGTGTGTATTTAATTTTTGAAAAGATTATTTTGATTCATCTATAATTTTTTTTGTCTTTTGCATACAAGAACTTTATTTTTGAAAATAAAACATGTTTACTTTACGATAACATTTCGGATATGTGCAGCCTTGCATCATATTTCTTTTGACTTTTATTTTATTTAATCAATTTAATATGCTTGTTTATTTTTAATATCACTTGATTGAATAAAAAATTAATTTTAATAAACAAATTCAGTAAATACAATCAAGTAAATATTCTATTTTACAAGATTAAATATCTTAATGTATGCATGTCTTTTGATTTTTCCAATTTTATTTTTAATATTCGCTAACACCTTTTGTTTCTATTTATTAACATGCATATTTCTTAATTTATTTGATTACAATATACATTAATTTTTCAATATACACATAATTTTTTTTTGTAAAAGAAACATAAAAAAAGTCTGCATGTACAATTTTTTTATATAAAAAAAATATATATATCTACCCCGCAACATGCAGAACTACACATAGGAGGATAGGGTAATTAGTCAAAAGTTCTTCCCCAACTTTTCTTTTCAAACGCTTACACAGCAAATTAGTCGAAGAAGTGATTTGAATTAAGGAATTAAAAAAGATAAAATCATATCCTATACTTAATAAGTGTTTCCATATTAAAACAAATTTCAGACTAGATAAAAATGAGAATAGACTTGGTTATGAACAGATTGAGAAAAGGAAAAAAAATACATAAAAGATGTGATACAGACTTCTAAAAGAAACTAGCTAAAGTAAATGAAGTTAGGAAGTTTCATTCGTGGATCCTCAAGATATGGAGTAATGTAGAGAGTGGATAGTTAATAAACAATTATCTATAACATTTGCTATATATAAATTGAGGCTGGAACAACAAAGGAGAACAACAACTCAACAAAAATCAACAACAATTCCTTTATAATTGAATCAAGATTTCAAGATCTTTAAAATATGTTTATAAAATAACACGTAGGTTGATAATTTATTAGTGATAATTATTAAAGAATAATATAAATCGTATTCTAAAATCTTATCTAATAATTTAAGTTATTGAGTTGAGATTATTCTTGACATGATATCAAAATCTTGATAACTAAATAATTACGAGTTTAAATCACATCATCCTTATTTATTTAATAAAAATTAAATAAAAAATAAAATGAACCGTCCGAGTTTATGGTGATTGACAATAATAAAATAATGGATGTCACTATTTCATTCTTGACTCGAATGTCATTAATGTAAATAACAAGAAAAGGTTGAAAAGTGTCTATTAAATAAATAAATAAAACTTTGAAACCAATACTTCATGCAAATCCGACAAAACATTTTTCTAGTCATGTAAATAAATAAAAAAAACCTTAAAATATGTCCCAGATTCTGATTGAAAATAAACTGATCTGGTCTTACTCTTTACATTTGAATTTAACCGAAGAGGATCACAATCGCGTTGAAGCAGTGATATTGTAGTGCACCGCCACAATACGTGTCAAGATCTGAAATATCCTGTCATGTGAAATGAGGATTATCTCATGTTCCGCTAATCTTCGGCATATCCACTTCCTTTTTTATATTTCCTGCTTTCTTTTTTCCCTCCGATATTTACAAGCCATGATTATCCCACTTGCTATTTGACCCGGCTCCACAGGCTACATTTTTTTTTTTTTACAAAAACAATTATATATATTAAGGTTATCAATTCGGTTTTGATAGGTGTTTTGTTTTTTTAATTAGAATGAAATATTTTAGTTTCAGAGTATTTCGGCGTGCCGTTTCGGGGTTGTATTGTTCATATATATATATATATATATATATATATATATGTTCAATAAACATAATTCAAATTCAAGATAAATTAATTATAAATTATACAATACAAACATAATGCCAAACAAATATAATTTTAAAATTTAAAATATTTCTAAATATTCAAGATTAAATAGATCTTTAACTTAAAGTAATTCAACTTAAACAAAATATCAAAATATTATGAAAGTAAAATGTTTTAACAAAAATATTTTAAATATAAAGTTAGGTCAATGTTATCAAGGCTAATGGAATCTAAAACATCCATTGTTTTGCTCAAATTCCTACAAAGTATAAACATGAAAAAAACAACATGAATATAAACAATATATATTAGTGATAAATCTAATTTTAAAAAATTAATATCATTGTTATTGAAAATAGTAATGAAAATGAGCTTTTTATAATTGGGTGGTTTAATTAATTAAATTGAACAAGATTCAATTTGATTCAATAGTTTTTCAAGAGCGGAACGGAATATGTGGAATGAAACCGAAACGTTCTGGGTGGAATTTAACTAAAAAATCCAGAACAGACCGAGATTTAAAATGAGATGAAATTTGTTCTGTTTTTTGAATTGGTATGGAATATTTTATCCATTTCAAACAAAACAGAATGAAATTGACAACCTTGATATATATTGGCCTTTTCAACATGTTTTTATAATATGTAAATCGAAAAACAAGTTAATTAATTTTGCGGTCTTCAACATCATTCAGACGACTTCGAAAAATACAGCCCCGATGGGAAGTGAAAGGCTCCCTTTATTCGCACAGAATTCATTCATCATGTCTCCAATCAATTCTTGTTTCATTATACTAACAATTCCCTTCACTACTGCCTGTAACAAGTATTATCGAAATTAATTTTAAGAGGTATAATTTAACTGGTTAGATTCTGAATTTGTTTTTTAAAGATCATCAGTTTAAGTTTTATAAATCTCAGAGCCACTGTAGACTTATATAATCGTTAATTTTAGGATCCATTGAATTAATCGAGATGTGCGCAAATTAACCCGAACAATCACATTAATAAAAAAAAAATATCATGAAACTTCATATAGGTTTCAAACCTCCTAAAATCCGATGCGAAGTATTGGCTCCCACTTAAACACTCCTCTTGAGCTATCGGTAAGAATTTAAGTTTTGACACATGACATCCAAGGAGCAGTTCCATGAACCATAGAAATCAGATTGTTGAACAAAGTTTTGTGCACATTGTCAGAGATCCCACCATACACGACAGACTCATCGACAGGCTATGGCGGGCACATGACCTTGAAAGTGCTCTGAGATGTTTCGCAATCTCTGGTTCACAAGTCGTGAAACCTCGATCCCAAAATTTGTACAGAGGATTTTGCATGGAATAAGTTGACATCATTTTATTTACTGATAAAACCATCAAGCCAGAATCAAAATAACATTTTATAAAAAGGGACTTAGAGGTAAGGAAGCAGTGACCACATTACCTTGATGAGCTCCATGAAGGTAATTAGAAGACCCCAGGGATTAAGTTGGTTAACAATCAGTCGTTCGAAGAGCATTCGAGTTATCTGTTCCTGGATTATTTCCCGCTTGTATAAGAACAACAAATCAGAACCAGCCAGCGTTTCGTGCCCACAATGACAACTATCCATGATATATGATGTCTGTAAAATCTTAGCAAGCTATGTGGTGTCTGTGAATGTTACTTGCAAGAGGAAAATTTCCAAATTTGTGGCCCATTATCTCTCATGTGTTCTGGTGTTTCATCGGCAAAAACCTTGCATAAATTAGCAAGTGAAACTGACTAGTTAAAATTTTTAAAATATGTGCCATTGACCATCAAAAGCACAAGAACACATGATTATAGAAGCGCATTCAGCAAATTTTACACATTTAGGCAGTAAATTCTCCTACAGCTCAAATATAGGATGTAACGAGTCGTCAGAGAAACAGGGGAAGAGTTCTCACCTGATCTGTTTCCTCAAACAACAGAAACAGAAGACCACAGGAAAAGAAAAATGTGGGGGTAACGCAGTTGATCAGCTATTGCATTAAGGAAGAGATATCGTCCTTCCGTGTCCAGATATGTTTTCAGGATTTTAAAAATGTCCAAGGCTGGACTCATCAAATACTTCTCCATGGCAGCATTGTCGGTCATCTGATGTCCAATAGCATTGCTGAATGGTCTGCACCATATCCGCAAATGAGCCATAGATTTATCATAATAACATCGAAATAGAAGTAAAAGAAAACTACAAAGTATATGTTCAGGTAAGAATTTCCAGCCCAAGTAAAATTCACGGAAGGATCAACATTCAGTTAAAAGCAAGTTTGAGAGAGGATTTTGCAATCATGTATTCGCACTTAAAGTTTGAACAAACACCTGCATCCAAATAAAAATTATAAGAGCAAGCTTAAACAGGGTGGGGAAACAAGTTGCTTGCTTGCAATCCTATATACAGCACAAGGGGGTTAATCGAGGGTACATTGTAACGTGTTCCAGCCTGCAAAGCCTCTTTCTGCGGCAGTAATAATTTCTGCTTTAAGCGTGACAAGAATGTTGTTCTATGATGTCTGATCTGAAAAATGAAAACCTAGCCAGCAACACCATGCAAGGACCGGGAAAAAATCAAAGAAAAGAGCGAGGAAGGAAGCAGCAAAACCAGACGATGACAAGGATACAGTAAAGTGGAGATAGGGAGTAAACTGTGGAATCATTACTAGTATAATTTCAAAGAACAGACAAGTGTAATGTTGTATACCATGGACTTATTCTTTGATGTTCTTTTAATTTCATAGTTTTTATTTTGTTTGTTTTCTGGGTCACTTCTCTGATAGCATGGAGAGAAAGGGATGAAACAAAGGATAGATTTGATTTTAGGTGAAGAAGGTGGATGAATAAGAAGGCAGATGATTTTCTTTTAATTAAAAGAATAATAGTAATTAACAAAAAACATAAAAGGGGTGAAATTAAAAAATAGGGAATCAAAACAAAAACCATGTTTTGGTTGTTCAAGTTGTTTTTTAATTTATCAAATTAATTCTCATACAGTTTAATTTTTCTAGAGAATATGTTAGCAATACTTGCCCTTTATTTTGCTTTAAAAAAAATATTGATTTGACTTGGAGTGTAGTGCGACCAACAATTTAATAGTAACTAATTAGTTTGTGTGCATAACACAAGAGGCACTTTTTAAAATATATTTTTATTTAATCCAATGAAAATTAAAATAGTTATTTGTAATAAAAGGAAAGTAGAGAAAAAGAAATTTGAAGAAAACGTTCTCTTTTTCTATTTTGACAAAAATATTTTTTTATAAGTAATTTTCTTTAATAAAAGCTAAAGATAACTAAAATTAATATTCATAAAAATCAAATGATTCAAATCAAAAAGAAAAAAAAATATCTCTTTAATCAAAACTTCTTTTTTTTATTTATGCATTTATGCTTTTTATTTTGATGAAAACGTGTTTTATTTTATGACAAGAATTGTTTTTTAAATAAAAATTTAAAGAAAAAATATAATAAAAAATAAATATTTCACTCTTACTGAATATTTATGAGCAAATGTTTTTAAAAAACATAATTATTAGGTTCATGTATAATTAATTGTTTATAAAATAATTGTTAATAATATCATAGAAAGCTCTAACATTATTTGAAAACCATTGAATAATTGGATACATTTTTAACTACCAATTTAATAATTTTATTCAAAGAGAATTTTATTTTAAAATTAAAAACAAATTTAGAAAACGTTATAAATAAGATAAAGTGGCATTAAAAAAAAGCCAAAGGCACAAATTTGAACTTAAAGAAAAAAAGGCTAGGTGCGCCTTTTTTAAAAAACAAAATTAAGTGGATTTTAAAAAAATTACGTGGATGGCATCTTATCTGGTTTGATTTTTCTTTAAAAAGATATATGATATTTTTATGAATTTCAATGATCTCTATAAATAGGATTTGAGTTTTAGAATCTCAAAAACTTTTTTATTAAAAAAAAACTCTAGAAATATTTTAAAACTTTATTTTCAACCCTAAAACACCTCTAAATAAGTCTAAAAACCAAATATCACACGAAACTAAAAAAAAAAAACTTTACTATCTCAATTTTTTTATATATAATTAAATGATAAAATTATATCTATTGTAGTTTTCTCTTGAAGACAAATCAATTTATATTAAAAAAAATTTTATGGTTGAAATATGGTTAGCCAAAATCTTTCTTTCCCATCTTTTATTTTTAACAATTTTCTTTTTTCATCAACATCTAGGGACTAAAACATCTAAAATTTTAGCTATGGTTAATCAAAATAATTATGAATTTGAGGATCAAAATATAAATATCTAAAATTATATAAAAAACAATTAGTTCAAAAAACATTTAAAAAATTAAAGGATGGATTATAATTTTATGTGACTTAACATTTAATTTGGCATGGCAATAGCAATTCAAGTGCCTTTATGTGTTGCCTCTATGTGTTCTCAGTAGCCAGAACAGTAAAAGCTTTTAGTTTTTTTAAAAAAAAATTAATTTTAATAAGCCGGAGATGTGAAGAGGTTTATATGACACGTGTCAGCATTTTCTCTCTCTCTCTTGTACGGGGGTATAGAAGAAACCATAAGGAAAGAAAAATTAAATTCTCGTTTGTTTGCTGGAAAATAATTTTTTTAAAAAAAGTGAATTCCAGGAATGTAAATTCTGAGAAATTATTTTCCAATGTTTGGTAGTGTAATGGAAAATAAGTTGGAAAACACTTTATAGTGTTTGGTTATGTCATGGAAAATAAGCTGGAAAATAACTTATTAATATTTTATTTTTCTCAAGTTTATTACAATAATGAGGAACAAATCTTACAAATTAAAAAGTTGAATGAGAATGAAATTGAAAAAAATATATAATTTCATAAATTATCTCAAATAAAATAAATAATAATCAAAATAATAGAGATCAAATCTAAAAAATTAAAAAAAAAATGAAAGATGAAGAAATTAAAATAATAATAATCAACATTTCATAAATTATTTCAAATAAAATAAGTAACAATCAAAAGAATGAGGACCAAATTTGATAGATAAAAAATTTCAATAAAAAAATGATAAAAAAGAAGCAAATAACAATTATAAAAATAAGGACGAAAGTTAATATAAAAATAAAATTTTAAGAGATGAAATTGAAAAATAAATATTCAAAACAAAATATATATATATAGCAATCAAAAGTTTGAGGATCAAATTTGATATAATCAGCAAATAATAACATTTTTAAATTTTTCACAATTTCCGGAAAGTGTTTCCCTCTAAATTTTTTAGGAAAACACTTTCCTGAAAATCAAGCCAAATTTTTCTTTTACTGGAAAGTGTTTTCCATTGACCAACTTTTCTAATGGCAAACAAACACAAGAAAGTTTGGGAAGTGATTTTTCGGAAACCAATTTCTGGAAAACAAACACAGCTAAAGGATCACTTTCCTAAAAACCAAGTTAAATTTTTTTTTTTACTGAAATTAATTGGAAAATATTTTTCGTTAACCAACTTTTCTAATAACAAATAAACACAAAAAAATTTTAAAAATAATTTTATCGAAACTACTGTTCGAGAAACAAAAAAATGGCCTAATGAAAGTCCCCATTCAATCTTTAAGACAAAACCGAGAAATAAAGCGCAAGCGCAGAAACCCTAATTCTTTAAAAGCCAAAACCCCTCCGTTTCACTCCTTTCGCCTCTTCTCTAACATTTATCAGCAGCCGGCTCTATCTCTCTCGGATCCCTCCTCCCTCTTTTCTAGCTCCAAAACAAATAAACAATCCTCATTCAGATCAAGAAGAGGATGCCGCTGAAGCAGTTATTCGACGATGCCAACAACGACGACGACGTCGTATCGAAGATTGAAATTGACAAGGAGTTCGCCAAAAGATACGAGCACAACAAGAAACGGGAAGCTCTCCAGAGATACGAACAGCTGCAAAAGGAAGGACTGGTTGATGAATCCGAATCAGGGTCAGAGTCATCATCATCGGATGAGACAGACATTAAGAAGACTGATGTCAAGTTTTTTGATAATTTACTCAAGGTAAAAAATCGTGATCCTTCTCTATATAGTAACGTCAAACTCTTTGAATCTGATGGCAGTGATACAGAAGAGGAAGATATTAAGGATGGTAATGAAAAACATACGAAAAAGAAACCTATGTATTTGAAGGATGTGATGGCGAGGCATTTGATTGAGAAAGGGCCTGAGCTTGATGATGAGGAAGGGTCGTCAATTAAGACTAAGAGGGCTGATAAGAGTTATAACGACGAACAAGAGGAGTTAAGGAAGGCCTTTTTGGATGCGGTGGAGGATGAGGAAGAGGATGGAGAGCATGAGTTTTTGAAGTTGAAAGAGAGGAAGAATGAGGAGGTGAGTGGGGATGGGAATGCTGCTGATGCTGATGGTGTGGAGTTCGAGAAGAAGCTGGGTGATTATTTTGGTGGGGAAGGGGAGTTGGATGAGGGAAGCATGTTTTTGAGGGATTTTTTTAAGAATAAGATGTGGCTTGGTAAGGATGAAAGGGATGATGTTGGGGAAGAGGAGGTGGATGAGTTGTTGAGAGATGAGGAGGAGGTCGAGAGGCAAGAGAAGTACGAGGAGAGTTATAATTTTAGGTATGAGGAGAGTGTGGGGGATAGAGTGTTGGGTCATTCGAGGAAAGTGGAGGGGTCGGTGAGGAAGCAGGATAATTCGAGGAAAGAGCAGAGGAAGAACAAGGAGGAGAGGATGAAGATTGCGGAAATGGAGAGGAAAGAGGAGTTGAAGCATTTGAAGAATTTGAAGAAGAAGGAGATGAAGGAGAAGATGAAGAAAGTCATGGAGGTTGCAGGGTTTAAGGACGATAATGAGTTTCCGTTAGATTTGGAGGACGAATTTGATCCTGATGAGCATGATAAGATGATGAAGAAGGCTTTCGATGTGCAGTATTACGAAGCAGAGGATGTGGAGCCGGGGTTCGGGAGTGATGATGATAATGATGAGATGGAGAAGCCAGATTTTGATAAGGAGGATGAGTTGCTTGGACTTCCTAAAGATTGGGATATGATTGACTCTAGTGATGGGTTTTTAGCTGCAAGGGAAAGGAGTTTGAAACTGAAGCAGCAGAAAGGGAACGACTGCTGTGAGAAAGAAGAAGGAAGTGGAGAAGAACGGAGTGAGGAAAGTAAGCGGAAGAGGAAGCGAAAAATGTCACTTGTGCAGAAAGTTAAAGAGGAAATGATGGAAGAATACTACAAGTTGGACTATGAGGGTACTATTGGAGATTTAAAGACGAGGTTTAAGTATGCTAAAGTGGATCCTAACAAGTTTGGGTTGAAGACGGAAGAGATATTAGAGATGGATGACAAGGAGTTGAATCAATATGTTTCTATTAAAAAACTTGCACCCTATATGGATAAGGAATGGAAGGTGCCTAGTACTAAGAAACACCAGCAAAAGACGATGATTAGGAGCGTTTGCAGGAGAAATTTGACAAGAAGAACAAGACAAAACATAAGAAAGACAAGCCTTCCTCAGTTCTGGGTTCCAAACAAGATGAGACAGAAAAGCTGGACGAATCAAATGTGGATACTGGCAACTTGTCCAGGAAAGCCAAAAGAAGACGCCGTCAGGCAGAACTCAAGTTATCACGCCCTCGGCTCATTGCCTATGGGAAGGTCCAATCTTAAGCAGCACTTCAGCTATTTCCGATATCATTTCTTTTATTTATTCATTTTGATCTGTACTCCTGATTGATGTCCCTTCTTTACTTGCAAGGATGAACTCACTCTAGAACCATAAGTAACGTAGTTGAGAATCTGTTGGCAAAATTCTTTCCCTTGGTAATCTTTCTGAATTTTGTATCTTTTGGCCTCATTTGCACGGCAGATACTGAGTGTTTACATGGCAGATCACAATTGATTTCATTGTCATGAAACCTGCAAACAGGAACATGACTTGATTTGGAATTTGGGGTAACAAAATTATATATCAATTTATCAACAGCAGTTTTTGTTTTTTTTTTTTGGACGTAGCACTTGTGACTAGAGTACCATTCGACCATTTATTATCTTGGTTAAAAAACGATCTCCCAAGAAATAAAAATTTCTCTCGACAGCCTATATTCTGGTACACAAACAGATTGCACGCGGGCCTGTGTTTCTGTTGTGTCTGATAACCCTCAGGTAATTTCTTTCTCGTTTCCTTTCGATTTGAAGGCACTGTTTCCTTTTCAATTACAAAATTAAAGTCATCTTTGCTCACAGGAGACGAAGATGTTTCAGACATAAAAATTGCAGCCCTGTCTTCTTGACATGTGTACCCTTCCAAACATTTTATTACTTTGCTTAAACGGTCTTTGAAGAAATAAAAACTCTCTTGAGAAAAGAAGCCAATAAGCTTTTTTTTCTTAAGGAGGCTCATTTTCGGTACAAAAAACATCTGGCTTGTGTTTATGTGATCTGATACAACCTGTTGGTAATCTCCTTCCCCTTTCTTCTCAATTCAATGTCATCTTCCCGGTTGATGATTTAAAGTCATTTGTAATTGTACACAGAAGAAAGATACTCAAATTAATAGGATGAACAAGTTCATACGAACCTTAATGATGCGTTGATGGTTGATGATTGATGATTGATAAAATAGAGGGCCTTGCATTGAGTTCATGCTCAACAGTAGTGATTATTCAAGCTCTAGAACTTGGTAATTCGAAACCTTTTTGGCTCAGTGCACTGGACTTAATTGAACAAAAAACCTGAATTTGAATCTGGCACTATCAGAAACATTCTCAAGACATGTTAAGTGCCCTTCGCTGCTTGGTGACTCGGATGCTGCCATTAGTGACTCAACCTGAGCTCTTTCCCTGTCCGCCCAATCAAACTCTAACAGAAAAGGGCTTAGGGGAAGATCGCAGGCCTGTGACATAATATAGGCACCGGCCGAAAGCGAAGTTAAAATTGAAAACCTTTATTTTGTTGACACATTGCTCCAGTTAACGAAGCAGGGGAATTAACGTTTAAAAACCAGAAAGAGATATCAAGAACAGTCGGCTTTTAATCATTCATTTTGCTATGTAGTTGCATAAATTTGTGTTCCATTTCCCCCATCTCCATACTCAAACAGAGTTGATAAGCGGCGAAGGCCTATGATCTACTAGATCAGAGATTTCCATTTCATTTGAGACGGTGCAGGGTGCATGCTGGGGACACTCCTCGTTCCTAATTGAAATTATTTATATATATTTTTTTGGAGGAAATTTGTGTGTTGCACATTAAGCATGTATTATGCAATGAAAAGTCTTGAATCTGCAGTTTTAGATGTTGTTTTTCGAGCCATTAAAAAGATAGTTGTCTCCCATCCATCAATGCAAGCGATCAATTCTCGGTTCAGAAATCATAACAAATTAATAAATCTTAGCTGGTAGGAGAGACATATTTTGCAACATTTTTATTAAAAAAAAAAAATAGATATTATCTTCAGTCATTTATTTCTCTCTTTCCAGCTACAATTCTGGCAGGATTTTTTGATATCAGGCTCAGCCCCTAAGCATAGTCAATGCCAGGCACAAATCAGGAGAGGAGGTAAGAAAATATAATTAATTGAACCCTAGGAAGGGAAGCCTAGTAATGGCCATCCCGAGGAACTCCTCCTCTAGGAAACTGCCGTCCCTGAAGTATCCTAGGATGATAAGCCTTTTCGCCTGTATGAACACAAATAAATAAATCATATAATTCACTGTTATAAGATATGTTACTAGGAAGATGTTCAAATAATCTGTTTCAAGTATTCTTTTATATACTTGCAAGAACTCTACTATTCTAAAGAACAAAGAAAGAGAGCAGATACTACTTACGAGTCATACGAGGCATGGTGGTCTTTGGCAGATCCCTTGATCCCATTGCAGAGACCAGAAGGAGCATGACAGTTAAGAAAACATTCCAAGAACACGCAAATTTCTTAGAAGCCATTTTTCTTGTAATACAAAGCACAATTGCTAAGAACATACTTATATATAATAAGCAAACATGGACTCCTTGATCACGTATCTGTATAAAGAAAATTGTTTCAGATGGAGAAACTGAGAACGAAGACGATTTCAAAGTCGAAGCCGTTGCCATTCAATTAGAAGGCCGCTTCGTGTCTAGACTTTTCGGCCATGGTTGGTGGCTTTAAAGAAAAGATACGCGCTTGCCATTATGTTGAGTGTGTCAAGGGGTGTTTTGCAAAACTGTTTTCGGAAAATGCTTGTACAGTGTTACAGTAGATGCGGTGGCTTTAACAAACAGGTTTTTTTTTTTTTTTTAAATCTTGTGTTAAAATGTGATGATAACTATAAAATTACAAAATTTATTAAAACACCGTATTCAAAATTTTAAAAAATCATTTTTATCCTCAAATATTTTGTTTCCTTTCATATCCAAAGGACCAAATTAATGATAAATTTATTAAAAATTGTCGAGGAAAGAAAACAATTAACAAAAAATGACCAAAGTGTGAACAAGGAAGATCCCAAGGTCAATCGCAAATTCAATAAAAAAAGGTTTTGATGACCAAAGTGTGAACAAGGAGAGATCTAAAGGTCAATCTCAAGTTCAATAAAAAAAAAAAAAAGGTTTTGTTTAGTCCACCTACTTTTTTTTTTATTACTCTACAATCCCTTCAGTTGTGAAATCTTAATTTTGGTGCAAAATTTTTTCGTTGTAACATTTCAGTCCTTGAGTTTGAGATATAAAAAAATAGTAGCATGAAAATGATGAAGAGATAAGGTTAGCAAAAATTCATTTTTCAATTATGAAACTCATCGTTTTTAGTGTCAATGGATTTCATTCAATAAGAGAGGTTTAATGGCGATGGTTTTTTCTATAAACATGCCTTAAAAAGTAAATCGGGTTTCATTTAGATTTTTTTTTCATTTGGTTGATTTTAATTTTTTTAGTGATTTTTAGTGTTTTAGGGAATGTAAATGGTTTGTGGAGGATTTTATGGTATTTTTTAGGTGTTTTCATGTAAAAGAGATTTAAAATTAGGTTTTTAATGTCTAAAAACTTGAACACCAATTCCAATCACTCAAAGCGACCAAAAAACATAATAATAAGTTACAGATTGCCTTTCACTACATGCAACCTCTCACTCGTTTTAAAAAAAAAAACAAAAAAACAAGAGCAAACTTCCAAGGAAAAACAAAACTCAGGCCTATGCACGATTGGGCTTTTTTATTAAGGCCTAGTCCATCAATGTTTAGTCTTATTTTTTATTTTTTTTGTTTGTATCTTGTACTTAATTGTTTATATTAAATTAGTTTTTTTTTAAATAGTGATTGATTTTTTTATATTTTTTTAGTTACATGATATTTCGAAAAGATTAGTTTGATTTGTATTGAATCTTTTTCCTCATATATGTTATACAAATTAGCTATATTTGTATAAAGTTTTTATAAAAGTAAAAATCATTTTTTATAGGAAATAATAAATAGACGCAAAAATAATATGAATGAAAACACTTAATACAAAAGAGATAGTTGATGTAAAACATTTGCATGTAGTTCTATTTCTTATTTAAACTATGAAGATTAGCTTCCAGCTTTAATATTTAATTAGTGTTAACAACTCTTTTTTATTTATCAGTTCATATACTTCTTAATTTATTTTATAAAGCATAAATAGCATCTTTTCAATTCTCAATTAGAAAAAAAAAGTATATTAAGAATTAGATTTCATAATTTGTTTCAGTGTGCTTTCCATAAGATTATTGTGTTCTCAAATAAATATTATGTCATTGAGAGACTATTTTTTATCTTATAATTAAATAAAAAATAATTTTAAAAACACAAATTTATTAAACTCGGTGGTGTCCATGACTTGGTTTGCAGGTTTAATGGGTTGACTCAATCAATCCAATATATCATCGTCTCAATATATTAAAAAAAAAAAAAGATGTCATCTTAGATATATATTTTTTTTAACTCAAACCATGTTTTTATTTGTCATTTAGGTTGTCTTTACATTTTTCAAATCAAGTGGGTCATATCAGAGCAACTCCTCGACAATTTATTTTAAGCTCATGTTATGTAAATAGTGGGGTTAGAAGGTTTTAAGGTTGACCCGTATGCCATATTTAACGGCAATGTCAAAAAGTTTTATGTGGCCTAGACATTCTTTTTGTACGTTCAACATAAAATTAGTTTGATTCGCAATGTAGTGTGGGCTATTTTTATAGTTAGAAAATACACTAAAACGTATAGGTAAAACATTGTAGCAATCTAGAGTAACCAAGTTGTTTTTTCAATTTCATCCTTAAACTTTTTTGTTTTTTCAGTTACAACCTTTAAGGAACAAATTATTGAACAATTTGTTATCATTTGATAAAGAAAGAACAAATTCAACAACAAAAAATACCGAAGAGTAAACCAAAGAGAAACCTTATGGCTAATTTCAAATTCACGAGAATAAATGTTTTTTAGTCTCTCTATCTTACTTTGTCTACTTTTCATTCCTGATAGCTTTGGGGATTGTATTTTTTTATCTAACATGTTTTTTTACTCATTTTCAATCTCTAGATTTGAGAAAAGAAAGCAAAAAATGATGGCTAAGAGAAAATGATTGTCCATATTTTAACAACTAAAATAGATGATTTTAGAAAGCAAAAAATAATGGCTAAGAGAAAATGATTGTCCATATTTTAACAACTAAAATAGATGATTTTCATGTCAATGGGTTCCATTAGATGAAAAGAGTTCAATAATGGTGAGTTTTTCTATAACATGCTGGAAAAAGTAGATCAAGTTGGTTTAGACTTTTTAGGGGCTGTTTATTTCATGATTTTTTAAATTTATTTTGTGTGTTTTTAGATTGTTTTGATATGCTGATGTCAAAAATAATTTTTTTAAATGAAAAAACATTATTTTCATGTATTTTAGAGGAAAAAATAATTTGAAAAGCAATCGTTATCGCACTCCCAAACACTGCCTTAATTCAGTTGATTTTTTTTTTTTAGTGATTTTAGGGTGTTTTGGAGCTGTTAAATGATTTTTGAAAGTTTTTATGGTATTTTTTTAGTTGTTTTCATGTACAAATAACTTGAAATTTAAGTTTTTAAGGTCCAAAAACTTGGACATTTATTTTCCATCATTTGATGTTATCGAACAACATTATAGTAGGCGACTTGTCAACAACTTCTTTTAAAAAAAAAAAAAAAAAAAAAAAGAACAGACGACACATTGTTTGTTTATGAGAAAAAATATAAAATATATATATGTTAGGCTTTTTAATTAAGGTAGGCACGCACCTTTGTTTTTTATTAATTTAAATTTAAATTTAAATTATTTGAAAATTATTTAATTTAAAATATTATAAATAAACTAATATTTTTTTTAATGATTATAGATTGGTCACTGGAACAATACTTTAGTTTTTTTTCATCCCTCAACATGAGGTTGATTGAGACTGGGATTCATAATTTATTTTAATTTGTTTTCTATGAGATTATCTTGATCTTATGTTTTAAGTCACGAGTTTTTCAAGTTAGCCTTTATTTACTTTGGTCTTTTTTATTTGTTTTTTTAATTCAATTTCATTCTTAAACATCGGTTTTATTGAGGATTTGGTTTCATAATTTATTTCGATTTACTTTCTATAGGGTTATCATTGTATCATAACCTGGATTGTGGATTTAGCAAATTGACACAGGTCGATCCAATACATTGTCTTAATATTTTTAAAAAATTAATTTGAATTATTTTTTTAGTTAAACTATATTTTTACTAATCATTCAGGTTATATTTGGATCCACCAAGTTGATCAGGTCAACCTCACATTGTTTTTTATTCTAGAAAACATATTAGCAATATCTAAATATTTTATTTTACATTAAAAAAAATTAATTCAATCTGTAACATAACCCAGGACAATGATCTAATAGAAACCATGACTTTGTGTACGATTTAGTTTTGCATGTGAGGTTGGTATTGGTGTAGTTTGTAAATGAATAAAAATGAAAAATATTTGTATCCTGCATTCAAAAGAAACACTCTCTCCTAAGTGTTTAAAAGTGTGTTTTTATTGTGTAATAAATAAAATAAAAGTCATGATAGAAAAGCTCTTCTAGTAAGCTTCCTAATGTTATTATATAGATATTTATAATATCAAAAGATAGCACTTGAAACTTGGAACTCAATATGTTAATGAAATTAATTCTTTTTTGAATTTATTTCTTTTAATTTTTGTAAATAATTTTAATATTTGTAACTGTTAAGATAAAATCGAATAAACAATTATTCAGTTTGATTCAAAATATAGTTGTTTTTTTAACACATATAGTTTTATTAACGATTATAATATTTCATTGTAATGTTTCATATTTATATAAACTTGTTAACACATTGAGAATAAAAAATAAAATAAAAAACATATTTTCTTTCTATCTTTTCTTCAAAATATATCACACAAAATATTTGTTTGCATACCCAGTCATTTTACTAACTTTAACAGTTAGGTTATCATGCAAGATATAAGAATGCCTTTTAATGGAACCTCATCAACAGGCCACCCATCACGGTCCGGTTTACCGGCACTATAGTCCATCATCAATGATATATGATAGCCGGTCGACTATTGTGAATAATTGTTAAACAACGATCAACATTCAGTTTGAAGGACAGCAACCATCAGAAGTTGATCAATTTGTAGCATCGACACAAAAGAAAATACCGTATAAAACACACTTGGGATTATAACGTGTGGTGCATGTGACGTTGGAGGTACTTTTTGTGATCTTTGCACACAGAGAACCGAGGCTTTTTTTACAGAATTTTGTTATGAACCTTGGTATTGGAAGAAATATGTTGCGACAGGAAGAATAAGCATGTGAAGAAGGTCAATTAGCAAGCACGTGATAATAGGTAGTAAGACCAGTTAGTTGTTAGCAAGCACGTGATAATAGGTAGTAAGACCAGTTAGTTGTTAGCAAGCCAATTGATCCATATCATCTCAAATTCAGATTCTGCTGAAGTTGGGTGGACCTGCGATGTTATTGACTGTCCAGTTTGATCAAAAGAAATGATTGTCAAACGGAGCTTCATCTCATCCATGGCACGAGTCCCTATAATCCCAATTGTTCAAGGGTTAGCTTCAACATTGAAAGAGACTAGTGAAAATTCCATTAGTAAAGATAAGTTATGAGGTACCAAAATACAACATTCTACAGAGAACGAGATGTTTTCACAATTAACATGGTGTGATGAGACATTGAAACAAAACATCAGCATTTCAAAATCAGCTAAATTTCAGCACCCCCATGGCAGTCTCCATTGGCAAGTTAGGGGACAAACAAGCTGTATAAACATAACAAGCAAAAGTTTGAATCATTAGGACACAAGCAATCACAACTCACAAGGGAGAAATCAAATGTGCATGTAACATCATCATTACTGTAATCATTTCATCAACCCTTGCTAGGGATCATGTTGATGTAGTTGTTCTCCAATTTCAGTTTTGGTAATGGTGGATAAACAATACAATAAATGGTCAAGTATTGATGGAGGAAAATGAACCGCTACAACCCAAAGACATAAATTAATTCAATAAAAAGAGCTTTTAAATCCCATGGATCATATTGCACAGATTTTAGTTTGACAATTGCTTGAGACTGAAAGGCAAGCACTCCGTATCAATATTATCGAGTGACTTTTAATTACAAACAACACAACTTCAGAACATGAATTTAAGAAGGTTGAAACTCCTCGTCCCTGTTCTAGAAAAAAAAAATAGTAACTTAGTATTACACTATCTGCCGAAGTATAATCAGTAGCAACATCAATTGAAAAAAATACGATCCCCTGTAAACGATAAAAGAGTGATTGTAAGTACCACTAAAGCAATATAACCAATTGAACCTGACCATATTAAAGCAATCACTTGTTCAGCTTAGCGGCAACAGTCCTCTGTACAGTGGAAACACCATCCACAAATTTTGTCCGGAAAAGAACATTAGCATTGTTGAACATGCCTTCTTTCAGTGAAACCACGATAAACTACAATACACAATCCAAACGAAAGAACTTTAAGATATAAGTAGGCTTAAGAATAAAGATGAACTTCAGGAAAGAAATTTTGCACCATTGCTGGTTATAACTCAGACTTGAAGCCCTATCAGTGTTAGAATTTTTTTCATTTATCATTAAACACGGAAGAGAACCACTGGACCTGGGAGTGCGGGAAGTGAGCTTTGATCATTCTCCCTATGTTCTGTGTGTGGCTTAAATCAAGAGCCGCATCAACCTGTCAACAACCTCAAGAATCAGATCACTGACAAATCAATCTTGTAAAAACTTTCTATTACAATCCAGCAAGCATGAGGCCAACAAAAAATAAAACCATAAGCATTCCATAAAATAGCTAGGCATAGAAAAATCGTGAGTTTGTTCCTGTGCATGTGTGTTTTTGATGTACACAAGCATTGAGTGCCTTTCAATGTTCTGTCAACAAAGCCACTATAAAAAGAATGTTCTCTTTCTTATACTACCTATTATGGAAATTAAGTATGGAGTTATCTGGCATAATATGACATATACTTAGTAATAAATCCAACGTGTCTAAAAGGGTAAAAAGGTTAAGGGGAATTCTCCAAGAGCCAAAAAAAATAATGCAATATTTTAGTTAAGTATACCTCATCTAGAATATAAAGTGGAGCTGGCTTGAAGAGAAGCAATGCCAAGATTAGAGAAGAGCAAGCAGAGAGCGTTGGCCTCCACTTAATTCTGACAACGACTGTTTCCAGACACTCCAAAAGCAACACGAACCTCAAGACCGTCTAGGAAACTGCAACCTTCAGGAGGTTCTAGCTTTGCCATGGTGCCCGGCAATAGAGTGGAAAAGATAGATCCGAAGTCACTGAAAAATATTGAAATTTTAAGCATGTGTATGGCCATATTTGTAAAATCAGAATCAGAACATCCATCACAAATAAAACAATTGAGTGCTGGTAAAATCAAAACACACATCAGAAGCAAGAAATCTTGCATCGAGGAAAAAAAAACCTCACTTGTTTACTTTAACCCATGTAACTTTGAGAGTCTCTTTCTTCTTCTCGTCTAGCTCTTCAATCATCTTCTTGATTTTAGACTTGTCATTCTGGTAAACACAAAATTAGCACAAGTATAGAAAAGCTAAGGTACAGCAATGCTTGTATATTCAGGGTAAACAACCTCAATAATGTTTTTCTTCGACATCAAATCATTGTACTCGTCTTCTGCCTTTTCGAACATTGCCATAACTTTCTTGTTCACCCTTTTCTCAAGCCTACATAGCAGTGAAAAATACAGCATAAAAAATAAAAGAAAAAAAGACAAAAGAAAAGGAAATCAGCTCTCTGGTCTGCAAATGACAAAAGAAAAGGAAATCAGCTCTCTGGTCTGCAAATGATAAAAGAAAATGTGACAGAGAATCAAAAGGTTCAAGGTCTCAGGCTGATAAAAAAATGTTCTTGAGACACAAAAGATAACAATATTAGTAGTGATACTACAGTAATAACTAGAGCAATCACAAATTGAAAACTTTGCAAGTTACACACCCTGATTGCTCCGCTTGCAATCTCTCAAGTTCCTCCCTTGCTTTAGTGGGATCGCGGGACATAAATTCATAATCAGTCCCACTTCTCCCAAATAGCTGCTTCTCAGAAGCAATCCAGGCATGCTTCTCTATCAATCTGTCTACCTTCGTAGAGCAATCTTTCTGCTCCATTTCCATTCTTTTCACCTATTGCATAAATTTAGAAATGCATAAATAAAATGTCACAGTTTGGACAGTACATACGGAGGGCTCTAAACAAATTACCTCATTCTCCAACTTCTTCCTTTCAAGCTTTGTCTCACCAAGTTTATGTTGAAGTTTTTGCTGCTCCTTGAGAATGCTACTAATTTGGGAATCACATTCCAACATCTTTAGACGGATTGAATCGAGCTCAGATTGAGCCTGATCATGATTATTACGTGTGGAAGCAACCTGCAAGAAGAAGGAAAATTGCAATAAAATGTACAGCAGGCTCTGACAAATTTTCCAAATCAGATATCCAAGTTTACCTTGGCTTTCTGTTCTTCTATTTCAAAATTGAGACGGCTGATTTGTGTTCTCAAAGAATCTAATTGACTCTCCAAAGATACATGTTCTTTCACGACAGCTTCCTGTTCCATGATAAGTCTCTCTCTTTCATTTTCATGCCCCTAATAGCAAGAAAAAGTATGCATGAGGTGTTAAAGAGCTATTAAGTAATCACCGAATTGACTAAAAAAGACAGCATGTATTAATTCAAGTTCCAGTTGCCAAAAAATGGTTTAATTTCCTTTCTTTCCTCCATCCAAGCAAGTGTCCTTTCCTCAACTGTCCCAAAGTACACGTCCAACTAGATTTATCTCCACATATACTTTGTGGAAAGGGACTATAAGTTCAAATTGATGAGACAAACATATGAAAGGTCAAATGGATATTGATGTCCAATAAAGGCTTAATGCATCATAAATTCCACAAGTAACTGGCATGAAGAACTACAGTATTGCTGATCAGGATTTTTGGCTAGGGAAAATTAATTGCCGTGTGAGAAATAATGGAGTTGCGACAATTTAAAAGGTATAAATATGCAGAATAGCAGATTAATTCCATACAAAAAGTCCAGTAAAAGATCAGCAATATTGAAACCTACCTTGAGGTCCTTTGAAGCTGACTTCATTTGTGCTTTTGTAGCCTTAATTTGTTTCTCCAAGTTTTTGAGCCTGTCTTCTCGGTTATTATCGTGCTCTTTGATTGATTTCTCAAGCTTTGAAACTGTACTAACACACTCATTATACAAAATTTCCTTTTCTTTGGCTGCAAACTTTGCTTCTTCAAGCTCCTGTTCAATCTTCTTTACCACTTCACCAAGCTATTTCCCCACAAAAGAAACCAACAAACAAGAACTAAAAAATGTAAGTGAACTTATGCTTGACACCTGAAGGGGACAGCATGATGACCAAAATAAACTGGTTAAGACACGCTATGAAGGAAATAAAAAAAATTACAAACCTTGTGGTGCTCGTTTTGCTCAGCCCTTCCCTGAAATAACGAAAGATCATACAGTTTAAGTTCTAGCTGTTTTTTAAGGTCCACAAACTTTTTATGAACTGGCAAGAGCTCTGTAATCTGCAATTTTAAGATGAGAAGCAATGTGAATCTTGAATGTCAAAACTCAGAACTATTAAAAATGATAATGAAAGGTGTGTTATTAAATAAGGAAAATGAAGCACAAATCAGCATCCTCCATGTATCAATCACAGCATTAACTCTCAAATTTTGGCATAATAAACAAATAATAGTTAGGGAGTAGAGTTGATTTACAACATAGGAATCATATCAGAAAGCAGCTGATGGAGCAACTTGTATCAACATTTAATGAGGAAAAGTTTCCAGCAAATCCTACCATCAATTTCTAATCATCGCTTTAAGTGAGACATATTTTATTCAACACATAGTGCATCAATATGCCCGTTGATCGCTTCAGAAAGGATATAAATGGTTCAAATAGACAGATAGATTCCACGTGATGTGAAGTAAGAAAGCATCCTTCACATGTTGAACAAAGGGAATAAATATCTTTACAAGTACAATAATTATCTTCTTCTATTCCTTTCATTTTTATGCATGACGAAAGGGAATGAACTCTACCTTTGCTTCAATTTCAGATAACCTTCTCTGATGTAGTAGAAGATTTGATTCAGCCTCTGCCAATTCATGGAGTTGCCTTAACAGATAGCCTCCACCCCTGTGACAGAAAGAATGTGTATAACCTTGAAAGCTTCATTTAATGCAAATTTAAATAAACAATAGCTGTGGTTTGGTGGAGCAAATAATAGAAAAAAGAAAACAATTAAAATTTAGGTGACAAATCAAAAGAAAAGGTCTTTCACATCATGTTCATGACTGTAAGGAATTTCATCTGTAAGAGTAAGCTAAAAAGCAACTTACATGCGGCTTCCGCCAGTTAAAAGACCGCTTGGCTGGAAGATGTCGCCTTCAAGAGTGACACTAGGAGTGCGGATTTCTCGACTGAAAGCAACCTAAAAAAAAGTTTTTAAGTAAAGTTTGCTCTGAGAATGATGGGGAAGAAAGATGTATCTATAACTATAAGCAAAGAAGAAACAAAGTTGCAGGAACACTGTAATAGCGGACTAAAGTTTAGGATAATGGTTCTAAATGGTCAAGGTTATCACAATACACCCCCCCCCCAAACTTCAAGTCCTTTAGCAAAGATGGCCATACCTCCTTTGCAGCATCCATGGTTTTGCAAACAAATGTTGAACCAAAAACATATTCCATAGCAGTCTGCAGCAAAAATCAAAAGTGGAAGGGAAACAGTACCGAAGAGACAGGAGATTTAGATTCAGATAGAGGTAGAGGTAGATTAAAAAATGTGCACAAATAATTGCATGACATGGCTCGTTCACGGCATGAATAATTTGTGGATCTTCCACAATCAACATAACCAACAAACTATAAATGAGAAGCATGAAGTGGACACGCTTGATGTGATGAGCAGGCCTGGGGTGACACACCTTCAATTCCTCATCATAGCCAACCAAAGAAAGTGCCAGTTCTGCATTCTCCTTGCCAACCTGAAAATACAATGATAAAAATCAAATAAGGAGAACAAAACAGTGGCACTAAATCATGGAAAGGTAGTGAAAGCAACAACTAACCAATCTAACAGCAGCCTGCTGAATCCTAGGGTGTACAGTATGGGATTGAATTTTATTTAAGGGGACAATTGTGACTCTTCTACGGAGATCACCATTTTGAAGAAGTTGTTTTCCAGTGCTCTCAGTGTCTACAACAACATTAAATAACTTTCCACCTGCAGTAACCTGATAATCAACTCAAGTAAGAGCTTACTCATACAATTTTTTTTGTGACAAAACCAATTATGTGACATATGCATTCCTGACCTCCAGGGCAGTCATTGTGGATCTGTCCTTTACTTTAATAAGTTTAGCTACCACGCCTTTTACTTTTGACCTATCAAAGTTTCTCACAGGATCCCGGTATGTGAATTGAAGATTTGATAGTTGCGCTGAAAGGTCTCGTATTTCATCTTTCAACTTCTGCACTAGTTCCAATTCAGATGCACGATCCTGAAGAAAAGTTCTGATTAACAAAAGCATTTAACTATAAGGAAATGTATAGGTGCTGAAGGCGAAATGTCATCATGAGAAGCAAGCAGACCTTCTGTAAAGCTTCCATCTGGCCTTCCTTATATGGAAGAGATTCCATTGCCGATTTAGCATTTTCCACATCTTTCCTTCTAGCACTAAGCTCATTCTGTACAGCAGCAGCTTCTTCACACTTTGACATTAACTGATGTGTTTTCTCTTTCAGTTCTCTCTCACAATGGTTAATTTTTGTTTTCAATTGTTTCAATTCTGTCTCAGCATTTCCAACTGCAACCTTTGCTACACCCAGTTGATCTTCAAGGCATTCTCCTCATCACCACTGCTCTTCCCAGCTAGTACACCCTATCCATAGCAACTAAAACTCTCTCAATTCATTACTTGGTTTGCTCATCAAATGCATTAGCTATCTGTTTCAATGGAGTAAAATGAAGTAAATGAGCAAGCATGAATACTTACTTGGTATTCCTTCTCATAATTTTCCAAACTCTTGGAAAAATCTTCAACTCTCTTTTTGAGATCAGCTGCTCCTTCTTCAGACTTTTTAACAGCAGTGGCCCTCTCTTCTACAGACTGCTTCAAGTCTTCAATACTATGAACAATCTGGTAGCATCAAAATGCCAAATGTAAATGTGATATGAAAACTCCCAGGTCATTGAAAAAATCATTAAAAAACAAAAAGACAGGAAGAAAACTTCAACAATTACTAGAAGCAAATACACAAAGCTAGAGCACATAAAAAAAATAAACATCCAAATTAGCAAGCATTGCCTCATCACCTTTTCAGCATTCTCCTGTTCGCTCCTTAAAGTATCCTCTTTGTTATTCAACACAGATACCTCTCGCACAAGATCTTGGGCGAGCACATCTACATTCTCTGACAGAGTTTTTACTTCCCCACCCATACTGGCTTCCTTTTCAGCAGTCAGTTTTGATACTTCGGTCTCCTTTTGTTGTATTTCCACCCGCATTCGATCTGCATTATGGTCAATCTCAGTAATTTTGGCCTTCATTTGTTCCACCTCACCAACTGCACTGTCTCTGATTTTCTCTGCTTGAACATAATCATAAGCAACACAAAACCTTTTGAGTCGATCTAATTCAGCATTGCCATTGGCCCATTGCATATATTGCATCCTCTCCTTCCTCAACTTTTCCAGAGCTGGAAGTATCTCCTCGTCAAGAAGCTTGTTAATTTCAACCACCTTGCTCTGTTTCTTCTCTAGTGTTTTCAATGCAGACTCTTTCTTTGTCTCATACATTCTTGTCCCAGCAGCCTCTTCAAGCATAGATAAGATCTCTGGAGGTTTCATATTTAAGACCTTAGTAATACGTCCTTGCATAATGAGAAAATGTGGATTGTTAACATTCAGCTGCACTGAATGAAAAAGGTTTTGAACTTGGCTAGGCTGGGCTAGCTTTCCATTGATCAAATACTTGTTCCTTCCACCAACCACAATCTGCAAATACAAATATAAATCCTTCGCATATCAAATCAACCCCATCAAAGCACACAAGTTGAATTAAATTCAAAGAGTCATGACCATGAAAGTGTCTTTTTTCCATGAGTAGCTCGATAACCTCGTGATAACCACCAGCCTTTATTTATTGAGCATAAGATACGCAATCACCAGGTATCAGTGCCATTCTCTCATGTCTAAAGTATATTGTTCACTTCAGTAACATTCTAGTTTGGTCTTTGAAGCGATCACCAAATACAGCAAAACATACGGAACCATAATTTTTCAATTAAAACAAGGCCTATGGAGGCTGACCAGCTTCACCATAAAAACCCACTTGCAAAATGTTTATTTATTTATTTTATGACTGAGAAACTTTTATTAATCAGAATGTGTGATTGCGTGAACAAAACCAAACCTATCTCTCGCCTCTGACAAGGATAGCTATTACTTGCACAAAAATACTACATTCTCTCAAAAAATCACCAAGCCCTCATATTATAAACCCTCAATTTATTTTTTGAAGAAAACTAACCTGTCTTGTAACAGTAATCTCAGAATGATTCTCGTACCCAAGAGGACTCCTGCTCCTGTCAGAATTATCGAACACGATTGACACTGTTGCTTTAGTGATCCCTGCTTGTCCTTGCTTGTACACTAACTCCTGCAAATTCGAAGCCCGAACTTGCTGCAGATTAGTTATACCCAAGACAAAGCAAATCGAATCCAAAATATTCGACTTGCCCGACCCGTTCAGCCCCGTGATTGCATTGAAAAAGGGGTCAAATCCTTGTACAACTGTTCTTGTTGCGTAAGATTTGAACCCCTCTAAACATATCTCCTTTACATACATTCTTAATTGAAAGAGAAAAACCTTGGATTTGAAAAGGGAGTTTAATTGTGTACTGTGAGTTGATGGAATTGTGGTGGTATGGACGGTTTAGGGTTTCCGAGTTGAGAAACCCAGGAAATCAGTTAGTTGGGATCGGAGAGAAATGGAGAGGTTTGTTTGTGTGCAGATTTTTTTTCTTTTTTGAATGGAGGGATTATGAATACATTTTGAAATTTAGAGCAGAAGAAGCGGGAAAATGATTTTTGTTTTTGTTATTTGTCATTTTTAATTGGTCCAGCGAACTGGACAAGTATTTTATCAGCTAGACTAGGCCATTGCTAAAATTAATGAAAAATCTCATGCAAAAAAAAAAAAACAACAACAACAATAATTGACCCTAATCTCTATTCAAATAAATGTTAAGGGGTAAAATCAGACTTGAAAGGCTGCTTACGTGTCACCTGAAAGGCACAGCACACATGCCATAATTGTTAATGACAAAAAAACTACATGAAAAGAAAAGGAATGGAAAAGCCCTTAGCCTTATAATTTCTATCTTTAAAGACATTAAGGTCAATTTACTGTTTTTTTTTTTATATATAAAAATGATGTCAAAGCCCCTTCCAACCAGTTAAATTATGTCGTTGTATAATGTCAGATGTATCCATGAAAAATTCCCTAAGGCCACAATGTTCTCTGATGCATTTTTACCCTCTCCTCTTATCAACTGCGCGACAAAAACCAGCAGTTATTTTCTTCTTTAAAAGAGTGAAATTGTTTACCATGTTCCGAAAAGTCCGTCAATGTCAAATCTATTTTACGTAATATTTTATAATCAAGGCTAATTTGCTACAGATGGATGTCGCGAAGTAGGTACAGAGATTGCAATCTCAGAAAATAAGCGCAGAGGTTGATAAATCCAACGGGATCAACTTGGTCAGCCCTCAACAACTTATTTTTTTAAAAAAAAAAAAGGACTTTCAACAACCAGCATGGCAGGGAATTTTTATATATATATAATAGCTCAAATTTCTTACAAAGTTGGTAGATTTTCGGTTAAGTTACATTTCCAAAATTTGTAAAAAATATGACATATTTATCTATCCAACAGAGCACATTGATTGCACAGACCACATCAAAGAGGCACAGCCACTAATAGTGCCATTTTGGTCTCAATTCTTCTTCTTTCTCTGTCAACTCTCGATACTGATACCACTCTGCTCCAGCCTTGCCTACTGGTAAAGGAGGCCGGACAAAAACCTCCACTGGCTTTGGTACATGCACAGCTAAATGCAGTTCTTTGATAGTTTCTTCCAAATTTATATCGGACCGCCTAAGTGATTTGCTTACTGGTTCGACAGCAATCCATCCGAGACCCGATATAGCTACATCACTAGCAGGCCTGTCCACGCAAAGGAAAAGGTAAGAACAAACTCATAGACTTAGATGACCGCTTTACAAAGCAAAGGCAACCAAAGGTCTTCAAACAATTATTAGTGTAGATTAAACCTTCCCACTTCCTCGAATTTTACTTGCAACTGCTGCTCTAATTCAAGTCCTCTCCAATCTTGTGCTCTCTCTTTTCCAGTTGGAGGTATCAATAGAACTCCAAGTTCTTTCTGCAACAATTAGGTAAAGCCTCTTTATTAGCATTGGAAAGTAGATGGTAAATTCTGAATGATGAAATATGAAAAGCCCAGACATCCAGAGGACATAAACGAATGGGTAAAAAAAAAATAGAAGTCCTCCAAATGACATTTTTTGCCCAACATATGAAGTAACACATGGTATGAGTTGATGTCCACATATTATGACCACAGGACAACTATTTGCGCTTCAAACTCAGTGGCACTAGGAAGTTTAACATAAAGCTCATGTGCAGCATGACACGCAAAAAATATATTATCACACAAAGATTGTTAATGCACCTTCAAATTTAATTCATATATCTGGTGCAACTTAGATTGTTCAACAGAGAGTGTTAATAAAACTATTTGGTTCACAAGATAAAAAGAAAGTCAAATGCGAAGACAAATAATAGCCAAGGACAAAGAAGTATATACCCTTGATGATTTCACTCGGCTAAACAAAGAACCTTATGAGGGTTCCTGTCTTCATTGAACCATGCCAAAATAAACAGTACGGGATCCCACAGCAAGTAATTCACCAGAAGAATGGTAAATGATAAACATGCATGAGTCATGAGTGATGATTACTTAGACCAAATTTTGATTACCTGGTAAAACTCATCAGCTTTATCAGTGGGTACTACATGAATCTGCAGAGCCTTGGGGCCATAAAATGTTAAGCATGTTTCAGGGAGAACCTGAAAGCACCGACAGTTGCAGCATGTTAAGTCCAGAAAAATGTCAGGCAAGGAAAATCAGTCTGACTACAGAGAATCCAAAAGATCAGAGTATAACCTTCAAAATATCAACTCTTACAAGACCTCCCCAAAAAATTGAAAATCCATTCAAGCCATTGGATTGGATTTTTTCTGCCATCCCGTTTTCAGAGGCCACCTTAGAGTTCTGGTACAGCACAGTCAAAAGCCATTAATAAACTTCAAATGGTGCAGTGTTGGAAGGCTAGTGTTTTAGTCTATTTGGATGAGTACATACAGGAAAAGATTGACCCTTGAGACGACTTCGAGGGGCAAGAGCAGGTAAATCTTCTGAATGAACCACTGCAGCTTGTCTGTGGTGGAGATGAACTCCAGGTGTGTCATATAATTTCTGCAGAAAAAGAGGTTTGAGTTATAGGCTTGGAAAAAACACTAATTTAAACAAATATAGGAGCAAAAAACTTCATTACTGCCCATTAGAGGCTATGACTTGTCGCCAAAACCACTATCAAAACACAAGATGTATTTACATAAGGGAAGCATCCTAGAGTACATATAAGCACTGACTAAAACAGCATACCCCTCCTCCAAGGAAAGCGTCAATCTGAATTGGACCTAAGGTCGTTCCAGGAACAGCCGATTGTATTGGTTTGTATTTTCGAGCAGCAGCAGCAGCTGGATCCCGAAGTGCCATTGTTTCTGATGTTAAACAATAACCAAATATTAAAAGATTGGGCAAACACTTACTATGGGAAAAAGGAATAAGAAATAAAAGTAAAAATAAAAATCTCTTTAAATGACTTGAGGTATAGAAGAATGCAAGTTAAGAAAAAGGGAAGAAGTGGAAAAGACTTGCAAAGGATCTTAAACATCAATAAAGAGTAGAATCCTGCTTGAGGGTTTGTGTGTGTTTTCCCTCTTACAGGGTTGGATTATTAATAAATAAATAAACCGAAACATTTGATCAGCTCCCACTGTGAATTCTAACGTCAAGGAAGATGAAGATAATGCTTCTGGAACAATTTATAGTTATAATTCGAGTTTGACCTTCCTATTATCTTTGAAACTGGATTCCCTAGATACAAGTTGTTGCTCACGCTTTCTCTCATTTAAATTTCTACTTAATAGGAAAATAGCATTGACTTACTCAGTAAAGCACTGATGAATGCAGATTTCCCAACATTAGCTGAACCCTGCAGAAAAGGTGAAATTAAAGTATTAGATTAGCCAACTCATAGTTAAGCAATTAAAAAATTGCTGAAAAGCACGGACAATGAACTCCTGAGACCAGGTACTTGAGGTTCTGAGGCATGGACAGACTTTCATTGCAAGTAGCCAGGTTGGACAGACCAAATATCCCCACTTCTCAAACAAATTAGTAATAAAACATTTAATCAAATATAATACTTTCATTTTTATTGTGAAAGCAAACAGTGTCCATGTAAAAACTGCCCTTTTCTGCCTCTTTTGCTTGCTTATAACTTTAGAGCATAAAAATGCTGCTGAATGGAATGATGATTTTATATGTCTATGCATTATTCCAAAAATGGCACCAGTCCATGTCTCCAGGAATTCAAACTTGAATGATGTTAAAGAAAATGATTACAAAAACCATGATGATAAAGCATTAAATCCGTGCATTCAATCAATTAAACTAGGAGACAGGCTAGCAAGAGGGCATTTTATTTTACCTTCTGATCAGTAGGGGGATTTGCTTCTTAGCCTCTCTCTGTTTTTTTTTTATTACAAATTTAATCCCTTTCTTGGAAAGAAAACAAAAAAGGGGTGACATTAATTAGTCTTTCTCACTGTTCAAGCATTCAAATCATCACTGAGAGAGGGTCATGAAACTTGTAAACGTCTGTTCTGCAAATTAAAGTGAAGCTTGTAATTCAGAGAGTTACTAACCAGAATGTAAACGTCTCGGCCCTGCACCACAAGAATCAACATTCAGAACATAGATTGACCTCAAGAAAAAAGAGAACAAATCATTCTTGTATATTATCGAAGTTTAATCATGCAATCGCAAGTTAGGAAAGGCATGTCTGTAGTAACAAATTAAGATGATAAGAGAGAGGTATGGAGATGGTATATAACGATGACCAAGAATAAGACAGCTTGGCTAGCTAGTTGCATTGGCCTTCTTTACATGTCGACATTGCTGTATGTAATGTGAAATCAACTCATAAATAGGATCCAAATGGTAGAATTTGACTGCCATCAAGTTCAGCCAAACCATGGGCTGTTATGAAGTGGAATAGTAGCAATTTAAGCTACATATTTATGGGTACAAACATACATATATACAAGGCAATAGAAAGGTAGAAACCTTTTTCTCCTTTTGAATTTCTGACACAACTCCAGCAATCCCAACTAATGATTTAGAGCTGGTGAGATGGACACTCAAAACACTGCAATGAGAGCAATCTGTCTCAGTAACATGCAAATCCAGGCTTTCAAGTCATAATAAGATACTAGTAACCTTATTATGGAAAGTTTTAAATTCTTTTTAAAAAATCAACTTAATTTGATTTATATAAACAACACCTCAAAGTTCCATACCAAGTAAAAGGAATCAACATGCATAACTTTTTCAAAGAAATATTTGATGAACTCACGTAACACCATAGTACTTGAGTGACCTATACAGAGTGGGTACACTTACCTAAGCTTTTTCTTTGTAGTGGCCTCTACAACCCAATCACCAACACAATTAAGATCAGTGTCCCTAGGAAGGAGATCAACCTGAAAGTAAATCAATGAGGAATTTGACAAACTTTGCTGTAGAAACCAAAAATTCACATTACAAAGTTGCAAATCACCAACCTGCAGAATATTACCTTAGTCACAACTAGTATTATCGGATTGGCACCAACAAGATCACGCAAGCGAGCCAAAAAGCTGCCATTGAAGTCCACAACATCAACCTACTTCTCCAAGAGATCCATAGCATATCAGACGCCCATGTATCATCAACACATCATAACAACAATTTGCGACGTTGTGAATCTCATTTTCAACCCACGAGAAAGGAACAAAAAAATTCAAAGTAGCAATTAACTTCTTCCTAAGAAAATGTAATAAAACAGTAAGCACTTACCAATTTGACAATCAAGGCTTTCTCTTGCCGCAAATGAGACAGCTTTTCACGAAGCTCATCGGCTGAAACAAACTGCTTCCCACCGGAATACCCGCCATTTCCACCAACAGCAGTTATCATGTGCCCATGAGATAAAAGCCTGCACCTTCCACAAAGAACTGTCCTAAGTTGCCGGTGTCTCTTCTTCTGCAACCCCAAGAAAATCAAAGCTTTAATAACCACTCTCACATTATCAAAATTGCACATTTTTTTCACATGCCAATAAATCTCTCACATGTGATGATCAACTGATATGTAACTTATCGTCTGGACACAATTTCAAAATAAAACATCTCAGCTCTCAAGACCAACCATATCAAATGTCTCTCTGCTAAAATCACCAAATAAACAAAGCCCACAAAACCCTTTTAACCAAATAGCTTTGTTTCAACATACCAATTCATAAGTATCCGGGTCGACAAAACCCGGAGCATCAGGATCCAAGGTATGCAACGGAGCTCCACATCCATAACAACTAGCAACAGCCGTATTGAACTTCAAAGCCTTCCCTTTCTCTCTTCTCTTACTCTTCTTCACCTCTTTCATTACCAACTTAGCAGCCTCGAACGATTTTTGACGCTCAAGGAACTGGTCTCCTCGGGTAGGAGCAGCTGCCCCGGTGCCATCCGGGTCGGGTATGGAAACAGAGGAGTGGGTTGTCGTTGTTGGCGTCTGCTGTGATTTGCAAAGGATGGGAGAGGGTTTGGTGTAAATTCTAAGGAATTTAGGGGTGAAGTATGTGAGATTATGGGGGAGAGAGAGTGGAAAGAGAAATGCGGAGAGGGATTGAGGTGCCATGGATGACCGTTAAGTGGAGAAGAGAGGGTTTATGGTAGTGGGAGGGGGGGTTTTGTGGAGTTTTATTTTTAACTCGATAATGGATGAGGATGGATTATGTGAATGGCTAAAAATCATGCATGGTCCTTGTACTTTTATACCTGTTCAAATTAAATCTTACACTTTAAATTTGTCCAGATCAAAGTTGTTCTTCTATGAAAGCGCAGATCTGCTTATTTATGAACATGAGTTTTTTTGGTGTTGGATCTAAAATGTGATAGAGATTGTTTTTTAAAGTATTTTTTATTTAAAAGTATATTAAAATATTTTTATTTTAAAATTTTATTTTTGACTTTATTATATCAAAACAATTTAAAAATATATAAAAAAATTAATTTAAACTAAAAATATATATAATTAGATTGCAATGTTAATATTTTTTCTTTTCTTTTTTAGTTTTCTTCTCCTTTATTTAATTTTTTTCTAATAAAAATAATAAAAAAAACTATTCATTTTGGGAATTTCAAAACATTTTTCAACTTAGAAAACTGAAAAATGTATTATATTATATTATTTTTTGTAAAAAAATAACATAATAGAAAATGCATTCAATTTAACTTGTTTTCCATGATATTATTTAATTTTGACATAAAAAAGTACTTTTTTCTTATATCTAAGATGCTAGATGATTTGCTCAAAACAAATCCCATCAAGCTACCGGAGTTGAAACCTTCTAAACAAGTGAATCAAATATACAACCTAAATTATTACAATTACTATCATTTGACCAGCTACCTTGTAGAGAAATATTTTGTGTTAAAAGACAAAATAATGAGGCTACATGAGAATAGAAATATTGTTTTCAATGAAAAAATAGAAGTTTCCAGCTATGATAAATATAAGTTTGCTCTCTATAACATCCCTTTTCCTATAAGCTTTATTGTGTTCTCAAGTCAAGCTTCATGTATAACCCTTATACCTCAAGTTGCTACTTAAAGCCTAATTCATCTAAGAATTGTGGCAACGAAGGATAAACTTTATTTACTCTTAAAAAAAGAAGGAAAAATATGTATAGATGACAAAGTCAATTATAATAAGAATTTCAATGGTGAAGAATATAATTGACGAGTCAATACACAAAAAGATACAATGAAAGCCGATACTAGTTAAAATGAGATTTTTCCATCTTAAAGCTTAAGAAAGCCCATTACAATGAATGAGTACATGCCAAAAAAGCTAAGAAAGATGAAAAATGTATTCGTTGCTTGCCATTAATTTGGTAGAGTGAAAACTAATACTCAACAAGCCATAAAAAAACAAAGCCGTGATAACTCTTCAAACCTACCTCACAATGTATGTTCCAACGAGATATCTTTCAACAATAAAGACTAGTTGCTTGGATCAAAACTCTATATTCATCATTTTTTATCAAAGGTTATGTCATCAAAAAGATGATGAATCATATTTTAGTGAATGATGGCTTAAATGTCAACATACCACCTTTTAAAACCATGAAAAAGCTTAAGATTTCTATAAATAAACTCTTCCCAAATTATCCAATGATTTAATACTTTAATCAAGGAAAATTTAAAGAAAATGATAAGATTTGTGATACATATAGAAGATATGGAGTCGAATGTATTTTTCACGTCATAGACCTTAAAACTACCTATAACATGATACACGAAAATGGTGTTATCTCCTCAACGCTTTACCAATATTGTAAGTATTGTTAAATTGATAAATGCGAAAAATAGTGGCAAATAATAGCTTATTTATATTAGTTGAAACTCATTTTACCATCACAAAATTGTATTTTAAATTAACTATGATGAAAAAACTGTGATCTCCACTTCATTACTAAAAAAAGAAAAAAGTTGACTTTAGGAGCTCAAAAGAGCCTAAGATATTTTTTAAAAAATAACTTCTCCTGTGAGAAATAAAAAAAAAGAAAAGGTGGTGAAAAACTTGGTTGATAATAATATATTAAGCAAGGCCATGGTACTATACTATATCCTAGTGTTATAAAGAGAAGAGGGTTAATCTTCTTTCACTAAGGATGAAGAGGAGATTGTCAAAGGAGTAAAAAACTTAACCTTGCAAGCTATTAATCTTGTAATGGCCAAATTTTTAAAATTTTTATTGAAAATATTTGTTCATCAAGTTAAGTGGGTGGTTACAAATATCAAAGAATTTTATAATAAACAAGCAAATGGATATGATCCCAACTTTTATAAGCTTTCAACCAAGATTGGTTATAGTTGTGAAGATATCAATAAATCAGCCAAGCATGATGATATGACTCGAATAGAAGACAAGCAAATTTCTACAAAAACTAAAAAGGCTTAGAGAGAGAAGAAAACTTTTGGAAAAACTAGAGTTGGTTTTGGTTATGAATCTTCTACACTGCTTTATTTTAAGATTAAAAAAGAGGCTTCACAATATATAAATATGGAAGAAGTGAATGAAAAATAACGAAGCCATCCTATAAGAAAACAGTTTATGAAAGTACTAGTGAATTTATTTTTTGGAATATAAAAAAAAATATAATCAATATAAAAAGTACAAGTACACCACTTTTTTCACATTATTTATATAAAAAAATATGAAATTAGTGTAAACTGAATCCGGAATTGCCTTGACATTCCAGGTATCAATCGAATCTTTTTATAAAATGAAACTTTTGAAACTACAATGTTTGAATTGCCTCTACAGGAATTTGTAACATTCCACAGCCCAAAAGGCTGGCTGTTGTTGTCATTACCCTCCTGCTGGGCAACGAGGTTCTGCAAACCTGCTTGCCAGGGCCTCTAAGCATGGATTGATGATGATTATTTTGTTTATTAAACATCAAGTTGAATCAGAAAAGGCTGGTGTAATCTCAGCTGTTGATGGGTTGATTGTGTGGTGATAGGCTCATTATATCCGAGAGCAAGCACGAGGTACTTCCGGGACCCTGGGCATCGGAAGGTCACGGAGGAGATGAGGGAAGCTGAACAAGAAGCTTTGGGTCGGATTAAGAAGAAGATAGTGTGGCTTTCTTAGATGGGTTTGCCATGGCTCATGATGACCTGATCAGTTTATAAGAATCGATTTTTATCATGCTTTAGGATGGATTGATAGATGTTTCTTGGGAAAAAAAAGAATAAGAAAGGAAAGGCAACGCATGTTTGTTCTGGAAAATGTGTGCTTACAGCTATGATCTGGAAATGGTGAGAAACGGTCGCCAAAAATCAAGTAAAGGAATAATACTAGAGAAGTAAACATGAGCAAACAACCACGATTCCAATACACGGGAAGACAAATAATAAATGGTGATTAATTTATTAACGATTGGAAGTTAATTAAATAGGAACATTGTTATCACTAAGATTAAAAATAAGACCAAAAAAGCAGCAAATAATAAGAAAACATATTGCAAAGTTTCAATCACAGCAAACCGCAATTAAACTCCAACATCTTCTGAAACCCCCCTCCTGACAGAATCAGGAGCTTGAGTAGGGAACACAACATTGTCATAGAGAAGCCCGGCAACTGAGGCTCCGATCAAGGGTCCCACCCAATAAACAGCCTGGTTTTTGAACTTTCCGGCAATAACTGCAGACCCAAATGCACATGCTGGATTCATCGAGCCACCAGAGAAGGGTCCGGCAGCCAAGACATTGGCTCCTGCCATGAGACCTATTGCCAAAGGTCCGATGGCACCCAATGAACTACGTCTAGGGTCTCCAGCAGCATAAACAGTGTACACCAAACCAAATGTCATCACACCTTCCAGCAGGGATGCTCCAAATCCTGTCATTTCCTCTGCAATTGTGTAGGTTGGAACATGCTACAAAATTCCAGAATAGAAATTACATCATGGTGATGGTGCAGGACAAGAAAATGTAAGCACATATTGTAAGTGCATAATTCCAATCAGGTAGAAGATGCTATCCAATCCAACTTGCAAGAAATGCGAAGGGATTTTATTACCTGTCCTACAGTGGTCACTTTCAGGAAAATGCTAGCCATAACAGAGGCCAACAACTGAGAAATCCAGTAGAATAGAGCAGTGGGCACATTAATGTGGCCTCCAACAGCCATACCAAATGTGACAGCAGGATTTACATGTCCTCCAGAGGCATTTGCAGCAATGTACACCGCCGAGGAAAGAGCAAAAGCATTCGCAATAGCGACTATCACTAGGCTGGATGGATCTGCTGCTGCATCTGGCAATAATTTCCCTGACATACACACCCAAATCAAACCTCAGCCTTGAAACTTGTCAACCGTTACTTGCAAGAAAAGTACTGAATCATGTCTTTTTCTCCTTCTAGTGTATTTCAAGTGCGAAAGAAGAAGAAAGGGACTAAACTTTCTAGCAAGTCACTCTGACACAACACAGATCAATATTTTGGAAGTACCTCTGCATGTCATTAGAACAAAACCACAGAAGTCCACAACTAAGCTTATTTCATGACCAACCAATTCAATTCTGTTTACAAATCATCAAACAAACCATACTAGAATTGACAAATGGTCCTGAATTTCCATTTTACATGTTAGTATTGCGTTGAAAAAAGAAAAAAACGATACTGGTATAAAAACGAACGAGGATTATTTAGACTGACATATTACAACAAGAAATGGATAATCACGACAACTCCTTTTAACTAAACAGAATACAAGTGTTATTCAACACTCACTTGAAGCCATGGCAGATCCTACAACTGCAAACACATAAAAGAAAGTGGAGATGAACTCTGCAAGATAGGCTCTAAGAGAAGCAGGAGTGACAGATTGCTGGAAACGTGCAGTCAGTGATGTTGGTGCCATTTTACCAAATATCAACATGTGGCCAAGACAAGAGTTTCAAGTCAGGATTTTTCTAAGGCAGGAGATTAGAGAGAAATTGCAAACCCTTTTTTTATGTAAAGCAGTTACAGAGAGATTGCAAAAATGTTCATATACATATCTGTGCGTCTGTTCAGGGTTGCCAACCCATGATTCAAAAATTAACCGCTATATAATACGTGGTAGAATTTCATTGCTACTTTCTGTGATTAGCAGTTTGTACAGTTGCCATTCTTCTGTATTTGTGAAAATTCCCTAGATGAACTTTTACTTCAAAACATAACACTAACAGAGTTATCATGGTATAAGATCAATTTTGTTGAACCTCATCAATTTCAATAGCATGCAGATCAAAACTTCTAATTCTCAGAAAACGGCAAAAAAATAAATCAATCACAGTCCTGTTTTCTGTAAAATAGACCTTGACATGTTGACTTAGGTGGGATGTGGGTTTATTTTCGAGGTTATCATCTTGGATTTGAATTCGCAGAGAGTTGAACCAAAGAAAAATAAAAGCAAAGAGTATTTCATATTTTGTCAATTTGTTTCTTTAATGAGAGCAATTACATAAATTGCTTGAAAAAAACAAAAAAGAAAAAAGAAAAAGAAAACAGTACTCCTAACACACACACATATAGAAAGAGAGAATTAAAACAAAAATGATGTTCTGTTCCTCTCCATTAATTAATTCAGCTGCTAGAAATATTTAAGAACTGGAAACACTGTATGAAGGCAAATCACATCCCTTGTCAATTCTTGTTTGCGGCAATATCATTGGATTTTTCAGGCAAAGGAGAAGAGCTATCAACACTGCACAGTGCAGAACTATAGTATTGCTATAGTGTACAGAAAATAATTGGTTCATAGGTTGCACTACTGCTTCATCATCAAATAGGCGATTATTAGAATAATCATCTCGAGCACAAGCACCACCAGCACATCCACATTCTCCTCCTCAACCGCGACCTCCCACCATTTTATTATTAGCAATCGATGTTGGTTGATTAATCAAACGATATCATCATCAAATGAACATGAGGAGAAGTTGGCCAGTGGCTAGCTATGAAATCAGAAAGAAAAAACACATTTGGCACAAGGTTGTCTAAGAAAACAGCCTTGAATCCTGGACATAATAACCAGCAACTAAAGTATAGTTCGTTGAGACGAATCAAAACAGAATTGGATTATAGAACCTATAGAACGCTATCAAGCACAGAATAGAAACCAAAAAAGCTGAAACAAGCCATCATTTTTTAGGGAGCTCCCGATCTCTGTCTCTACTCCTTAGAAGACATCACATCTCCTTTGTTTATCTTGGTCTCCCATTCCATAACTTTCTTGTCTACAACAGTTTCTGATCCCAAATCAACGCATTGGAAAGAAGGTTTGCAGGATTCCCAATAAACAGCTACACTTGATGAGTTCGAGCGGGAAGAAGAATCATAATTAGCAAAAGTTTCTATATAAGAAGAAGAAGAAGCAGAGTTGCTTCTGCATGGCTTTGTGCCACCTTCACGAATCACGATCACCGTCCCTCGTTGCCATGAAGGAAATTGGCTGACTGTCTTCACCGTTCTCCATATTTCTTTAGCGGCGAGAAACTAACGAGATTTCTGATCAAATCAATTTAGTCAGAGTGTAGTTTTTGAAAAACATTGCCGGTTCTTTGCCTTGTAGTAATCCAATATTAGTAATAAAGACCCGAATCCAAATTCAAATAGGATTTATAAGATTTTAATGTTACTCGAATAATGAAAATCTAGCCACTTGTAATGGAAAGTTGGAAACTAAACGTACCAAAAAATGAGGAAAGGAAGGAGAAAAGGTAATTAATAAAGCATCAGAATTATAATTTGCACAGGTCAAACATATACTGTAATAGCACAACCTACTCCTTGACCACAAAATGCAGACTCATGGGCCCAAAATTGAAACAGACATTTTACATTAGCATAACCACTTTATGCATCGAGCTTGCGCAATGGAGGTGGCTTCTTCACTGGTTGAACCTCTGTCTTGAATAGAAGAAAAGATAGGTTGTCCACAGAAAAATACACAAACCCACCACTTGAGCAAGTAATGAATGATCCAAAACTCTTGCCAACAACGCAGTGCCATGCCAGACCATACATTTCATCAAACTCCTGAAAATGAGAAGGAAAACAAGAAAAAAAATTGGTCTGCCTGATGAACACCTATAGTGCCAAAGGTTCCTTGTAAGAGCCTGTAAGTAAGGACTGGTTAAGAAGAGACAAGGAGAAGATGCTGAAGCCAATTAAGGTCAATTACATCAATAATTTTGGTTGTTGGCAGCTAAGCTACATCAAGAAATCTCAACAAGGTTTGCAAACATCGGGCTTCATAGTTAATTGTCCAAGAATCTCAAACAAAAATTCATTGTATGCCAGTAAGGAAATTAAGGTACATTGTTTAGTGCAACGACAAAAGCCTAAAATCTGTACATCACGAATTGATGCGTAATTCAAACCTAAGTTATAATCTGCTTTTAACTTGATAACCATAAACTATTTTATCCAGTCTTTAGAGCTGCCTAACTTGACAGTCTTTATAGGTTCTCCCTAAAAAAGTTGCTCCCTTAATACTTGAACTCCTCCTCAATGACTGATCTCACTAGTCAATTAGTCATGGCTAAGGTTAGTGGGGCAATCTTTTTTCATGTCAGGAAAAGTATTAGAAGGGGAGGAGAGGAGGTGGGGGTATGGCTACTTGACCTATCTGCTTGCTAATGAGCCCTCTAATAAACTAATAACAGGGAGACTAGCAATTTTTTTCCTACTAGCAAATAGAAATGTGCATTCAAATGAACTAGCTAGTATCAATAGATGCCACATTCATTTTATCAAAAAGATGCTATGTTTGGAACTTATGCAGTTGTGCTTACAAAAAATATTCCGGCTGTCGTACTAGAGCAAATTTTACACACAATCATCATTTATCAAGGCTGAAGCCATGGAAAGTCTGCATACCTTCTTCAGACACATGGCAATATGTGTGGGATTCGGCTTCTTGCTCTCCAGGCTTGTAGCATCAAGGAGTGTTCTAGTGCACCTAAATGCACGCTCTTGCATTGCACCAGGCACGTCTGCTGATCTCAGCCGTATGTTCAAGTTTACAGCTATTGCTGCTAGCTTCACTGGATTGGGTGGTGGTGGTCTCACCATGGGAGGCACAGGTGGCAGGCACGGCACCCTTTTCTTTATTCTTTGCCATTCTCCACCTCCTTCCGATCTCTGACTGTGGTCTATCCATGGAATCAAGCCTGGACAGAGTCGCAAATGTCTCGGGGGGAGAGAGAGTGAGTGAGTGAGAGAGAGGAGGGGGAGACTAGTTTGGTATTAGTAATGTTTTGGACTTGAACTTTGACTGGGGGCAAGTACTTTGTTTCGCGTTGATTCTGGTTTTGAAAGAGACAGGTGAGTGAAACAGCGTTCCATTTTACGCAAAATAAGAGAAGGTGTTGAGATAATAAAAGGGTGCCACACACACACGTGACTTAAAAACATCGAGTGGTTCACTTTTTTTTTTTTTTTTTTTTGTATAACGTGGGTGTCCGGGTCAGCTTACGCGCACCACGACTAATCCCCACAGTCCACTGAACATCCTGCAAGCCCTAGTGAGCAGGTAAGGCACCGCGGAGATGACAGACATACTGCACAGAGAGGACCCAGTAGAAACAGGAGAGGAGCAAACTTTCCAGCCCCACTCCCACTGGGACTCGAACCGAAGTTCGAAGGAAGGAAAGCTGCTCCTCAACACCACTGAGCCACACGCCTGTTGGTAAACATCGAGTGGTTCACTTGTTTTTGAATGATATTGAGGACATAATTTTTAGCACATGAAATTAAATAAGTACATGTGTATAAATATATAATTTTATTAAATATATGAATGGATATAATCTCTATATAATATATTCTTTTAAAAAAATATGACAATTCTCTGATTCATCCATTGGATTTATATATGGTGACTTGATTTATTCGAGTAATCAAGCCAAGATTTGTACTTTGCAATTTGGGCGAGTATTGCAAAGCGAGATTTGATACTTTGAAGAGTACCTTTTGATTCGTCTTCAAAGTGTTGTTGAAGAACTCTTATGGGGTATTTAAGCTTGATCCAACAGAGCTTAGCGAAATTTGATGATTTGATGCTTTGAAGGGTACTTTTGATTTATCTTCAAAGTGTTGTTGAATAACTTTTATGGGGAGTTTAGGCTTAATCCAACAGAGCTTCGCTCTTTGTAAACTTCAAGTATAGATGAAGGAGGCTTGAGAACTCTTTGAGAGAGCTTCTTTGCTTGAAGAGGAGGAGAGCTTTCTTGCTTAAAGAGCTTGTCTTAAAGGAAATTTATATCTTCCAAGATCCCTCCTGGTAATTTGATGCTTTGAAGAGTACCTTTGAATTTGTCTTCAAAGTGTTGTTGAAGAACTCTTATGGGGCGTTTAAGTTTGATCCAACAAAGCTTCATTCTTTGTAGACTTCAAGCGTAGATGAAGGAGGCTTGAGAACTCTTTGAGAGAGCTTCCTTGCTTGAAGAGGGGGGAGAACTTCATTGTTTGAAGAGCTTGTCTTGAAGGAAATTTGTATCTCCAGGAATCCTCCTAGTGATTTGATGCTTTGAAAAGTACCTTTGATTTGTCTTCAAAGTGTTGTTGAAGAACTTTTATGGGGCGTTTAGCTTGATCCAACATAGCTTCGTTCTTTGCAGGCTTCAAGCGTAGATAAAGGAGGCTTGAGAACTTTTGTGAAAGCTTCCTTGCTTGAAGAGCTTGTCTTGAAGGAAATTTGTATCTTCTAGGATCTCCTTTTCTCTAGGTTAAGGCCCTCTATTTATAGAGATTTGTAGGGGCTCTCAAGTCCTTTTCCAACGCCACATGGCATAATTTCATTGGTTGATATTTATTGACGGGATCTTACATTTATGACAAGATATCTTGAATATCTCATCCCAAGTGTCAACTTTTCATTGGCCAAGAAATATATGAAGGCTCATTTATTTTTCATGTTATTTATTTCAATTTTATTTTATCTTTTCTTTTAAAAAATAAAAAAACACATGGTAAAATTTAATTAGTAGAAAATTTATGTTTCTACAGATGTATATAGTCGTTTTGGCTACATTCTATGGTGTTGAAGAATACCCAACTAGATAAAAAGTTGAAAAAAATAAATGTAGATCCACTTGTCAGCATAATGAGATAGATTCCAGAGAGGAACAAACATAAAACAAATATGAGTTATGTGGTGTAACAATTAATAAAAAAAAAAACATGTTGAAGTGGACACCATAAATAAAAAAATTGTATTTAAAGTGGAGCCTTTTATTTCATTTCTCTATGTTAATTTATTGGTTTTTTATTTTATTCTCTATCCTTTAAACTTTTTCCATAGGTATATGTCATGGTGTGAATTAAAAGAGGTGGATATACATCAGGATATTGCGACAAACGAGAGAATGAATTCTTATTATGTCTAAGTCCTAATGATTTCTCGGTCCTGCAATTGCAGTTTAAACACCACTATAAGGATATTTGGACTCGACAAGTAAGTTAATTTTTTTTATATATAACATGGTTATACAGTAAATTTATAAATGTTGTTAATACTTATGTTTATATTTGTTTGATGAAAATATCAGAGTGGTTTGATTAAACCTATTCGTCTTTGTCTTTATGTCATTACGGTTGAATTTGTTTAGATGAGTCATTTAAAAGGCATAAACATCAACAATGGTTTGATTGCAGTATTAGTATAGTGGTGGAGGCAAGAGACTCACACATTTCACTTTTATATTGGAGAGATGACACTGACTTTACAAGATGTAGTCATGCTACCAAGCCTTCCAATAGATGGAGCTCTTGTTACAAGCCTCACAACTTTCAATAAAGGTTAATTATATCTTTGTTTATTGGGACGGCCGTCTTCCTCTAAGGGATATAAAAGAGATTATATTAGGTTGACATGGTTGAAAGAGAGTTTGAGACCCCACTAGAGGGTGCGACAAAGGTTGTGTTGCATTATTATATTAGAGCATACATGATGCATATATTTGAGGCCATGATCTTCACTAGTTTGACAGGCAATGCAGTTCCATGTTACTTTCTACAACTTCTAAAAAACTTTATTATCATTCATAACTATGGTTAAGGTTTGAAGATAAATGCATATTTGTACCATCAGTTTTGTCACACATGCATGTCAAACATGAAACAAATTGGTGGATGTTTATTATTCTCACATGTATGATTTGATATTAAGTTCTATAAAATATTTTTATTTTAAATATTGACTAATTTTTTATTGTGAATATGAAGCTATGGTTGTGGGAGCATCTCTACATTGGTCACTCTGATTTTTGGAGAAATACGATTACAGGAACACAACTCTTAATTGGAGCTCGGAAATGATAATTATGAATACTTTATAAAATTTAAATTTTCTATAAAAGAAATGTCTAAATTAACTATAACTATTTTTCATATTAGTTGGGTTGGGGAGACGTTAGGTGTTTTACATAAAATCTCACTCATGTTCACGAGTTCAATTAGGACGAGTTGGATTCACATAAGTTTTATCAGGTGTGCATGAACTTAATTATTTAATTTTTATTTAACTTTATTTTTCTGGGTGTTAATGTGTGTGTGTGTATTATGGTTTTATAGGTGATATGGACATTGTGCATCGACAACGTTTTTGGAAGAGCATCTCCATTATATATGAAGGGTACTAATTTATAACTATCAATGGTTCTTAGACATTAATTTACTATTATTAAGATGCATTGTCCTGATTGGATAATACATCAATTTGAACTGCATTAACACATATATAATGATATTGACACATTTAAGGATTTGCATATTATTAATCATGTGACGATGATTGGTCAATGATTCAAGTAGAATATATTAATCTCTGGCATGCGATTGAGAAATCACATGTTTACTTAGTGATACCCGCCTATTGAGTTAGATTTCTATATATCTTGTTATATAAACATGACAAGGCTATTCACGTATATGCACTCCAACCAGTAGACATGCATGTTAATAGGTGATGCATGGATTACATGCGTAACTTGTATTACTGTGTTGTAGTAAAATATATTTTTTTTAAGTGTGATAATTTGAGAAATAATTTGAACAGTTATGCGAATAGAATTTTTTTATAAAAAAAAACCCGAGCTGTGGGACAGTCCTTAGTTTAGCTTGCTCAGCTTTGGAAGCTGTGACAACAGTAACTTATGTCTATCATTTGGGAATCCTACTTTACCATTACAGACCACTGGATACGCCTGATTTATTCAGTGAACTGAAAGCATAGGGCATCGACACCACCTATCTTCTTCTAATCCAATAATCCATGATTCCATCCACTATGGAGGCATTGCAGGCCTCTTCCATGTAAAGACTGGTGAAGCAACTATCCATAAAGAGCAGTGTGCTATTTGGCTAATTGGTGGTGTGTTGGACATGAGAATGGTGGATCGATCAATCCATCCCATGCTCAAGTTACTTGACTAAATCACCAAATTCAGCACCAACAGATTCTCTTGTGCAATAAGCTAGATGCGCAAACACAAAAACTGAGGCTGAGGCTATGGAAGCAACTCTTTCTGGTTCATCACAACAACCAGGAGGTACGAACATATTGAGTTCCAAAGATGTGGATGTATAAACAGATGGTCTGAATGATAATGCATCCACATCAATCAAAAGTAAACTTCACTCTACAAAAAAGCATCAGCAAGGACAGAAAGTATAACTGTTTGGATCTTTTAATGCACAGGGGGATGCCATAATTTCTTGTGTAAGGAAATAGTTTCTAACAGATAGAAAAAATCAGTTTCAAGATCAAATTCCCTTTCATAGTATGCCATTGTATGACTGAATTTTACAGAGGCTGCATCTCCAAGCTGGTGCCCTTATCAGAGGAAAGAGTAGAATCCTGGTTTTCGTTGGTGGCGCTCATCTCTTGAACAGGGGGAGGATTGACAACGGTCATTGGGATGACAAAGTTATCTGATAGACGACCTTTCATCTCCCTGTGCTCCTGGCACAAAGCACACCAGTGCATGCAGCAGTGCACCATGCATGGGTCACAAGGTGAATTCTGCAATCCAAACAAATGCAAGTAAACAGTAATGTAAATAATGATGGGGAGTATGCAATGCCAAAGCTTTAGGCGTTGGCACTATAGCAACCCCCTAAATATCAAGGCTCCATTTGGCAGCACAGTGGAAGCCATGCTGGTTGTTGGCAAGCACAGGCTACATGATTTTGGTTAACTGAAAAAAGCAGTTGACATCCTTTTCGCAAAAGCTCAAATTTAACACTCTTTGCTGCTTTTGAAACTACTAGATTTGAATTGAACTGCGATTCTCATATTTTATTACTTCTTAAGGAACAGAATGCTCTTTAAATTTACAGAATTATATAACTACCATTTCATTATGCTTTGTTAATTGACATCAACTTCCAACAGCACACTTTATCACGAACTAAACAAATTTATGCACTGAAAAAGTAATTCTCACCATAAGAGAGCACATTAAAATATCAAGTCATTCAAGGAATAATATCACTAATTACAGTATTCCATAGGGGTGTTCAAAATAACCTAAGAACATGATATCCAATCCTAACCGCTGGATTATAAAAGCTTAACCTATGACTTACGATTTTTAAGTTCTTATTTGAAGGATTGCATATGTTTAGGACGAGTTTAGGTTAACCTGAAAACAAATTTGAACTTAGGTTAAACGAACCTATAGATTCTTTGATTGTCAGGTTCACAAAAGTATCAACCTGATTCTCATGTTCAGGTTCAAGTTCTTGCGTAATGGTTCATGGTACCGAATTATGCACACCCCTAGTATTCCATATGTTACAGCTCTTATAATTATTAGTGCTCCCATGACATCCAAAAGGAATTCGGAAGCAGTCATCTTGTCTGCATCTACAAAATGTACATGTGATGCTTTTTTTAACCTTAACAAAGTGTTCAAGGATCAGTGTCGTCTTCAATTCATACAATGAATATTAAAATTGAGAAATTGAGATTACCTTGAGATGATATTTCTTCTGTAAAGACTGTCTGACAAGACCAGTGTATACGCCACACATCCACCATGCAAAAAGTAAACCCTCACAAATGAGAAATGATGTCCTTGGGTCAATGCCATGGAAAACTGCTGTTGCTGCGGCCAGTGCAAGGCCACCTTCAACACAAACAGCATGGCAAATGCATGGGGTAGTCCAGGGAGTATCATCTCTCAAGCTCTCAATATTTCTACCGAATAGAACACAAGGGCAAAATAGTCCTGTCCAGCCTTTCAAGGTGTAAAATATGAAGTATTAATTCATCATGCCTTGCATAAATAACTAGCTAAAACACTCAAAAAATGGTACCCATACTTGTTGAAGAAACTATGAAATACAAGAGAATGAATTGCATACAGTTGCCAAAAAGACAATAACATCCACTTAACCAAGGAATAACAAAAACTAGCGACAGCCTACCACACCTTCCCAAGCATGGTGTGGATTCCAAAATAATATGCTGTTGTAAAATAGCAGATCCTATATTAGATTGTCTATAAATTAGGAAATAGATTATAAATTAGGGGTCACTCTTAATTAGGATATATGATTTGATTTGGTTCCTGATTTCATGCCTTGTATTCTCCTTTAAATAGGAACTTTGTACAAACTATTTTGAATCAAGTCAATAAATTGATTTCTAGAGAATACCCTTTGTCTTCATATGCCTTGTACTATCTATGTCATCATCACATTATTAATTATGAGAAACAAATTTAACACCGTCCATAAAACTTTACTTGCGATATCCAGTTATATTTTGTTTCAAAAATAAATACAGGAAAGAAAAAGAAAAACTAGGAAAACAAAGGATTATATGTTTAAGTCAGTTGAGTTTGAGGACTTGTACATTGCATAAAACTCTAAATGATACCTATTTTAAGTTTTTCACTAGATCATAACTTCAAAATAGAATTCCAATTCAGCATTGAGAAGTACATTAGACCTAAAAGTTTGATCAGTTATGGCAAGTGACAGCAACACATGAGCACAATAACTATCAACTTCCAAAATCTCACGATTCATTTGGTCAATCAAAGCCATTTTTCAAACCATGTTCCTAAATGAATAAAAAAATTGAAATGTGCCTATTGTAAAATCTGTAAAGGATTCCGGGCCTGTTTGGGAGTGTGGTTGCGGCTGCTTTTCAAAGTGATTTTCATTCTAAAATGCATCAAAATAATATTTTTTTTATTTTTTAAAAATCATTTTTTAGATCAGGGCATCAAAATGATCCAAAACATAAATAAAAAAAAATAATTTTTAGCAAAAAACAAAAAATTGATTTTTTTGGAAACGCAGGTTGGCCCGCGTTTCCAAACGCTCTCTTCAAATGGCATCCATGCATCTAAGTTCCACAGTTGTGGAAAAACTATTTCTTCTCTACTAACAGCAATGGGGAAATAACACCAGGAGACAAGTTCTAATAGAAAAGGTCTAAGAATTCATTTTAGATCCACTAGGATTTGAGAAAAATGAGAAGAAAAGAAAACAAATAAAAGAAATCATTGATTTGGGAAACAACAAAAAACAGAAACAAGTGAACTGCCTGCATTCAAATCCTAAATGGGACTACCATAGGGCAAATAAACAATTTTTTATCGGATGAAATTATGTCTCCAACAGATGTTTACTTAGCTCAGGGGCACAACTATGTCAAGAAAGTAATGCTCATAATCTGTCTAGGGCAGGAGTTTCGAGAGAAACTGCCTTGACTTTCCTTTCAAGCACATGCAATGAGCACAAACTCAGATTTGGCCAAAGCCATTTATCTCATGCACTGGATAATTACCAGATAGTTCAATACGTCCGAATTAAGGGCAAAGCAGATCAGCTAAGTACATATGTCCATGTCATAAATTCTAACTTAATAAAATGAAAAGCAGCAAAGCACTACATAGATCACAATAACAGAAGCAATTCATCTCCAACAAGTTCTGAACGTATCCAAATGTGATAACCCCCACATCATAGAACATTGATTTGAAAACTATATAATACTAAAGTATAAACGTACTTACAGCTTTCGGTATCATCAGCACATCCAAAAATCCCAGTAGTCCAAGGCTCCTCTCCTGGAGGCTCAAAGTTTTCAGGTAAAGGTTGCCCACATTCATTACACTTACGAACGGTCAGCTGCCCCACCGAAAAAAAATCAGTGATCCAAAAGATCCCATCTTTACACAAATTTAGACTCGACATTCAGATCCCACAAAGAAACACATTTATAAAATGACCCAAGAGAAGCAGATACAGCAATATCATATCAAAGTTGAAAAGCTAAACCCTTCTAAACTTTGAAACCATCCCATCTGACAGTAAAACATTAAAATTACTAAATTTCAAGACTTGAAACAAAAGGTGCAAAATCTGATATTAAAGAGAGAAAGATTGAGACCTGAGGAACCTCAATAGGCTGATTTAGCTCACCGGGCTTAATCTCCTCTACATCAGCTTGTTCTTTTGTTAACTTCACATATCTTGAAGCGGTTCCTTCAGCCATCTGATCTCACAAAACCCAGAAAACCTCTGTTTAGCCTCTGAGAAATGCAAAATAAAAGAAACCCAACAAGAAAAAAGCCAAACTCTAGTGTTCTTTTTATATATAAAAAGAAGTTAATCTTGATTAATGCTAAACTCGGGGGACTAGAAGCAAACACCACACTGCAAGAAATATCTGTGGGAAAACGGTGAAAAATAGAAAACCAAATCTGCAAAAGAGAATATTTAATCTAATTTTAATAATTAAAAGTGATGGAAATGCTAGATTACATTCCGATCAAGAAGGAATAGGTGGGGGGTTTAGTGAAGGAGATTACGAGGTCAACTTTCTACATCTTTATTACACTTGAATGTGGATTGTGGAGCAGGCATTCGGTTTCTTCGAAGACTACGACTTCTTACCAGGCTTTGACTCACCCTTTCCTGGCCCAAATGCATTTGGGTACCTGCCAGGAGAATATGTTGCGAGTTAAAATTAATCTTTAGTAAAATAAATGATTTCTTTTTTCTTATATAACTTGAAGATTTTTTCAATTTTAAATTTGTGAAAATTACCTGAACAAAGCTCATGAATTGATCGAGACTAAATTATTCAAATTGGGTGGTGGGTTAGTCTTATTTAACCTACATATAACACTACCTCTCTTCTTATAAACAAAAGTTGTTTTAGTTTATTATCTAGCAGGTAATCCAGTAGTAAAAATTTAGGATGAAAAGATTTGCTCTGCATGTGATTTCAAATTCGAGTCCTATGATTGTTAATATGATAATCATTAGAAATTTATATGGATGTCAACTTCATGACGCATAAGATTAGTTGAGGTGCATATAAACTGGCCTGAACACTTATATTAATAATAAAAAAAAAAGTTGTTTCGGTTAACTTATTTCAATTGATTTCCAACTTAAACTCATTTTATCTTAAATTATTGACAAAAAAACAACTACTGCATTATAATTTAATTTTATGTCAAAAAATTACTTTTCGTATGTTATACTTAATTAACTCTTTATTTTAAAATATTATATATATAAGATAACCTTCACAAACTTATTAGAAACAAAGAGAGGGAAGAGGAACAGTTTACAACACCACAAGAATGACAAAGCTGGAACACTTAAGGTTAGTAAAGTGTTAATAGTTATTTTTTAAAATATTTTTTTATATTAAAATAATATTTTTTAAAAAAAATTATTTTTAATTTTACTATATTAATCAAACGATCAAAAAATATAGAAAAATAGTTTTAAATAAAAAATTTAATTTTTTAAGAAATAAAATTCCAAATGGTCTGAAAAAGAAGCACAGTTACGGCCAAAGTTATTAATCATAAGATGTTTTCTTCTTCTTCTTTTTAATCGAACCCGATTGCTTTGTTCTTTACATGGCAAATTTATCAATTTCATTCGGTTCAACTTACCAAAGGCTCAAATTCTAAGGACATAAATCATTTTAGTCCAATATGATAATTGCAGAGTATTATTTCCAAAGCCTACAAAAAAAAACGAAAAAATTTCCATCCATCTTGAAGACTTGGCTGCTACGACTTGAGAAACTCTCCACGTAAAGCCATAAACCAATAAGATGATAAAATGGAACACTTAGTGGCAAGATTTTTTCACGTAAAAGAGTATAATTTCCATCGCTACTACAACACAACTGAGATTTTTTGCCCCCATTTTCAAGACTTGGGAGGTACGTAGGTATTTGAACTATGACTACGAGGGCCAATTTCTGTACCAACCAGCCCAAGCAGACACCAACCCGCTAATACCAAGAGTAACAGCATGGTTGCAAAATGGGTTGGGCTCAATATCTGCCAGAGCAATAATCAAATCTGCAACGTTAGCGGCCACTGCCATCAACCTCATCACTCTCTCTGCTCTGATCTTCCTCGTGCTCTCTTTCGCATCTTCTGAACCATCTTCTTTTGAAGAGATTAAGAGCCTTCTCTCTGTTTCTAGCCCTTCTTTCATTATAATAAAATCAGCTATAATGAAAAATATGTAGCCAAAAGACTCGCCCAATGCTGAAATGAAGCTCATCCTTCTTGCCAACTTTGTATCCAAAGTTCCAATTCTTGATAACCAAAGAAAATGGTCAAAAAAGAAATAGACCATTTCTCCTGCATTAGCAAGAACAGCTAGGACCTTTAACGTCGGGGTTGCGCCAGGGCCTCTTCTTAGAGCGTTGAAGCCAGTGAGAAACCTGCCAGTTCTGAAGGCTTTGCGGCTAAGGCCAGAAGCAAGTTCCCATTGCTTGAATCTCATTGCAGCGTCTGGACGGGTGGCTTCTACATGCCAGTGAACAAGCTTGGACACATACTGGAAAGTCTTGACAAGCTTATCTATGCCATCTCTCTTTGCTAGAAAGATCACCAGCTTGTCCACCGTGTCATTCATGGTTGAAGCCCTGAGATGCTAAAATGGTAATTGTTGCTGTTGGTGATGGTGATGAGTTCGATGGAAAGTTATTCATTTGCTATTCTTGGCAGTGTTTGAGAACAATGAAAAACCTAAAACGAGAGCCACAGATTATGTCCTTCATGGATAAAATTCCGTAAGGGTTACACAAATGGTTGGACCTTGTTTTCCTCCTCATTACCAGTAGTTTTCTTGTGTTACTAATGTTTTTGTATGCTGTCTGATTGTGGGCCCTCCTTGCCTTGTGTACGACGAAGCTTCCATTGGCTACTGCCGGTTGCATAATAGCAACAATGAAGATTATTTAGCTGTTACACTGGACTTTGTGGTGAGAAATGAGGTAGAACCCAAATGTAATTAAGTTATTCTCCCTCCAGGGAAGAAACGAAAAGGGGAGAAGTTAAAAAAGCCCTTTATGCTAAATGTTTATTTTTCTAGCAAACCCAGTCAGGCAACTGCTACAATTTTCGATGACAAGGAACCCTATTTGTATGGCCCGAGAGTATTCCAACACAATGGAGCTCACAATTATTTGTGCAAATTAACTGTCAATTACATTTTTCACAATTTTGGCTATAGCAGAAGTGTGAATTCCTTTCAGACTTGTAAGAGGTGTAAAATAAAATTGTAGCTCTCACTTTCAAGTCCCTTTTGCATTTCTGCGGGTTGCCAGAGTCCTCAACGAGAAACAATCTAGCGTTGTACCAGCAAGGGCTAGAGCATGCAACCACAGCAGTTTATCACAACTTCCATAACGGAAGGAGTTTAACAAAAGTGATATCTGACAAAAGATGGAGCTGCGACATGTGCCTAATGATATCTAACTTACATCCTTCAGTTTTCCAATTCAAAAGAGAAAAAAATATCCTCGATTTAGCGTGGACAAGCTCAAACAGCAACTTGTACCAGACTTGTGTGATCATAAACCTTTTCAAACGATAGCATCAGATTGACAAATCAAATGAAATCTAAACCACAACATTAGTTTAGTTCAACAATGCAAGGTCGCACATTAACGCTGCAAATTGTCATTACATATTTTCCAATTCAGCATTTTTCAATTTGAACCTCCAATAAGATAGCACTAACTTAATTTTAATATTCCCACGCACAAACCATCCACAGATTACATCAGGAACTTACTTACGGGCGGCAACTCTACCATCCAAGTTGAACAGATTACATGTCTTTCCTGCAAGCTGGTCACAGAAATATGCTATTTGAAATTTCATATAGGTTCAAGTTACCTCCAGTTCCCGCACCATTTCAAGTTATAGTGCATCCAGTTCCGGTCCGCTGAAGTAGATTTCCAGACAAGCATAGAAAGAACTGTTCCAAGTAATTGAGTTTAGAGACATCTTAGCTCTAAAGATACCATGTAAGGCAGTTACCTATTGTTGGCCGATCCTGGCTTTTGAATTTTTTACTCCAAAGGTACCACTACTCTGTCAGACAAAAAATCAGTTTTCCATGAAATTGAATTCTTGAGGTTTCCAGGTCGGATAACCACCAAAAACACGTGTATCTGGCCTCAAAGACTGCCTATTTATTTGCAAAGCCCTCCACACAGCCCAGTCCTTTGAGTTCCATATGACAATGGTACAGGCAAAATTGAGTGGACAAATGAGCTTTCCTGCCTACTAGATCATCAACATGCTAAAACTGTAATGCAAGATGGCATGGTTAATAACACTACAACTTGGGATTCCAAATTTCTTTCCCTGTCTAGTCAACAAGAAGAAGTTGCCAACAAAAATTATCCAGCTTGAACCCCCCCACCCCCCAAAAAAAAAAAAAAAAACCTTCTACAGTAAGGCGAAGTCAACCTATTGGCGCAAGGTATGTAGAAAACAAGATTTATTTGTTACCTTGAGATTGAGACACTAAACCATCATTGGTCTCAGCAGCAGTATCACTCAAGCATATATTTGAATCTGTACTCTTAAGTACATGAGAACATCAATAACCAAAGATAGGAGACAGATACTAGACTATGAATCAATGTTCCAGAGACAAAGGCGTAAAAATTTTGTTCAAACAAAGTCCAAAAGAACACAAAATAGTTACAACAGCATTAAGTAATACCTACCTCAACCCTTTTCTCCTCTAATAATATTTGATGAAAGGGAGGTAAAGCTGTGAGATAACAAGAAATTTTTTATCCATGATGACATTTAACGTGAGTCTCCAAAAGCACATGTTCATGAAACTTTGAGATTAAAAAAGTCTACCTCATATAATTTTAAACTCAGATATCTATGAACATAATCCTCTAATATGGGCGAACTGGACTTCTAGATGACCTCCTGCGACCATGCCTGACAGGGGAACATGACCTGCTCCGATCACGGTGCCTATCCCTGCCACCATCCCTTCCATTCTTAGTCCTCCAATCATCTCGACTACCCCTACCATTCCACTCCCTTGACCTTTCACGATCTCGGTGCCTGTCCCGCTCCCTTTCTCTATCTCGATCATGATACCGATCTCTATCACCTGAACCACTCCTCCTACTCTCAGATTCCTTCTCCCTCAGTTTCTTCCGTTCTTCGGCTTCTTTTTCCCTTGCTAACCTTTCCTCTTCCCTTGCCTTCTCCTTAGCTTCCTGTGTATTCCACATTCTCAGTTCACTAAAACAAACAAATATATTGTACACTGAATTCATACAGCGAAGTTAACTCACCTTGTACTCAGAGATATAATCCCGGACCATCCCATATCCGATGTGCTGCTTCCCCGTGATATGAGACTGGGTTCTCTCTGCAACATCATTTGCAACTAGAAAGGAACCACAAATCTCACACAAAGCCATCTTTTTCTCCTGTGGAACCACCAATACTTTATCATTCTGGCATTGAATCAATGCTTTCTCAGCATTAAGTTCGTCCACCTGTTAGAAGAGTCGCAAAAACTTTGGATTTAAGTCACTGGTTGGGCAAGCGATTTCATATTTCAGGAAAAAAAAATGGAAAAGGAAGGTTTAACACAATATCATACTTTAAAGGAGGAACTGCAACATAAAAGCATGAATGCATTGTTTTTATATTTTTTTTATTTTCAGGTCTGGGTGGGGAATGGGCTGCTATTAGAAACAAATTAAGAACACCTTTTTCATAAGCGCTTGAGCTTCATCCACCTTCCCAACTTCGCCAAGGGCCTCCACTTGCACCAGCAGGTTTTTTATTTTCTCCTCCACCACAGATAATCGTTCAGACTTGTCAGCTGACAGCGGAGGAGGTGGCATAGGTTCATCCCCTTGTGCTAGGCGTTCTCGTCCACGCCTAACTCTTCTATCCAATTCCATAACCTGCAAAGAAAAGGATCCCATGTAAACATATAAAACTACATGTCACAAATAACAAGCAACCAAACCCAAGAAGTAAGAGACCTACCAATTTCTCACATCTCTGAGCAAGTTCTGCTTCAAATTTAGCCAGATATGCATCATGTCTTGGGGACTTCTCAAAGCTTAAGTCAGAAAATAATTAATACAGCCATTAGATCAAGTTTGAGTACATATAGAGAGAGTATGAGGAAATTCTGATGAAGAAGACCAGCTAAACTTTGATAGAACACCTAATTTTGACCAATCATGCACTAGAAGCACAAGTATCAAAACAAAATAAAATCAAAAGGCTTTATGTAAATCACTGACACTATGGACTGATTTGAACAGCACAAATTATTCTCCTCTTCTTACAACAACCTGATGAACATTTTAGTTTAGTTACATCAAGAATAAAAAATATCACACCAACAGTGTTTTGCAGATCCAAGATTCATCTTCAGTTACACATACAAAGCAGTTAGTTTCTTATAAAGAACCAAATTAATAACTAACGCAACAGTATCAAGAGGAAGTTAATTTAATAAACATATAGAGTCAAATGACATAATACAGAGCTCTACAACTAAGAACAAACATAGCACTTGGAAAATTCCTGCAACACATCAACAATCAATCAAGAACCACCATTATTCTGATCTCAGGCAACAGGTCCATAGAGAACGTTTAGTCAGTAACATACTGGAACTAGAATGCAGCAATGTCATGGCATTGTCAATCAAAACACCCACAACTACCTTTCTTTCAACTTTGGATCATGAACCCTATCACATGGTCCTGGCAGCAAAAACAAAAGGAGCAAAAACCAATTAGCGAAAAATCTCCAAATTATCAAAACCAAAGCTCAACTTAATCACCAAAGTACAAATCAAGCACAGATATAATGAGAATTCAAATCTCCAAAATTTAGAAACAAGCTAAAGTTAACATAATCCAATCAAAATTAGTCAACTTAAAGCTACAATAACTTACCAATATCACTTTTGGTGTTGACAAAGAGGTCATGAGGACAAAACCGAGCCATATAATAAGCACAAACCTCCTTTGAATCCCATGTTATTTCCTTGTAATCTTTTCTCTCTTCCTCCGTCAAATTACGATCTTTTTAACACAAGAAAAAAAAAACCCAAAATTCTAAACACGTTAACAGCCCCGTACAATCAATCAAATAATCAAGCTTCGTCAATGTAAATGCATGAAATTGAAAAATAAAATTAGGGTTTTATTACCTGCACCCATGAGTTCATCTAGCATAGCTCGTTGAAGGTCCATGAGCTGATAATGGTGCGAATTACTGATATTAGGCTAAATAACAGGTTTTTGATATTGAAAATGGATTTCTTTTTAGGATTGGAAAATGAAAGTGGAATTGTTACTTTTTAGGGTTTGGTTTTGAATTTGGATAGGGTGTCATATCGTTGAAGACGAGAGAATGGTGCGGCTTTGCTTAATATCTCTTTCCTCGGATTGGATACAAGTATATTCCTGTTCTGGTTTAGGAAAATTATTCTGTCGGTTTTCTTTTTCCTTTGTAACCAAACGGGAAAAACAAACTTCCCTGTTGTTTTTTTTTTTTTTGCCTTTGCTTTCTTGTAAAGTCAATTAATATTTTCCTTCCAGAATATTGAATCAGTTGTGGAATGTTTCACGACTAGTGTAATTCAGGCCTTAGTGGATGCACGTGCATTAAACTAAATATATTTCACGATAAATTTTGAATATCAAATCATTTTTCTATTTATTGATTGAGATGTTTGAATTCCAAATCTTTTAAAAGAGAAGATTACGGGTACTAATTCAACTATAAATTATCATGTTAAAGAAAAATCTAAAAAAAAACATTTCAACAAAATAGAATATATATATATATATATATGATCATTATTAAAAAAAACATTTCAATAAAATAAAATTACTAGGAGAGTCATGTTATTGATTTTAATATATTACAAATATTGATCTATGTTAATGAAGGAAATAGACATCTTTGTAAAGGAGGAGGTTTACGTTTAGAAAGGCCAAGTTTGTGAAGAAGATGATATATATTTTATTAGATATCATAAAAATATTTATTAGTTATATGATATTTGTGAGTCTTTCATATCAAATTTATGAGTTAATATTTTTCTAATAAATTTTGTCATAATTTTTATTTATGTTTTTTTATATAAATACATTTATTAACTTCGTTGATTTTATACTTGTTTAACAATATAATTTTTGTTTGTCATTGTTTGGATGCTTGTTTCAAACCATATAATGGTTTGGTAAGTTTATATATTTTCTTTTATCATTCATTAATAACAAATCTCTTGGTTATGTTCTAAACATTCTCATCAAGGTTATAGAAAGTTGTTTTTATATCTACTTAATATGTTTCAAACTTGTTAATAGTTGTGATGACTATTAATGTTTGTATAGAAATTACTCTTGATACGAGTGAACATGTGTCAAAATATTGCACACTTATTATTTAAAATCTTTAACAACAAGAATAATTTTATAATTATCAATAATATCATTAATTTTTATCTTTCTTTTGAAGATCTACTCGTATCATAATGGTTTGCTTATGAAAAAAAAATGCTACTAGTTTTTGTGTATGATATTCAAGTGATTTAGCTCTATAACTTTCATGAAATTTTTTTTACTTGAAATTAAATGGCCAAACAAGTCCAGATATATGTTTTTATTTCAAATTCTGAAGATTCATTGTCACTATATATATTTTATTGATCATATGTATAAAAAGCTACTTTTATTAAAATTTATATTCTTTTATTTATTTTTTGAATTTTGTTCTTGTAAGAAAATCTTTTGTGGATTCTATTCAACTAATTATGTTAAATCACATGACACTTGTCAAAAAAATTATACATTGACTAATAAAATCATTACTTAAAAAATAAAACTATGCATGTAAAAATAAAAATAAGTAATAAATTGAAAAACCCAAGCCAATAAAAAACTATCATCCAACTAAAAATAACAAAGTGAGAATTTAGTTAAAAATGTTAAAAAAACATACTTTAAAAAGATGTAAAAAAGAGAGATTGAAAAGATATAATGTAATAACAAAAAACAAGGAAGAAGAAAAATACTAAAAAATAAAAAAAAACCATATTATTTATATATAAAAAAAACATCTTACTTGTTTTAATTTTCTTGTAAAACTATATTATCTAAAAAAACTCAATTAACCTTGAATAACTTGAGAGACTCACAATCTAGGTCATGAGTTTATGATAATCTCATAGAAAAAAAAAATTAAAATAAATGATGAAACTCAATTTTCAATCAATAAAATATGAATGACAAGATTAAAAAAATTAATTTTTTTTAAAAAAAACTCAAGTCAACTAGAATTAACCTCTCAAACTTAAAAACCTAAGTCATGAAAATGAGATAATCCTGTAGAAAATAAATTGAACAAAAAAATGATGAAGCCTAATTCTTTATCAACCCAGTGTTAGAGAATGAAATTAAAAAAAATAAAAAAATAAAAACTTAAATCAACCAGGTTAGCTTGTTAAATCTATGACCCGAGTTACGAAATATGTGACCAATTCTCATTTTATTGGATCTGCTACATATCACCATCTAACTTGGACCACGATTTGCCATTAACGAAAGCAATCCTGTCCACAAACCAGCATCAAGACGACCTGGCTATCTACGTATATCTCTTCGACTGGAATCCAGTCCAGCAATCACCTCAATCATCATCCAAAGGCTAGCCAGCCCATTAAAGTTATATACATACATACACGACCCCTGCTTCTTCTTCTTCCTTTTTATCCAAATATATTGGATCTGCTACATATCACCATGAAGAACAGAGGACCACCTTTTCTTGGATCTGTGCTCATAAGGGCCATCCATCACGGAACTTGATATGCATAAATCCATGGCCATTATTAAGACTTTCAACTGGCCTGGCTGCAAATTGAAGTTCGGATTAATGTAACCAGAACCACTGCCCTCGTATGTGGTGCCAAGAACTTGACCTATCGTTGTCTAGAGCTAGGAAAGCCAAAAAAAACACCACCTCCCGCTGTGTCTGATTAAACTAACACTCCTTATAGGATATGAACTAGTTGAAAAGAGACGGAACATTTCTTACATGTCTCACAAATTATTCGTGTTGAAGAACGTGCGCTATGTGGCAAATCATGGTGCCGTTTAAGCAACAAAAAAAAATAAAATTATATCTTTGGTGGCCTGCCTGACTTTTGAATGAGGAACTTAAATGATCTTTTTTTAAAAAAAAACAAATAGTAGTGATTAAAATAATTTTGGCAACTAGCACCATAGTATTTAGACCCGGATTATGTTTTGATCGGTTTATCGGATCAATTATTTTATAAAAAAATTAAAACGACACTGTTTTAGTAAAAAAAATCAACGGATTGCAACCGGACTTTTAACCGAGTCAACCTTTCGAGTCAGCTGGGTCACACTGGGTTTTTCATTCCCCTATTTTTTTTTCAACATGGCCTGATTCTAGCCCCGGGTCTACTGGGTCCCGGATTGACCCGCCGGACCAGCTGGGTCACACTGAATTTTTTCTCCACCTGTTTTTTCTTCAACATGATCTTGTTTCAGCTCTGGATTTACCGGGTTTCGGATCTACTCGTCCAACTAGATCGGATTTCAAAATTATAGCCAGGCACAACAAAAAAATATTTTGTGAAATATTACAGGTTCATGAATAGTGTGTTAGAACAAAGCAATGTATAAATTGTGCTGTTATCAATAGGGTAACCTAGTTTTTTTTATAAAATATATAGGCTGCTTTTTAAAAACACAACACAACCTGTATATTTTTTTTAAGATTACATTGTTTTTAAGAGCTCAATCCATTGGATATTTAAAAACAAATGTGGAGGAATTTGTCCAAATTAATGAATGTTTAAGATATTTGTGCAAGTTGCATTATTTCCCAGCAACGTAATCTTCGCATTTTATTTGATTTATATTTTAAGATGTAACATGTTGAGTTTATTTATTTATTTATTTTGAGGTTGCACTATTAAACATATAAATTGCATTATTCGAAACATATATATTTTTAAAAAATAAGTTGATAACTTCGTATCTTATGAATTACGCTATTTTTAACAAATAGTAGCTTGCACATGGCCGGCGGTTTATCTAATCCTGCGTGCTGCAAATGCAAATGGGCATGCCGAGACTTTTCCTCCTTGTTCTTCCTTTTCAAGTAAGTGACTAGGTGCTTCGAGACAGTGCTGTTATTCTATTATTATTATTATTATTATTATTATTATTTTTAATGGAGTTCTTCAATGCGAGATGGATGATTTCGTGGAGGATCTCAATCCATTGCTCGCACAGCATCCTGATGATATAATTTTAGATTACAAGTTTGAATTTTATTATTTATTTTATTTAATAAAAATTAGATATAATATAATATATATAAATACAAGTTTATATGAAGAATTTTTTAAAAAATAATATAAATTATATCTTAAAATTTTATTAATAGCTTAAATTTTTAAAATAAATTATTTTTCTCATTTTTCTTATTCTTTCTCTTCTTTAAAATGGTCTAGACATCTTCACGTGATTGCCATCAAAAGCGAAAGAAAACAGAGAAATCAATTCGTTACCTCTTCATCTAAAAAAACATTTTTAATGCCAAACACACAATCCACATTCTAGAAATTGTGGATTTAATCGTGTGTTCAAAACCAATCTCATTTTTTTTTTGTTTCTATCAAATCATGATTAGCCTAATTAACAACTGATCGAAAAAACTTAATCATAGGATGTAAAATCTGGATAAAAAAACAATATTCAAATCACAAATCGCAAAGCTCAATAATTGTGAGCTCTCTGCTATCAGAAAACTTATCAGATAAAAGGATAAAGAACAAGAGGATTGCCCCTGCAATCCTGACCTAATACCCTCCAGCGCAAGATTCAAAAACGAATACAGTAGAAACAAGCTCCCATGTAATAATGGACATCGAAACAAGCCAGAAAAGGAAGTTTCCATCTTCTTTCTGAACCAGACAACTATTCTCTGCATAACCATGAACGAGTGCCAGCTGCCACGTGCACCCATCACCATCTTCTACTGCATCCACCAATCTCGCCACGTCACATTTCCGTACTTCCACGTGGACACGTGGGCCATGGAGTACTTTGGCTGGAGGATATCCTCCGCGCCTTAAGTATAATTCTTTTTGGATATGCGAATATGCGTTCCCTTATTGATAAGTTGCGCTGCTGCTGGAATTACAAGAATAGCCCTGCTGCGATTGTGAAATAATGAAGCGTCCTATTTAATAATTTTATGCATCTTGACTAATCTGCCCTTCTGGATTTCGAGCTGGGACCTTTATGCTCGTATGTCAAGTCCTGTTCTTGTTATTTTTTTTTGGGTGATTTCTGGATTAAATAGAAAAGGGGTTTTCGCAAAACAAAGAAAGTCCTCTGTTTATTCAATTCTCTTGCTTTAAGTTTCCGTTTTTCCCTTCTTCTTCATTTTTGACGTTTTAAAAAATATTAATTTTTTTATTTTTTATTTAATATTAAATCCATTAGAGATTGGACTTCATGATTTATTTTATCTTGCTTTCTTTAAGATTATCTCAGTCTCAAAACTCAGATCACGAATTTTACAAATTAATCTGGTTACTCAAGTTTTTTTTTTTGGTCTTTTTTTGTAATTAATTTTTTAAACAAAATTCATCATTCAATATTTAAGTTGATTGGTAATTAAACTTCATACTTTATTTCAAATTATTTTTTATGAGATTATCTCAGTCTCATTACTCGAGTTAAGGTTTAACGAGTTGATTTGAATTTTTTTTTGTTCTATTTTTTATTGATTTTTTTTTCAATCTCATCCTTCAACATTAGATTGATTGATAATTAATATTTATAATTTATTTTGATTTCTTTTTTATTAAGTTATCATAATCTTGTGATCTAGGTTTATCAGGTTAGACCATGTTGACTTGGGTTTTTCTTTTCTTTTATTTAATTGATTTTTTTCAATTTTATTTTTTAAAACTGGGTCAATTGAGAATTGGGATTTAATAAATTTTTTGATTTACTTTTTATGAAGTTATTATAATCTAATGACCCGAATCACATATTTTACATATTATTTTTGATTGACCCGGGTTGATAAAATATATTATTATCTCAATATTTTTTTTAAAATATCATTTTTAAATTCTTTTTAATCAAATTATATATATATATATATATATTTATTGTATATGTTGGTCTGAACTTGCTAAATAAACCGGGTTATATCATATCAATCTCTGAAAAATTCAAAAAAAAAAATTCCTGAAAATATGTTAGCAATACATTGAATAGTTTTTCTAAAGTTTTTAAAAAATTGATTCACCCGCCAGTAAAATAATCTAGATAACAACTAATTATAAAGTTATTTGTAAATTACTGTGTCAATTGTCAAGAAAGTGACGTCTTAACTAATCAGCTGACCAGAACACCTAACGAGTAGACATGAACCACCTTATCATGCAAGCAAAGGAGAAAAAGTATGCGCTTCTGTGGTCCTGAACTGAAGCTCCGCGTTCATCATAACAGAAGGCAGGAGGGCTTGGCATCAGCGTACGGGCAGAGTCGTGATGGGGCGGGCTCCATGCTAGCTTTCAGCACTAGCTTGGACCGTTTGAACTCACCTGCCAATCTTACAAAATTATTATTAAAAATATTTTAAAGGTATTTAAAAGTGTAGTTATAGTTATTTTTTAAAGGATTTTTTATTTAAAAATATATTAAAATAATATTTTTTATTTTAAAAAAATTAAATTTTCATGAAACATCATGTCTGCAAACGGTGCCCAAAAGGGTAAATTTTGTTCCCAGCACATTGAACACACATTGATAAACCCTATAAATTTATTGTGCTGTAAGTTTTTTTTTCATCCCTTTTCTTTTTTTTTTCTTTTTTTTCTTTTTAATTTTGTTCGTTAGGTATCTAATTGAATGCTAATTTAACTAAAATTATCAAAGTAAAGTAAAATTAAAAGCTAAAGGATCAAAGTAAAAACAAACAAAAAGATGGGTTGTTTTTAAGATTTTTAGTTAAAATTCAACTTCGTTCTTGTACTTTTAAAATTTCAAAACACATCAATTTTAGTCTAAAACTTTATTTTTTTTATTTTTAGGTTGGTGGTTTGAGAGAAGAAAAATAAAAATATTGGATTTCAGTAGCAAATAGAGAAAACCACCATTAACAATTATTTTAGTTGCAATGAGTTTTATTTATCAAGAAAAGTTCTACTTAGGTGTTTTTCCAACTTAAAATTGCCTGAAAAAACATGAATAAGCTTTGGAGAATTTTTGGTTTGGGGTTAATTTATGTGGTTGTTTTGGTTTTTTAAAGCCATTAACAGATAGCTTTTATATATATATATATATATATATATTATTTTTAAATATTAAATAATAAATACTTGAAACCTAATAAATAAGGCATAAATATCTAAATTTCTTATCCGGTAAGATATAAATATAGATAAACTCAGCATGAGGGTACCTATTGCCATCCCTATTTATATAGTTTTAAATCTATCTCTATATCTTTAACTAAATTAATTTTAGCTTTGTAAAATGATTGAGTTCTCAACTTGTCATTTTGTTATTTTTTCTATGTAAATGAACTAAATTTATCGCAAAGATGATTAAATAGTATACCAAGATATAAAAAAATAAATTATAATGTCATCTTAAACCCTTTTCAAACTTTTTTTTAATTAAGAAATGTTTATAAATATTTTTAAACTATTTTACATGTGAATTAAAATCAAGATTCCTTTTTGATAATTTTAAATATATACTCTCATATCATTTTAATACATTTAGAAAAAGTTAAATTTATTTTTTAAATGATAATCTTTAATGTTCTGGAAAAAGGAAATGAAATATCTTCATAATAATTAGTTTAAATGGCTACGCTATGTTGCGGCTTGAATAATTTATTTTTTTTGAATATAAAGAAAATATATAGGTTATTGAAAAATATTTGACATTGTTATTAAATATGTATTTACGGGTCAACTTTGAATTCTCTTGACCTACTACTTTATCTAGTCAGGTTATAATTAAATCATATAAAAATTATTCTGATATGATTCAATTGATTTGGAAAGTCTAAATGCAACCTAAATAACTGATAAGAAGTGTTATTTGACTTAAAAATTAATTGAAGATGAACGTTTTTTTTATATAATATTGAAACTAAAACATATTGAATCGACCTAGATTTCATGGCTTAACCAACTAAATCTATGATTTAGGTGATGTACTCTATGGAGTTTAAAAACTTTTTAATTTGTTTTACTTAATTATACGATAATAAAAATAAATGTTTATAAAATCAAGTACAAACTAAATACAAATAAAATATTGAAATATTTTTTTGAAACTTCATTAACCTTATAAAAAAAATCAAATCAATTTATGAAAATAAATTTAAAATTAAATAAATATTTAAAGGTAAACTCAATGATAATGAAAGAAAAAAAATAAAAAGAGAATAAAAAAATTAAAAAAGCTACCGTGCGTGCACCCTAGTAAGGAAATTAGGGTGCGTTTGTTTTGCACCTTCTTTTGTGTTTGCGGAGCAAAAAACATAAGGTATTTGGTAACCGTAAAAAATGTGTTTTATACTGTGGGGCTCACTAAAATATTGAGTTTGAAACGCAATTTTCGTGAATCAGTTTTTACATGCTTTTTTAATTGCATTTCATAAAATACTGTTTGTTTTTGCGTTTCAAAAACTCTTTTACAAAAATTAATAATTTTTTTATTTTTTTCTTTACTTCAAATTAATATTTTTTGGTGTTTTAAATCATTTTTTTTTGTTGATATCAAAAATAGTTTTTTAAAAAATAAAAATACATTATTTTAATGCATTTCCAAGTAAAAAACACTTTGAAAAATAACCACAATTATACAATTACCAAACATTTTATACTTGTTTTTTGTTATACATAAATCTCAACCATAATTTTTACAAAATACGTATCTAAATCCAACAAATCACACCTAATCATATTTTTTTAAAATTTATTTTTTTAAAACCATAATCATAAAAACCACTTCAAAAATAAATACTCTTAGACTCTCGATTGAATTGCAATCAATTGCTTTCAAATCACATAAACACGATTTGAAAATGATTAAAGTCATTTTTAATGCAGCACGAGGAGAAAAAAAAGAAAAATAAAGGAGGAATTGAAACCAAAACAGTATTTTCAGATTAATTTTTGCTAATCACGGATGGTTTAGCGGTTAAAATTTTATTATATTCTTAAAAAATTTATTTGTTAGAAAAAATAACCACAAATCTTGAATAAAACTAGTACAGCTTTTAAAAAAGATGAGAAGTAGCAGGTCGATGACCAAAAAGATTAATATTTGCTTAACAAATACTATCACTAAAAAAAATAACAGTAAAAAAAAAAAACTAATCCATTTCCAAATTTAGTTACTCAAGGGCATTTCCGTTAAATAACACAAAATAAAATAAAAGCAAAACAACTTTTAGCTAAATGAAGCCAAGGACAGAGTCGACAACTGAAATTGGAGAAAAATATTCGTTAACGCCAGGCTTAAGAATCCACCCGTTATAAGTAACCAGTGGGCAGCGTCTCTTTTTCGTTAAGAATCAGAAACAAAGAAAAGGAAGCAGGGGGAGTTTTTATTTTCAGAGAGAGAAATTGATAGTTTTCTACAACGAGAAAGCAACAGAAAACAATCTCCTGTGAGCTCAGTTACTCCAAAACAGGGTATGTTGTTACTCTTCAGTTTCTATGTTTATTCATGTATGTTTTTCATAATTTCGGTTTCGAAATTTGGTTATTAATTTCTTTGTGGGTGTTTCTTTTTGTCAAGGAGAGAGTGTTCAGAAGTTTATTTTGAGAAATGGGTTTTTGTTGAACTGCAAATTTACTGCCAAAGAAAAATTTGGGTTCGTGTCTGATTGTTGATCAGTTTTTCCATTGATTGAATTTTTGTTTCTGGTTCTTGTGTATTGTGACTTTTTTCTTTTTCTGGATTCAATCTGTTATAATATAGTGGATGCATAGACTATGAAGTCTTGTGTTTGCAGAAGTAAAGTTTGAAAATTTTCCTGAGAGATCAGAGATGGTCTTTTCTGGTTTGCATAGTTCTTTCTGTTGTCTTCTTCAACACGGCTTTTACGCGACCCGAATTTAAAAATAGTTTCTGGACATAGGTGTAACAGTAACTTTGGAAACTGGAGATATCAGTAGCTTTTAGAGAGTTTCAGGGGTTTTTTATTTTTTATTTTTTCAAATATTAACTGACAGAGTTTGAGAGTTTCTTTTTTTATATATATATATAAAATTGTAATTGAATTCCTCCTCTGCTCAATTGATGCAAATTTAATTTGAGTATTTTTTTTTCATTTATCATTCTTATACAACGATGAAAAGTTATCAAGTTGTGTCAATTGAGTTTCTTCGTTTGATTTGATATGAGTTATGTTAAGCTTGTATCAGACTGAAATAACTTCTGTAATTTAGAAATTATTTCATATAATTAGATAATAGTATAAAAAATATAATGTTGTATAATACTCAGAGTTGGATTGTGTGTTAGGAATTGATCTAGAAAATACAGAGTCATTTGTTCGGAGTTCATGCATGTATGCAGTATGTGAAGTTCGTGATGTTCTATTTCATGAGTCTGCAAAGAGTCACTTCGAACTCTATAAAAGAAGAGTTCCAGACTTGGTGCTTTTCTCCTTTTGCTGCTGTTACCAAGTTATGATTGTAAACAAATGTTAAACGTTGTTGTTTATCTGTGCTGCAGCGTGCTGCTTTTCTAAGAGAGGAAGTTGAATCCCTACCTCCTCTTCATTCCTTGAAGAGTTAAGAATCCTTACATGGGTCCATTTCACGAAGCAGCTGAAAGAAACCAAAATAAGCCCCCTATTGGTATTCGATTCTTAGAGAGCATAAAGAAGAAAAGGCTTTCCTACAGAACCCACCAAGCCATTGTCTTGATTGTAACTTTTTTGGCATACACTAGCTACCACGCTGCTCGGAAAACCACGAGCATTGTCAAGAGCACCCTTGATCCAGAATCTTCCGAGGCGGGGTTGAAGTTTGTCCCATGGAGGATTACTTACTCAAGTGAACCAGTTGAGAGAAAAAGTCTTTCATGGAAACTTGGAGATGGCTGGGCTCCATTTAATGCCTCAGATGGGACAGCCTTGCTTGGTGAAGTCGACTTGGCTTTCCTTGCTATATATGCCTTGGGAATGTACTTTTCAGGGCACCTGGGTGATAGAATGAATTTAAGGATCCTTTTGACAATAGGAATGGTTGGAACTGGTATATTTACTTCATTATTCGGTGTTGGATTTTGGGCAAATGTGCATAACTTTTACTATTACTTGATAGTGCAAATGCTTGCTGGGCTGTTCCAATCAACTGGATGGCCTTCAGTGGTTGCAGTGGTTGGTAACTGGTTTGGGAAGAAGAAGAGAGGGCTAATTATGGGTATATGGAATGCCCACACTTCTGTTGGGAATATTTCAGGCTCTTTGATTGCTGCTGCAATGTTGAGCTATGGATGGGGCTGGTCCTTTGTTTTGCCTGGTCTCCTCATTGCTTTTGCTGGCTTGCTTGTGTTTGCACTACTGCCTGTTAGTCCCGAGGCTGTAGGAGCTCACAAAGATGAAGATGAATTGGATTCTCCAAATAAAGCCGGGGAGGAAGTTACAGAGCCCCTTTTGGTATCGGACGCTGATGTTAAACAGGAAGCTGTGGGGTTCATTGAAGCATGGAAAATACCTGGAGTTGCGCCCTTTGCTCTCTGCCTATTTTTTGCCAAACTCGTGGCCTACACTTTTCTCTACTGGCTTCCTTTCTACATTAGCCAAACAGGTAAAATGGGCTGCTTAGCTTTTTTTGATTTTGTGATCAATTTGAATTTGTGTAGCATTCTTTAATGTGCTAAAAAAATGAAGGGAGAACATGAGATTCATTGGTTTCACGATACTTCAATGACTCTGGTTGAAACTAATATACTCGTTCATAGTCTTAGATCTAAAATATTGGTGTTTGTCATTTTGTAACTGGGAAATGTGTTCATTTTGCTGCTTTTTTGCATATTAGTATATATGATGAGGTCTCATGAATTCTCGTCAATCTTGCAGCCATTGACGGAAAGTACTTATCTGATGGAACTGCTGGGAACTTATCAACATTGTTTGATGTTGGAGGGGTGGTTGGGGGGATTTTAGCTGGGCACATTTCTGATCGCCTAGATGCCAGAGCAATCACGGCAGCAAGCTTCATGTATTGTTCCATCCCTGCTCTTTTCTTCTACCGGAGCTATGGACACCTTTCCTTGGGTCTAAACATTGCTTTTATGCTTCTTACTGGCATGTTTGTGAACGGTCCTTATGCTCTTATAACAACAGCCGTCTCGGCTGACTTGGGAACTCACAGTTCCTTGAAAGGGAACTCGAGGGCATTGGCAACTGTTACGGCAATCATAGACGGAACAGGCTCGGTCGGAGCTGCAATTGGACCTTTATTAACAGGTTACATTTCTGCTAAGAGCTGGAGTGCAGTTTTCACAATGTTAATGGCTGCAGCTCTAGTTGCAGGTCTACTATTGACTAGACTTGTTGTGGCTGAAGTGGCTGCAAAGATTGCTGAATCGAGGTCTCAAGGATCTCCTGCATCAAAAGCACAAGCAGCTGCATTTGATGTGTAATTTATGGAGGGAGGTAACAGGGGTTATATCTATATTTGCGAGTGGTTTTCAGAGTGTTTTATGAGCTCTGCTGATTAAAATGACGAGGAAAATTCCACTTGATAGGGATGAAGAGGGGAGAGGATGCTTTTAAACCTAAATCACTTGATGGGGATGAAGATCTGAGAGAGGATTGTTTTTAAACCTTCTCCATGAATTAGTTTGACGGGGGTAGAGGTAGGAAGAAGAAATGGAGGGAAGACAGGGTCTGTCCTGTACTCCTATGTTTTTTTGTGTATATGTACATTTTTTCATACGTTATATATCAATTTAAAGCAATGTAACATCACCCAGAAGGCTGCTAAGATTCTGCTAACTTCTTAAGATTATCGATTGCTGTTTTGCATGCGGGGTTCCGATGATCAATTGCAGGATGCTTTTGATTTAAAAAACGAGCAAGAGGGAATTGTTTGGAGCACCAATAATGAGGTGCTTTTATATGACTCGCTTTTGTCTTCTTTGCATCAAGTTGCACTTTCGAAGGATCCATCGGGGTCAGTGGTAAAACTTTGGCTATACACCTGCTAAACTAGGATTTGGATTCAATTCTCGCAAGAAATTTCTGTAAGGTTGGTCAACTCTTGGGGATATTTTCCTTAGTGAAGAATAAAAAGGCTAGACTCTCTCCGGTCATGCCTTTTCTAAGCATGCTCAGCAACAATGGCCAAAATCATTTCCTTCGTTACAAATTCAAAATCCACACGGGAGCAAGGAGGCGAAGGAATGGAGCTGGCCGAATAATGGATCCTTGTTTCTATCGCGCTCGAACTATTGAAAACAACTCCAACCCATTCTTATAAACAAAAGATTTGCCTGGATATCCTTGTCAAAAAAGAGGGAGAAGAAAAGAAAATCTTTCAAGAAACCAACTTACAAGCTATGGTACAAGGTTGGAACGATAAACAAAGATACAGTTGTTTTTTTTATTTTTTTCCCCTTTCTTCTTAAGATTTACAGCGGGTTGATATATTCACAAGAAAAGGAAAAACTTCAATCGTTTTTCCTTAGATTTTGAACCCCGAATGATAAATTTAGCATACCAGCGCGCTGCTCTAACAAGCTCATCCTTGCTCGTCGAATGGTGTAACAAACGAATGTGAAGTAGAGGAAAAACAGAATTGTAAAGAGAAGTTTTCTCTTGTGTATTGAATAATACAGCTCGTCGAAATATATACAGCAGGCAAAGAATATTCTAACTAACTTATCCCATGCAATATCAATGCTACCCTTTATGTACAGTGCTTTACAGATGCAATTAAAGAATAAATAACAGAGTAACAGAATTCAAGTAACCATGCCATCCTTCTCTGCTGTGACGTGGTGTATTGATGAGTCATCCTCTAATACCCCCCGCAAGATGGAGAGTAAAAATTTACGATGCCCATCTTGGATAAATGAAAATTGAGAACAGAGGATGATAGAGCCTTTGTCATGATATCAGCAAGTTGATTACAGCTGGAGATATAACGAGTGCAGACGTGGCCAGCCTGAATCTGATCTCGAATAAGATGGCAGTCGAGTTCAATGTGTTTAGTCCTCTCATGGAATACTGGATTTGCCGCAATATGGATAGCAGCTTGGTTGTCACAGTGTAAGAAAACTGGTTGTAGATGTTGGACATGGAGTGCACTGGTTGTAGATGTTGGACATGGAGTGCAGACAGAATGTATTTCAGCCAGGATAATTCAATGCAGGTGACAGCCATGGAACGGTATTCGGCCTCTGCCGAAGACTTAGAGACCACAGATTGTTTCTTAGATTTCCATGAGATCAAGGAAGAGCCAAGAAAAATACAGTAGCCACTAATAGAACGTCTGGTATCAGGGCAAGAAGCCCAATCAGAATCGCAATAAGCCTCAAGATGTAAAGAGGAAGAACTGGAAAATAAAAGCCCCTGACCTGGTGCACCCTTAAGGTAACAAAGAACTTTATGAGCTGCATGTAAATGTGCATCAGTAGGATTAGCCATGAATTGGCTCAAATTGTTGACACTATAACAAATATCAGGCCGAGAGACTGTAAGATAAAGGAGCCTGCCAATAAGACGTCGGTAAATACTGGGATCAGATAAGGGAGTGCCTGTGGTCTGAGTAAGGTTGAGATTTTGTTGCATTGGAACTTTAGCAGGGGTGCTGCCTAAGGTGCCAGAATCTGCAAGAATATCCAATGTATATTTCCGTTGGCAAATATAAATGCCTTTGGAGGATCTTGCAACCTCTATGCCGAGAAAGTAGCGTAAAGGGCCAAGGTCCTTGATCTGAAAATGCTTGTGAAAAATGGATTTCAATTCTTGCACAACAGTAATGTCACTACTTGCAACCAGTATATCGTCGACATAAACAAGAATAACAACAAAAGTGCCATTAATGTCACGGGTGAAAAGGCTATAATCAGCCTTGGATTGAGAGAAACCTGCAGCAAAAAGAACATTAGAAAATTTGGAATACCATTGCCTTGAAGCTTGTTTGAGACCATACAAGCTTTTGAGCAATTTACAGACTTGAGTAGGGGATCCTTTGGTGTAGCCAGGAGGTTTATTCATGTAGATATCTTCATGCAAGTCCCCATGCAAAAACACATTATTTACATCGAATTGATGTAAATGCCAACCTTTAACTGAGGCAGTAGCTAAGAGACACCTCACGGTAACCAACTTAGCCACAGGAGAAAAAGTCTCTTGATAATCCACTCCCTCAAGTTGGGTGAAACCGCGAGCCACAAGTCTTGCTTTAAGACGTTCAACACTCCCATCAGAATGATACTTAATTTTATAAACATATTTGCAATCAATGGGAACTTTGCCAGGAGGTAAATCCGTAATCTGCCAAGTGTGATTGGCCTCCAAGGCTGCTAATTCAGTGTCCATGGCTTTACACCATCCAGGGTCTTTAAGAGCTTGCTTATATGTTCTTGGTTCAATATGAGTGGAAATAGTAGTTGAAAAAGCTTTATAAGAAGGAGAAAAATACTGGTAAGAAATAGTATTATGAAGGGGGGAAGCAGTACCTGAAGGGGAACATAACAGTTGGTCCAACGGTGGGATAAGAGGAGTTAGAGCAGTTCTGGTTGGCATGCGAGAAGGGGAAACTAAAGAAGAGGGAGAAGGTAAGGGAGTATGAGGTAATTCAGGTGAAGGATGTAAAGACTGTGGTGGGGAAGGAGGAGAAGGAGGAGAACTCGGAGCTAAAAAATATGGAGAGGAAGACTGGGAATTAGTAATGACAGGTGAGGGAGTAATGGTGGGGAGTAATGGAGGAGATGATGGTAGAGTAGGAATAGAGAGGGAAGGTGAAACAGAAGGTGAAAAATGAGGATGGAAGGGAAAAATAGATTCATGAAAATGAACATCACGGGATAAAAAAATGTGATTAGTTTGTATATCAAGTAATTTATATGCTTTAACCCCAAAAGGATAGCCTAAAAACACACATGCTCTGCCTCTAGGATCAAACTTCTTACGCCCTTGTGACAAGGTAGAGGCATAGGCAAGGCAACCAAAAACTCTCAAGTGTTTGTATTGAGGAGGAGTGTGGAAGAGATATTCATAGGGTGTTTTGTTATGAAGAAGAGGGGTAGGAGTTCGATTAATAAGGTAGGTTGCTGTGAGAACACAGTCAGTCCAATATTGGGGAGGAAGGTGCGATTGAAACATTAAGGCGCGAGCAATATTCATTATATGTTGATGTTTTCTCTCAACCCTGCCATTTTGTTGGGGTGTGTCGACACAACTCTTTTGGTGGATGATGCCCTTAGCTTGAAAAAAATCTGTCATGCGAAACTCAGCTCCATTATCAGTTCTAATGGTTTTGATTTTAGTGTGAAATTGAGTTTCAATTAAACTGTAAAAGGCTATAAAACAAGACCTGGTATCAGATTTATTTCTAAGCATATAAACCCATGTTGTCCGAGAGTGGTCATCAACAATTGTAAGAAAGAAACGTGAACCATCCACTGCAATAACTGAGTTAGGACCCCATATATCACAGTGGACAAGATCAAATTTATGTAAGGCAGAATGTGTAGAAGTTGGAAAAGAAACACGTCGCTGCTTAGCCAAAGGACAAATGGAACATGGTATTGGATTATGAAATGTTTGATTATGTGTGATAATGGGATCAATGATTAAAGCTAATCTAGAAAGGGAAATGTGTCCTAAACGATAATGCCATAAATCACATAAGGAAGTAGTGTGAGTAGCGGAAGCAGAAGGAAATGAAGGTGAAGGATGGAGATGAGGCAATGCATCAACCAAAGCAGAGGGTGACACCCGAGACCTGAGAAGGTGATACATACCAGTTCTAACTTCACCCATCCCAATCGTTGTCCATGATGTTAAGTCCTGAAAAAAACAAGCATTGGATAGAAAAATGAGACAACAAGAATGATGTTGAGTAAGTTGCTTGGCAGAAAGCAAGTTGAAGTTAAAGAAGGCACACACAAAACATGGTGTAAGACAAGATGCTTAGATAATCTTACGACACCAATGTGAGTAACAGGAACATCTTGGCCATTTGGAAGTTTAACTTGGTAGGAAACAGTGGTTGTGATAGACGTAAAAAGGGAGGTACAACAGATCATATGATCTGTGGCACCAGTGTCAATAATCCAAGGTGAGATGTGTGTGTGAGAAGATGAGTGTGTGCGTGTACTGAAGCAAGTAGCCATACCAGAAACACGAGAGTTGCTGACATGAGGATTGGGAGTGGAAGAAGATGGTTGTGTAACAGATAGTGAAGCCATGGCTGAACTAGTCTCCTTGGAATGCAAAAGAGAAAGTAATTGTTGGTATTGACTCCTGGTAAGCATCATTGATTCAGTTGAATCTTCCTCATGATCATCATCTGAGAGTGCTCGGGATTGAGTAACAGTTGCTGCAATACCTTTACTATTATTTCTTGTATAAAGTTTGTGACCAGGTGGGTAGCCATGCAATTTATAACATTTGTCCGCAATATGGCCAGTCATATTACAATGAGTGCATTGTGGTGGATCAGCATTTCCAACCTTGAAACAGTTTTCAAGAGAATGACCAGGAAGCTTGCAATAAGAACAGTATGGGCGATTGGTTTTCTAGGAAGTAGACCTGGAGAAATTTTTGCTAGAGGTAAAAATTGGTTTGGCCATCATTGCCATAAGGTCAGGGGTTTTGATAGAAGGAATCATCAAATGTTGTCGTTCTTGTTGTTGGATCATGGAGAACACACGGTTAAGGGATGAGACAGGATCAAGTAGCATGATCTGATCTCTACTGTTTGAGTATGCATCAGATAAACCCATAAGGAATTGAATGACACAATCACGGTCATAACGATCATGAAGGATTTTTAATTTTCCACACAAACAATCGGGAAGAGGGTCATAGATAGCAAGTTCATCCCATAATGTTTTGAGGTGACCAAAATAGGTATTGATGTTATCTTGGTTTTGAGATAAGCTGGCTAAATCACGTTTAAGTTGGAAGATTTGAGGGCCATTTTGGTGAGTAAAACGATCTCTGAGTTCCAGCCATAATACTCTTGAATCCTCAACTAAAACAAGGCTGGATTTGACAGAAGGACTTACAGAATTCTGTAGCCATGAAACAACCAAGTCGTTGCATCTCTCCCAAGCTTCAAAAAGAGGATCTGAGATATCAGTAGGTTTAAACAATGTACCATTAACAAAAGCAAGTTTGTTCTTCGCGCGAAGAGCTCGAGAAATCACACGAGACCAACTGACATAATTATCAGCAGTTAAGAGTTCAGAAACAAGAGCAGCAGCTGGATTATCACCATTCTCAATTCGGAATGGATTGAAAGGATCAAAAAAATTGAGATATTTGTTTGTGGGGTTTGTATCATTGAAAGACTGAGAATCAGTTTTTTTAGGAGCGTTGGCCATTGATCGGCTGCTCTGATACCATGTAACAAACGAATGTGAAGTAGAGGAAAAACAGAATTGTAAAGAGAAGTTTTCTCTTGTGTATTGAATAATACAGCTCGTCGAAATATATACAGCAGGCAAAGAATATTCTAACTAACTTATCCCATGCAATATCAATGCTACCCTTTATATACAGTGCTTTACAGATGCAATTAAAGAATAAATAACAGAGTAACAGAATTCAGGTAACCATGCTATCCTTCTCTGCTGTGACGTGGTGTATTGATGAGTCATCCTCTAATAAATGGCTCTCTGAGGTAGCTTTGTGAACAGTACTATAGCGAGCACTGGAACACTCGTCATTTGTTGCTGGTATGGAGGCTGTGGAAAAAGGCACACCGGAAAAAAAAATTTCAGGAAAACAAATTGCTGGAAAACGAAATGCTTGGTCTGTATATGTAAATCCAATAACAAGAGAGAGTCTGATGTTACCATTATCCAGGTCAAAAGCACATCTCGTCCATAGAAGGATAAATATTTCATGTGTAAAGAAAAAAAAAACTAAAAAAATATTATAAAAAAATAAAGATAAAAAATGATAAATAGGCTGTTTTCTCAAAAAAATTATAAATATACTAATAATAAAGAATATATATAAAAAATCTTTTTCTTTATTCTTGGTATATTTATCAACTACAAATTTATGATTGTGCCATTTCTATATTAAAATACCATTACTATAATTTCAACGGTCATAATTAGGAACTTGTTCCCCAAGTATTTTGGGTCTCACATGCTCCAAGAAACGACAACGTTGTGCTGATCATAATTCACATGGCTAAGATTTCAGCACTTCAATTTGATCACCATTTTTAATAAAAACAAAACCACCTATAGATAGAAGCTCATTTCCAAACCTTAGCTGTTTGTCTCGAACTCATTAAAAAGCAAGAGAGAGATGCATCGATGTCGAAATTGTTTTTTTAACGAGATACGAATATGAACTTGAATAAACTGAAATTTTAAAAATTATAAGTAATTTTTTAAAATTAATTATATATTGATAATTCTAATTAATAAATTAAATTATATAAAAATATGATAAAATAAGTCAACAATATTATAATCAATGAGTGATCTAAACAAAACAAGAGAGATAAATATTATGAATTAATAAATTAATGACATTGAAAAATAAAGTCTCAAAATAAAATTTTTCAATAAAAAAAAATCACTGAAATATAGAAAGCACACATAAACCTAGTGACAACCTGGTTGTTCCCATCACAATAAGTCTTGATAGATCCCTTTTGGTTCCAATCTAATGAATTTAAATTAATAATTAACTAAAATAAACTTTTAAACAATGTCTAATAAGCTAGAAAAAATTTAAATAATAAATAAATAAATAAATAAAATAAAATAATAAAAAGAGTCTTTATGTAAAAATTTCTCCATATAGCCTAAATCTCTAATTTTTGTATATTCTTGGTGTATTTGAGTCTTAATTTCAAACATGTTGTTCTTTTTTAATTTCAAACATGTCGTTCTCTCCCGTTTAAATGAATTATTGGTCTACGATATATAGTTGAAAAGTCTCAATGTCTAGTTTCTATCCCAACTTTAATTGAAGCAAAATTCCACCAGTAGCTCTAGATATGTCTCAAACAGTACATAGAGATATTATTTGATATATTTAACAATATTAATTCACTAAATTTGACCATCTGAAATATTAAGTTCTCTAACTCCATTTAACCTAAAAATTTACCACAATATATTTTCATATATCTAATATTTTCCTGTAAAATTTCAATTTTATCCAATATCGCAAAGCTAGTCAGTAGACATTTTAAGGCTAAATTTGAACCTGACTTAGTTCATATCACAAATTTAGTAAACTCGTAAAATTGGACCGCGTTTACTAATTTTACACGAGTTAAGTCCGATTTTACCAATTTCAAGTTTTTACTCCGATTTAGCACGTTAGATACAAATAATTTTATGAGTTAACTCACGTGATTTTAACAACTTTGGAGATAAGTACTGCATGGAATACAAAGTACTTTAAGTTCTACCATACTCCTCTCGCCCTTTTCTTTCCTAGTTGTAAGATGACCATCCTATGAGAGAAAAGATGTCTACGATTTTCTTCATTGAGCGAAATGAACCTAGGCAAAGTAAAAGATCTGGAAATGTCTGAAGTCTAAACATGATGCTAAATGAAACTGCCTAACGCATCCTGTTACTGTAATTTACCGTATGAAAATGTATAAAAGAAATGGAATTTTCCAAAAAATGAACAGCCAGTATATTCACTCGTCATCACAAACACCAGAATAGATACAGATTAGATTTTACTGTGACAATGCGCTTAAAATCATGCTTATGCTAACTGGGAAGGCCAAAAACACATGCACTGTACAAAATATTGTCAATGACTAAGAGTCCAAACCCCTGTGGCAAAAGACACAAAAAATACCAAACTTCAACCCCCAAGGCCAGACACAATTATATAAACGTCATATTTTGTGCCAAGATGGGGTCAAAACACTGTCTTGTTCGGAATACCTCCGTTTGAAAACCCAAATCGATTCAACTTAGATAGGACAATTTGTGGAACACGAATAGATCATGTCTTTATACACTATAAATTCATCAACCAACTTGTTCCCATGAAACCATCTTCTCTCTTCAAGTATTTAAATGCCCAATCCATACACTGCATTTTAAATCCCATCTATGACACTTGGTGGTTTTGCATATTTGTGAACTTCTTGATAGCTTAGCAACCACAAGTCAAAAGACTTGTGCTTGCAACAAATATATGAAAGTTCAAGCATTAAGACAGTAATTTCATACAATAAAAATTAGTCTAGAATTGTTTCCAAATTCCCCAAGACCTCACATTGAGTGAAACCAAATTGGATGAATGCAAAAGGAAAACTTCAGGGGAAAATTTGTGGAAGGTTTTAAATGGAATCTGTTAGTTTAGAGGTTTAGAAATGGAAAACAGATTTAAATTGTAAGAAATAAAAGAACAACACGGTAAAAAACTACTAGCCTCGACTAATGTAATTTCAAGCAGGTCCAGAATTTACAGAATCTACCTTTGCATTGCAGAATCTAAATAAGAATGCACAGATACTACTTGTCCCCTGCATCACTTTCTTTAACAAAATCTACAGCAACTATGTAGTGGAGGCTTCAAATTAAGTCAACCAAACACTTGGGAATGAAAATGTCTTCGGAAATGAACCACCAACTACTTTCAGACTAAAGAATAAGCACAAGAACCAGATAAGATAATAGATTTTATAGTGAGAATAAAGCAAACAACCTGACAATCCTTAGAATCATGTTAGTTCTAATCTGAAAGGCCACAAACGTATGCATCATACAAGGCAATGAGCATGGCCAACAACCTTTAAATCCACATCTCAGGAGATACAGCATCCTACTTTGAGCCTAAGGTCAGAGCATTTAGATGAACATGCATTTATGGGGTTAAGACTTAGGAATAAAGCATTATGTCAGTGTTGGTATGCAAATAGTTCTTCATGAGTTCTTGGACATCCACTGCCTCCTTTTGCCCCATGTGAACCATGACCAGGACACTTGCCCCGTAAACTACAAACCAGGTGTTCTATTGTACTACTTTCTAAATCCAGCAGAGCTAATATTGGTGGTATGAATAGAAACCAAGATTACTACTTTCTAAAACCCGAAAACTCTTGGCTTTAGCTTCAATGACTAACAAGCTGAAATGGGATGGTGATCATTCTTGGCTCAAAACCATCAGAAAAAGGTTACAGGAACCTATGGTTATGGACCACATCCATTGGGGAGAAAAGGAATAGGAAAAGGAGCTTAAACCAGACACGACAATGTTGGTATTGTGCCTGTCACAACTAGAGATACCAGCTGCCTAGCAGTGATTACTTGTATGACTTACGGGAGACAATAGCATGGTGGTGCCAAAGAATTTACTACATATAATCAAGGAATTCAAACTAACAATGAAAATCAGACTGATATACGGTGTGACTTACAGGAGTCAGTCTGCACCTGCATTAACAATACCTAAATTTTGAATTGCCAAATCAAATGAGCCCAGGTAGGGCAGATACCAGCCACAGAATAGAATCATAGATTGTGCCCTTCAAACTGAGCACTCTAAATTCTTCAAGAACCAACTTATTCAATTTGTCCACAAAAGCATCTTCTTTTCAATTATCTAAAATTTTGAAAGCCTTTTCTCTAGCAAACCTCCACTTCAACAGCTTGACCATTATTTGAATCACACGGTACCCTTTATGGCTTCTAAACAAACAAAGACAGCTATCAAACATAAAAATATGTAAGAAACTCAAAGGATCAAATAAAAATCAGAATCCATTCTCGAATATACATCTATTTTTCAAAAGGGCAAGTAAATATCTAGAATTCATTCAACGAAGTGATCAAAAGTAAACTTTTTAACATAAAATTCCATTTTATATCTGTTCTCTTTCAACAAATTGTGTATTATGACCCATCAATTCAAGAATTACAAAAAACGAAAGACCTGGGGATGGTTGAGAAGGTAACTAACTAGTCATCGCCATCATTTCGAGACTTGGGCTTGCGATATTTCTCTTCAACGAGCTTAGCCATGAAAAGTCCAGTGGTGGCAAGCTTCTTGATGTTGGGTACATCGTAGTTTTGAGCAATGTAAACCCCACACACAGTTCCTACTATGAACGAGAAACCACTCTTGATTATCCCCATCGCGGCTACTGCTGCTTCTACTATAAGGGTTTAATGGGGATGATGTTATTTGGTTGGTGGAAAGATCGGGAACCCAAGTAGAGGAGACCGGCGTTTTCTAGGCGACGTAGGCGTGGCAGACACGGGCTGTCGAGAACGGGAGAAATAACAAAAGGAGTAGCTCAGCTTAGGAGTTGAGTTAAGAGGGTGTTTGGGCCGAGTTTTTAGAAATTTTAATTTTTTTTTAATTTTAAATTATTATATATATATATATATATATATATATTCAGATTATTTTACATGATAACGTGAAAAATAAATTTTAAAAAATAAAAAAAATATTATTTTGATATATTAAAAAAATTTAAAAAATAATATCTTTTTCTATTTCAAACACCCCTGAATCATGGTCTTCATAAAAAAACAAAAAAGGAAAATCATGGTTAAGATTCTTCTTTCTTTTAAAAAAATTGTTACAATTGTTTTTATGTAATTAAAGAAAAGATTGTGGTTAAGATCAGATAAAAATGTCACCAGGAGTTTTATTTTTATTTTTTAAAATAAAAAAATAGAGTTTTTAAAAACTTTGTTTATAAAAAAGAAAAATAAAAAAGAATCATTGAAGTATAAACTTCCGCGGCCATATTAAAATTATTTTAAATATAACAATGTGTTTCTAACATGTTTTCTAACATAAAAAAAACTTGATTAAAATTAAAAAAAAAACTAAATAGTTAGGATAGAAAACCATGATTAAGATGTACGTGAGTTATAACTTAACTGCTATTAGTATTCCTCCTTTTAAAAAAAATGATACAATTTTTTTTTATGTAATTAAAAAAAAGATCGTGGTTAAGATTCGATAAAAATGTCATGATGAGTTTGGTTTTTTTTAGAAAAAAAATAGAATTTTTAGAAACTTTGTTTATGGAAAAAAAAATTGAGAAAAATAATCATTGTAGTATAAACTACCGTGCTACAGGTTAAACTAAAATTATTTTAAATGTAAAAAAAACATATTTTTTTAGCATAAAAAAAACTTGGTTGAAATCGAAAAAGAATAAAGATAATTTGGATTAAAAACAAATGAAAGATAAAAAAAATATATACTATTTAAATCCAAAATTAGTTTACATGCACTCAATCACGAGTTAAATTAAAAGTCTGTTTTGATTGCAAAAACAAATTCGCTAATGTTATTAATGTTTTCATTAATTTCAAATAAAATTGAAGACTTTTTGGTTGGGTCATTTCCTTGTTTGAGTTTTAAATTAAACTAACTCGGAGTAAAAAATTTAACATGATTGATCTTGCAAAAACCTGATTTTACTTTGTAAAAAAAGTCAAGATGATGGCATTTTAACAATATTTTTTTTAAATATTTACATAATAAAATCTTGGATCAATTTAGGTTAACCCACTAAATATATGATCCAATTGGTTCTAATCATTTTATTTTTTGAAATTAATTTTTTATCTAATTACATAATAATAAAAATATGAATGCGCATGAAAGCTATCAGATTTACTTGCCTATACATATGTATTAATTATTATTGATAAAATAACAAGCTATATCTATATATATTATTGTGTTTTTTTATCTTGAATTCTATGTAATCGTTGAGATGTTGTATTTTCTTTTTAACAAAAAGGAAGAAAAAAGAGACGAGAGAAGAGATATTATTAGATTATACAATACATTAAAAGATACTAGTTTTTTTTTGTTATTGTTCACTCTTTCACAAAATACTATGGATTGAAGTAGTGTTATTTTTTATTTTATTTTTAAATTTGGTTCTCAAAATTTTATTTTTCATAATTTAGCTCTTTGGAACCCAAATTAGCCTCCAATTACATATTTTTTAAAGAGAAAGAGTTGGATTGAAAGACAAAGGACTAAAATGAAAACAAATGAGTATAGTAAAGGTTGTGTTTGAAATTTTTTGAGGAAGTTCATTTTTGTCCCTTATCTTTTTGAGATATCATGTTGCTAATCTCTGTAATTTTTAAAAATTCAATTTTGGTATTGAACTTTATTTTTATCATTTTTAATTTTTTTTTTAGTTGAAGGAAAGAGAGAGTTATAAGATTTCGGTGTAGAGGGAGAAAGTTATTATTGATGATGATTTCAACCATCAAAATGATCGTTCTTTGTGTCAGATGGTTCTATATAACGAGGATGGTTACAATTAAATGTTTTTTTACTTTGAAAAATACCCAAAAAAACATATATGGACATGAGAAGATTTTTGAGTTTAGGGTTGATTTTGGGTCTTGGACCATTTTTTGTGTTTTTAGAGATCATGGATTAGTTTAACAAGGTTCTTAAGTTGTTTCCTAAATATTTTGGGTGAAAAATGAACTGAAAATTAGTTTTTGGGTAAAAAAAACCCTATTTTCCCGACCATATCGATAGCTGAATTCTGAACTTAGCGAACAATGTGTCATTTTTTTTTTGTGGAAATGGTTGGGTAATATAATTATATTTTTCCATTGATATAAGACAGGTTTTGCAACAATCAACACTTGAATTTATAAAATTTCTTCCAAACATGCATTTAAAATTTTATATATAAAAAAAATAGGCTAGATCTGGAGATTGATTTTTTTAACAGAAGATGGGATATTAATGCCAGTTTAGCTAGAGCTCATTGGTTGCATTTTGTAGTTAGATGAGCATTATTATGATGAGATTATATTAACCACATATATTCCTAATTAGAAATTTTAATTTTATTAGGTTTAATGATTGATTTAAGTGATTATGATATATTGGTAAGATATATCCATAACAATGCATTAGTGTCATGACAAATATTGTGATAAAAAAGTCATTATAAAAATTAATCGGCAATTCCGCCTTGAGCTATTACACAATCTACCAAACTTACTTCATTAATTACATTTCTGGCCACTCTTGAAGTTTTACAAGGTAAAAAAAAAAAAAATCACTTTAGTGTTTTATTTTTCTTTACAAATTTATTATACAAAGCCAAAAAAATAAAATTTTTAATGCTTTTGCACCATAAGTATTGTAAAAAGAAGACAGTTGTCATAACTTAATTTTAGGTTCCATAAAATTTCCTATTTTTCATGTGGAAAATATTTTTCTTTAAAAAAATAGAGAGAGAAAAAGAAAAAAGAAAAAGAAAAAAAGAAGAAGAAAAGGTAACAATATTAAAAAAAAAATAACACTTTGAATCGTAATGAGACATGCATTTAATTCACAACTAGTCAGAATGCTATATGGATGGATGATTGAGGGCTTTGTTGAAGAAATTTTAGAAAATAGATTGAAAATATAGTCAAGACTGCATAAATTAAAGGTATAAGGACTAACATGGACAAGGTTGCAAAGTTTGACAGTTCAATTTTGATAAATAAAGGCTTAATTAAAAAGAAAGTTAAAGATGAGGACAAAATTGCAAAAATTAACAAAAGACCTAATTGAACTTTGGAAAGGCTTAATTGGCTTAATCATGGGCTAAAATGAAAGATAAATAAATTTTGGAAGTTAGTTTACTCAAAATTAGAAGAATGAACAAGTATAAGGACTTAATTGAACTTTGGACCAGTCTAATTAAAGTAATCAAGGATTTAATTGAAGAAACATCAAAGTTTAGAAGTCAATTTAGGGTAAAGTTGAAGAACTTCAAGACTAATGACTATACTGTAAAAGGAAGTAAAATTTGAGGGCTCAATTAAAGAAGGCTAAAGGCACAATTGAAAAGATTTATTGGACCAATTGGAGGTGTGATTGTGAGATTACAAGAAAACAAAGACCAAGATTGACTAGAAAAGGTTAAAGCCCTAATCTATATAGGTTAAAGAAATGACATTGATGATACGGTGTGTTTCAGGGCAAAGTTGTGTGTATTGAAGAGAAACAATGTCGTTTCAATATATTAAAAAAAAAAGAGATTAGATTAAGAGATCAAATGACTTATCATCTAGTACTCCTATCATCTAGTACTCCTCATTGTCTTCCTTGTTGATTTATCATGTTTTGAACAAAAAAAACAACTACACAAGTAGTCATGTTAGTAGCCTTGGTTTGACCCAATTTTACGACCAAGATGCATCGAATCTTCCCTAAATCATAACCTAGATTACCTCTTTCAAATCTTAAAATGTGATCTGTTTCCTTCGCCTTTATAATGCTCCATTAACGCAACAAATACCCATCCTTAAGAGTGAAAAAGTTTCAGGACTTCTAGTATCCTCTATCAAAACCTTTGTTATTATGTTAAGTCAAAGGCTTTTATCCCTTAAACAATGTTAAAAGGTTCAAATTTAGAGTCTATTTGTTTCCGCGTTTCAAAAGCGTTATTGAAAAAACTTGATTTTTTTTTATTTTTTCCTTTGCTTCAAATTAAGATTTTTTTGATGTTTTCAGATTATTTTGATGTATCGATGTCAAAAATAATTTTTTTAAAATAAAAAAAATATTATTTTAATGCATTTCAGAACAAAAAACACTTTAAAAAACAACAATTTTCACACTCACAAACACCCTTTTAACCATCTTATAAGCTATATAATCTTCCTACACTTATAAAACCACACGAAAACCTTTACTACAAAAAAAAAAGAAAAAGATAAAAGATAAAAAAAAGGAAAAGATAAAAGATAAAAGAGGAGGACCATGCCCTCACTACTTCCATTTGATCAAAGCAATACAAGCCTCATCTCTCCATTGTAAAAAAAAAAAAAAAAAAAAAAAACAACAGCCAACACCATTGCCAACCTCCACCCCCTGAGCCATCCCTCAAGAATCCAAGAAAACTTTTGAGGAGGAGATGCTGCTAGCTGGGCCAATCCTTCTAACTTCAAGACTGCAAGACTCTCTCGATTGTTTGCTCACTTGCTCTAACATTGGTTTAACAATGGAAGGTATATCGTGGACCTTATTTTCTCTTCTGAATAGAAAAGGAAACTACTTTGACCAAGGTTGTCAATTTTGTTTTGTTTCGTTCGGAATGACTGAAACATTTCATACCAATTCAAAAAACAAAATAAAACGGAATAATTTTCATCTCATTTCAAATCTCGACTTGTTTCGGATTTTTTGGCCGGAATGTTCCAGTTTCATTTCACATATTCCATTCTGGTCTTGAAAAGCCATTGAATCAAATTGAACCTGGTTCAATTTGATTAATTAAACCAGCCAAGTATAAAAAGCTTTTTTTCATTATTATTTTCAATAAAAATGATATTAATAATAATATTGAAAATTATTATTACTATTTTCATTAACAATGATATTAATTTTTTAAAATTAGATTTATCACTAATATATATGGTTTATATTCATGTTTTTTTTTTTTAATGTTTATAATTTGTAGGAATTTGAGCAAAACTAGGGATGCTTTAGATCCTATTAGCTTTGATAACATTGACCTAACTTTATATTTAAAATATTTGTGTTAAAGCATTTTACTTTTATAATATTATGATATTTTATTTAAGTTGAATTACTTTAAGTTAAAGATCTATTTAATCTTAACTATTTAGAAATATTTTAAAATTTAAAATTATATTTGTTTGACATTGTGTTTGTATTGCATAATTTATAATTAATTTATCTTGAATTTGAATTATGTTGGTTGTGTATATATTTATGAACAGTACAATCTCAAAATGGCACGCCCGAACATTTCGAAACTGAAACATTTTATTCTAATTAAAAAAACAAAACACTTACCGAAATAGAATTGACAATCTTGATCTTCACATGTAAAGTTTCTACCTTTATTTTTCATGTTAAGTTTATTCACTGTTCCAAAGTTCAATCTTTATGTTATCAACTTTGGGACCATGTTTTGACTTTTATGTTGAGACCATGAAGTGTGTACAGTAAAAGAATATATATTGGGTCTGAAAACAGATTATTATAAGCGGAAGGAGTTTTGTGGAAAATAGCATGAATGGGTAGGTTTCTTAGTGATGCATATAGGGAGAAACTTTAAACCAGTGTTTTAAGACCCGGCCTGGCCCGGCAGGCCGACCCGGGACCCGGGCCTGTGGCTGGGCCGGGTCTAAGGAAAAAACAGGCTGGGAATTGGCCCGACCAGACCCGGCTGAGACCCGGGTTTATTTTTTTTTATATTCTCCTGCCTGAAACAACGTCGTTTTGGCCTTTACAATTAAAAGGCCAAAACGACAAGAGCAGAGAGACGAATCACGAGTGAATTGCAGAGTAGAGAACTGAGAAGAAGACCTAATTAATTTCAAGAATCTGTCGAGAAGAAGAGTAGATGAGCAGAAGAATCTTGAATCTTTGATCGCCGTTTCTATTCTGAGCATAAGGTTAGATGAGTTTTTAATTGTTTCTTTCTTCTTTCGCCTTTCGCTGTCCTCTGTTTAATCTTCTTCCCTCTGTCAAAATTGCAGGAGAGTATAACAGTGGCATCGATTCTTTCCTCTGTTCAATCTTTTGACCCATCAGTTCTTCCCTTTGTTCCCTCTGTTGACCCATCGATTCTTCCTATCGGTTCTTCCCACAGGTATGTATCTCTGCTTTTTTATTTTTCTGTTCGATTGACCCATCGAGAATACATGTTCTTCCTACCGTATTATGATCCTTTGTTATTTGTTGGTTCTTTTAGTTCATCTCTTCCCTCTGGTTCTTTTTGTTATTTGCTGGTTCTTTTAGTTCATACAATTCGTAATAGGGGATAAATTGTAACTGATAGTAGGGGACTTTTCTGGAATTGATGTGGCAACTTCATTGATTGTTGATAGAACAGGTAGTGCAATGCTAGGGGGAAACTATGATTGTCGGTTTACAAGTATATTTAACATTTTCAAACCATAGAACCGTAATTTGGGTTTAAGCCATGAGAAAGAATTTAGCAATGCATTACGTACCTTGTCCTGTTGCCATGACAAGTAAGGTTTATAGAACTTCAGTTGACTTGAGAAGAAATTTTGTGAATTGTATGAACGTGTTGCTTTGATATTGTAATTTATCCTGTTGCCATGTTAAGTCTTTGCTTGTAGTTCAGTGTTGTTTGTTGCTTCATTCCATTGTTTTAAGAGTTAAGTCTTTGCTTGTAGTTCACGGTTAAAAGAAAATCCCTGGTGTTGTTTAATGGGAACAACGACAGTGAAGGAAATTTTATTTCTTTGATTATGATAGTTATGTTCTTTTGCAATAACTTTTGTTTTTAAGAGTGGATTAATTTTTTGATACTATCTTGCTACCATCATATTATCATGTTGTGGATATAGTAGATTTGTGATTATTATCTTGATTTGGTAGAGGTGACTTGCAGCTTCTGTTTTGAAAGAAAAGCTCTCATCCTTGAGCTCATCAAGAATTCTGGCAGACCATCAACTTCAAGCACAACTGCAAAAGCATCACCTCAAGGGGTAAGTGTGAACAATTTGTGTATGCTCTTAAAATGATTGACATTTCTGCCTTGTTTATTTTGGCAGTAGCATTAAATCATAATTTTGTTATAGAAATGAATTGAAACAAAATTATTGTGTGACAGTGGAAAACGTTATCGAATGATGATTCAACGAGATGTTATTTGATGTGCAGGAATAGAGCGATTGAAAACAAAGACATTGTTCTATGGTACATCGTCGGATTCCACCACATTCCATACCAAGAAGATTTTCCAGTGATGCCCGCACTTCATGGTGGATTTGAGCTTCGACCTGCAAACTTTTTTGAAAGCAACCCATTGCTCAGACAGGAGTAACTTATGCTAAGCAATCCTTTAACATGCTAAAGAATTCTTGGCTTGCCCCCTTGTTAACAATACCAAATTTCAATGTCGTCCAAAAACCAAAAAGAAAGAAAGAAAACCTGACATGGTTGTATTCTTGAACTCAAAACATTACTCAAATGGACAACGTATTAATTCTTTATGAAGCATCAAGTGCAGAAACTAATAGATGCCCTGCTTATATTCACATCTTTTGCTTTGGATGTCTTCTTGATCGGCAGTGTTTGTTAAGAGAATTTTGGTGATAATCTGCGACATTTGCATATTAAGTTAATAATTTCCTGTGGAAATTTGACCATCAGTTTCCAACTTACAAATTAATTTCGCAATACAGTTCGTTTTTATTTCTGTATTTGGTCGTCAGGCTTATTTTTAGAAGTTGCAAATACCAAATTCTTTATGTATTTGGTCGTTTTTTTATTTTAGGTTTTTTTAGGTTGACCCGGGTTAACCTGGATTAACCCATCTGACTCGTGATCCGGAGGGTCGACTGGGTCAATGACCGAGTCGTGTTTCAAAACTATGCTTTAAACTTTCCGGTAATAAGAAGAATCTTGGATCAAAAGGGATGAATAGCTGTTAGTTGCATGACTTTGCTTGTAAAGTAAAAGTAATTCTTTCTTTTTCGATGCACAGAGTCGGTTTATTTTTGTTCTTTAAAGTGTATTTGAATTTATTTTTTTATTAATATTTATTAATATTTTTATAGTATAAAAAACAATTATTTTAAATTAAAAAAATTATTTTAATATATTCTCATGAACTAGCTAAAGGACCCAGCAAGTGGTTTGATATATTTTTGTGTGTGGTGCTGTGTGCTGATATTCAAGACCAGGTAAACGCCATTTAACAATGTTAGGGAAGGAACAAGTAGGTGGTGTGGTCCTGTCCGAGAGATGGTGATTTTCGTTCTTTTGTTTTTGATTCTTGTCATGTGAAAATACAGCCTCAATTATTTTCATTGTCTCATTTGCTGAGTGCTTCATCATGCTGTCATGATTTTTCTTCTCTGCATGGCATGCTTCAATCCACGTTTTATCTGTTTATTTGAACAGAGGGTTGGCCAATTCTTTTTTTTGTTTTTTTTTTTGATGACCCTAGGTGTCCGGGCCAGCTTACGCGCACCACAACTAATCTTAGGACCTACTGAACATCCTGCAAACCCAGTAGGCAGGTAAGGCACCGTGGAGGTGACATGCTGGTACTCTTGAGGATCGAACCCAGGACATTCGCAAAGGCAAGCATTGCAGTTGATCAATGAGCTAGACCCTCAAGTGTAAAATTAAAAATATCATTTTAATATTTATTTATGTCAGAGTCAGGAATATTTATATTTACCTATGCAAAAATTAGGAACACCCTTTGTAAACCTCTAAATTGAAATTTTAAAAAATTATTGAAAAGCTTTTAAATCAATTCAAGTATGTATTAATCGGACAAAATAATTACAAACTCTTCAGTGCAAAATAAAAATGTGTGAGTTCTATCAATTAGTGGTAACCTTTTATTATTGGAAATAAATAAAAATAAAATAAAGATGCTATTAATTGAAATGGAGTTTTTATGAGGGATAAATAGGGATGAAAGTCTTTAACAAATTAGTTTGAAAATATTAGTAATATAAATAAATACAAAAAATATGCAAACTTGGATTTTTGAGTAAAAATATTTTTTATTGTCTAGTTTTATACTGTTAGACATAACTCTCAATCCAATTATTATATTAGGCTGAAAGTTTTTAAATAATCTCCCAATATATTGTTCTACCTTAGATTAAATTGTAGGTAAACTAGAGTTTAGGAAGGTTATACAAAATTATCAATAACTAAGAGGAAATACAGAAAAATATATATATTTATGGACTTGTTAATGAAAAACTGTAAATAAATTGAAAGGTTCCCCCCCCCCCTCTTTTATAACTAGTTGTTAGACACAAGGAACAAAAGGAACTATCCATCATTTTTTCTTGCATTTTCTAGTCCAATTTTCCCAAAATTAAAGGTCTTGGGTTGGTTTACAAAGAAAAAAACACTAAAAATCTAAAGATTAAAAGGATTTAAAGAGAGAACAAGTTGAGTTTTAGTGAGAGAAACAAGTGATTATGGAGGAGAAAAGAGAATTGGAAGAGGAAGTTGTAAAGAAAGTGATTTTGGGTTCAAAACTTTTAGGTAAAGTGTCTATATAACTCTTGTTATCTGAAGTTTGATTATGAGATAGGGAGAAATCCCTAAGTTGTCTTCTAGTGTTTTTAAAAAGAGACGAGGAAAATATGAAATTATTTGTGATTTTATTTAAATAGTATATGATGATTGTTTATTAGTGTAAACCAAGTAAATCATAGGTAGATGAAGGACCTTAGGAGAAAATTTTAAGGGATGATTTATTTGATTAAAGTGATGTGAGATTTTTGATAAAATTACATGAGAAAATTATGTTTAGTGAGGGTTATGTGTTTGGAGTTTGTATGTGTTACAAAAAATAAATGTTTTAGAGTTAAGTAGAAGTTGTAAGCTTTTGAGTTTGGAAAGATTTAGATTTTAAGATAAATATTTGTGATGTTATATGAAATTAGATAAATAAAAAAGTGTTAAATGTAATAGTAATCCATGTTGGTTTAATGTAAGATTTAATGAAAGTAATACACACACACACACACTATAAGGAATTAGATGTGGGTATGAATTGTTATTTTATTGTGATATGATGTTAATATTTGTATATGGAAAGCTTGAAGTTTTATTAGTGTTGTTCATACTAATCAAATTGTTAATATGTAAGATGATGAAACTGGAAAGGGGATCAAAATGTTAAATAAAATAAATGGTTCAGATATCTTTTATATTAAAGTAAGATTCGGTAAATGAAAGTTAGGTTAAAGTTGAAAAGAACATGAAATTTTTGTATACAATTGAAAAGATTTCTACTTAAATGGTTAAATTAGTTAGTATGATTTAAATTATAAATCAACAAGGATTCAAGAGAATTGCGTAAAATATTTGAATTAATAAGAAATGAGTTACTTAGAGATTTTGGTGAGGTTTGATAATATGGAATTGTATTAACATGGATATTATTCATGTGGTAAATTGTTGAAAATACTAGTAAGGATCCCTCCTTTTAAAAATCAAGAGAGGCATTAAGAGTTTGATTTTCAACTAGAGGAACATGTAGGTGCTTAAGACCTTTATTTTATTGCTATAAGTTTCTTTAATTTACATTGTTTTATTATGGTATTCAAAAAGGAAAATAAAGAGGATATATGAGAAATGAAGGTAACATATAGAAATGGAAATGAAATGAAATGGTAAAAAAAAAGGTGAAAGAAAAATATGAAATAAAAGACAAGCTTGTCATCTCCGATGGAAGCCAATGAAAGACAAGCTTGCCATCTTTAATGGAAGCCAATAAGTGTTAAACGTACTGCCTTGTATGGAAATCATTGAATGTTAAGTTTGTTGTCATGGACAGAGGTAAATGAATGGTATAGTTGAAAAATATTGACAATATCTAATGATAGTAAAGTGTTAATAGATGGTCATTGATAAGGACAAACAAAGACAAAAATATGAATGAATTTAAAAGGAAAATTTATGAAGTTAGTAATAAGGTTTGGAATGAAAAAGTTATAATGTAGATATGGATGTAAAAATTTATTGATCGTGCCTATTATTATCAAATTCATTTCATGAAATTAAGTACTAAATCCGTTTATTATTTGGTGATTATATGTGTTGCAAGATGATCACATATAGTAAGACAAGGTTGATCTAGTCTGTGTTAGTATCAAATTTATCATATGCTTTATCTTTTGTATAATTAGTATGATTTATTATTTATAATTCTATAATTTTTATTATTATTCTTTTGTAAGCAACTAACTTAAATTATCTCACATTTGTTCTCATACCTTGCGTATCATATGTATATATTGTTTGTAAATTGTAATTTGAAACTATGTTGTTGTTATAAAAATATATGAGACTATGATTTAAGTGATAATAACTAAATTGAGAATAAATAAAATGGGTATGCCTTAGGCTACCATGTGTTGATGATGAAAAAAATGGATATAAATTTTATACAAGTTATAAAGTATTGAAGAACTAGATGTTAAAAATTAAAAGGAAACTCTTCTGAAATTTTAATAAAGTAAAAGAATTCAAAGAGTCCTTTGTAGAATGAAATTGTAGTAAATAAATAAATATTTTATGTTTTTTTTTCTTATTTGTTTAGGTTATATCTCCTTATTCATAAATTACTAAAGGCATTCCCTAAATATCAATCTTTCAATCTTCTTTTTTTCAAGACATGACATTCCTCGGTATAATAGTTATGATCATTGTAAAAGTGATAGAACTTGTTATAGTTCGTGACACTTTTTATTAAAGGAGGTATTGCATGAAATCTTTTCCTTAAATGGTAACAAACACCTCGATAAATGTAGATGTAATAGGTGTGGTAAGAAGTTAAGAAAATGTTAAGAGATCATGAATAAATCTCTTGGTATTCCTCATGCCTTAGTAAAAGACTAATGATATAGAGATTTTTCTCTTTAGAAAAAAAATTAACTGATAATAAAATGGGATAAAATAAAAATAAAAATATGTGTGTGTATTAAAGTAGCCAAATTAAAGTTTTATGGTTTAAAAATTAAAAACAAGGTAAGATGTAAAAATAGACTGAGACGGGATAATCGGGTAAACAAAAAACTACATGAATTAAAGTATAATGGCAATATTATAAATATTAATTATAGGGGACATATAAATAACTTTAGTGGTTTCTTAAGGAAGCTAAGAGCCGCCGAACAAATGAGAAGGAAAGGGGGACACCAATTTCTTGGTTTTTTTTACTGGTTTTCTTACATTAAAACACTTGAAAGAAAAAGATTTAAGTATTTAGAGAATTTGTTAAGGATTTATAAAGAGATTACAAGCTTTTAAGAAGGATTAAAAACTATAAAACTGAGGATTTGAGCTTGAAAAAAGCAGTGAAAATGAGGAAGAACAAAGGAAATCCTTGTTAATTCATCATTTTTTTAGGTTATTTAGAGGCAATAAACACTTTTACTTGAATTGTGTATATTATGAATATAAATTATTATTTTTTATGTTTAGATGATGTTATTAGTCATGAATGATGAATGGGTTAAGTGACAACTAGAAAAAAAATTGAAAAAAAAAAATTGTTCTTGTGTGATGGGGGTTTTGGCCACACTAGGTAAAAGGAGAGCTTGGATTTATTGAATTAATTGACTCACAATTCATTATAAATAGTGTTAAGGAAAGAATTTAATAAATAGGTGTGAGCAAGGAGTTTTTTTATTTGTTTGGTGAAATTGTCAATCTTGGTTAGAATTATGTTTGTTATATGAAAAATGAGTGAGTAATGTATCAACTATGAAAAATTGAGAGAAACTCATGTTTCCTTTTTAAAAACATAATTCAACCATTTGCCAAATAAAGATGGAATCAAAGTGGTTGATTTAAATTACATAGACATTGTATCAAATTATATTAAATGAAATAAGTGAAGTGTGAATAAAAATCGAATTGCATGAAAAGTGAAAGAAAAATTCATATTTTTTTTGTGAAAGACTCGATCTAGGACATTTTAAAAGAAATGAATTGAGTTGTTTAATTTGGTAGGAAATTTATGCTTGAGTGTATTAATAAGAAAGGGTGAGAGAAGTGAGAAATGATGAAAGATTTGAAAACCAAAACTATAAGACCATTATCAAGCCATGTTCGACCAAAAATTTAGCAAAGGAGAAAGAGTTGAATGCTATTTGATTTATTGTTTAAATAAGTTTATATATATATATAAGGAACTTTTAAAAAGTTAGACAAAAAAAAATCTTTGATGTTTGGATTCATGTGGTAATAAAAGAGGCCATAGGTTTGAGATAGTAGTAAATGACTATATTAAGAGCTTAGACACCGAGTAGGTGTTATTTCTTTTCCACCATTTAAATTATTAAGTTTTTTATGTTAAATAATTGAAATTTCTTTAAACGCATTACTCATATACATATATTAATTGTGGTGTCAGTAATGAAAAAGAAAGAAAGAAAAAAAATTAAAATTAACTAATACCCTAAAAGGTATTAAAGACGTTAGTTTATCTAACGATAAGGAGTGTATAATTGACTGGTACCTTGAAAGCTATTAGAGGCATTAATGTGACCTAATTTGGCTATTTGTTGGCATTCCATTTCGAGTAAGAGTTCCTTTCCATCCGACTGATGACTGGGAATTTAAATTGGCTAACACCTTGAGAGATACTTGAGATGCTAGTTTATCTAACAAACCAGAGTTTAAAATTGATTAGTACCCTAAGTGATATTAGAGGTGTTAGTGTTATTGATGATTGTGAATTTAAATTGACCAGTAACCTGAGTGGTACTAGAGGCTTCAATATGAGTGACGATCAAGAATTTAAATTGACTAGTACCCTGAGAGATACTAGATGTGTTAGTTTATCAGATGATCAAGAATTTATATGACTGATTTGTCTTAAAAGGATCAGAGGCATTGGAGTGACATATGTCCATAATGATGTGTTAGGCTAATATATTCGAATGATATTAGAGAAATTAATAGTATTGTTAGATATTTATGGATTGATTAAATTATCTAAGTGTTAGTTAAATATGTTTGTAATTTAATAAATATTGTTCTAATTAGATATATTAATTGTTAGATAATGTTTCTTACAATGTAAGTTAATTTGACTATGATATTCTCACAAGTTCCAGAAAAGGAACAAACTACTTTATTTTTACTTAGGATGGTAGTCTTTAATGTTATATCTAGGAATATCATAAACTTCTCATATAATGTAATTTTGATAAAGCCTTTTGATATATAAGTAAATTTAATTTTAAAAATGTTTGTATAAACTTAAATTCTATAGTTTCGTTGAAATATTAGTGTAAAATCTTACTCCTTTATATTATAGATAGAAATATATGAGATTTAATTTACTAATCTTCTATACCTTGTTTATGTTAAACTTTTGTAAAATAAATGTGTAGTGATCAGTATGTAGAATATGAAATGGAAAGTTGAAAGAATAGATGTAATTTATTTATACCTTAAATATGTTAAATCATGTTTTAAATGTTGAGGTTGTTACAAGATATTTCATGTTTAGCATTTCCTTGTCAAAATCTCTAGAAATATATTTTGATGCTTTTATCTTTTTATCGGGTGATGGAAAAGACTCTAAGCATGCTCCTTTTAATTCAAATACTAGTGATGAGACAAAAGATAAACCTTGACATAAAAATCATGAAGGCCAATGATAAAGCTAGATTTAAGGTTGTCATACTACACCCAGGTATATTTACAAAATATCATTGATAGATTTTACAAATAGCATCACTCTTTTGCATTACAAGCTTTATGATGCTTCTTATATTTTGCATATGCTCTATGGGATCTATATGACCATTATAGTTGTCTAGATTAACCTTTGTAGAGACTGTCTTTAAAGAAATAAGTGTGTAACACTTGATAACACGATGAAAAGTCTCATACTTGGTGGTGATGATGTTCATTCTTAATAGCTCGTGTATTTATTGATCTCATTTGTGTTTGTGTCTTGTTTATGAAGAGCATATGAGCGAGATTTAAAAAAATCTTTGATGGTGATAGCCATGGTTATATCTATTGTTTGTTAAAGAGTGCCTTTTATATTGAAAATGCTTTATTTATAGAGTTGAAATATCATCCATACTTTGCATATTGTTTTGTGCTCTTTCTTTATGAAGTTTGAGTTATCTCTGTGCATTTGATGTATATGATGGAGTCGCGTGTTGTATTTTCTATTGATGGAATAGAAAAGTGAGAAGCTATTCTTATATGAATAGAACAATATTTTTTTAACACTTGCACTTGATGGAGATATGAGGGAGTTATTATAGTGGTGAGATAAATTATTATCCAACAGGCGGTGCCACTATGAAGTCGAGAAAAACTTCATATAAGAATTGATTTTTCCAAGGTTGTAATCTTGGGTTAGTCCATAAGCTTTCCTATAAAACAAGTTCCATGTGGGTATAAGGAACACTCCGATGCTTAAGTTAGTAAAATATAATATGAAAAAATAATGTATGGTAAATAGAAAAATAACAGGTTCTAGAAAATGTTTGGTAGTTGTTTATGACTCTAGTAGTTGTGAATGGTTGTTGTTGGTTCTTGAGATTGTTGGGTGGTTGATGATCATGTTTAAGATTGCATGGCCAGAACTTTAATGGTTGTGTGTAAAGACAAAAAAACAGGACTTGTTTATTCTTACAAGTAATTGATGTATTTATACACCCAGTTCTTAAACTTGTTTCATTAAGAATGAAAATATTTTTCTAGAAAATTAAGTTACTAGATGTTGCCATGCTTGTTATTAATGATGATGTTTGTGACAAAACTTTATTAGAAAGTTTAGGAGTGTTAGGACATACGTGTCATCGATAGAGATTATAGTTAGTTATAGCATCAAAATATAACTATTGGCTAGAAATGCTTTACATGTAAAAAGCAATGCATGAATAGAAAATTGTGTGTGTGACTCCTGAAACCTTTTAAAAAAATATATAAATGTGTGTATCGAGATAAGATTGAACAAATCAAGGTGAGCTAGGATTAAATCAATACTCGAAATGTCAAGTTTGTAACTGTTCGAGTATGACCTTGAAAAATTAAGAATCGTGTTGTGCTTAATGGTTGAAATGCTAGTTATTTGGACCTAGCCTAAGTGACCGACATGGCTAATGATTGCAATGCATGCACCGATTAGTTTTTTTTTCCTAATTTTTCTGTATCATTAAGTCCGAAATTAAAACGTTACCAAAATTCTAGAGGATAACTTGCCATTAAAAATGACCCGAGAAAGGAACAATATATGGAATGAAAAACAAGAATCTTACGAGCTACCTACCCCAAGGCAAGGACAAAACCGAAACATCATCATTTTATAAAGTCGCAGTACTGCAAGTCTTTGTGAATAGGAAAAATGAAGTCTTCAATCAAAATTTAAGCTTAGTTTGGATTATACTGATTTTAGAATATTTTTTCACTCAGATAAAAAAACAGAGTACTGGGATCTAAAAAGTAAAAATATAATTTACCATAAACAAACACAGACTGTCAACATTTGAAATAACATTTATTAAATAATTGAATAAAAAACAGAGTATATGTAATTATGTATTATGACACATAACGCGACATGAAGCTCTTTATTTCGCCTTTGCTTTCCCGCAGAAGTCCCATCTCCCTCTCTTTAAAAAAATAGCCCTTTTTATTGTTCTCTCTGCCACCCAGCATCACCACCAACACCAACACTTTCTTCTCCTTATTGGATCAAATCAGGTTCCTTTAACATTTCTCCAATCAATCAAATGATTCTCAATGTCTTTTTTTTTTTAATGTAAATCTAGGTTGTTGTTTTTTTCTCTTCTGTTTGCCTAATTTTGGTTGTAAGTTTGATTAATTGTAATTGATCCTGTCACACTTGATCATCTTGTTTTATTTAACGTTTCTGTCTAAATAAAAACGGGGTTCGGGATTTTTTTTCTTAATCAATTGATTTGATGCTGAAAACTGAAAACTCTATGTTCATCTTTTGTTTCAAAATTAATGATTGATTGCTGATTATTTATTTTTTCTTCAGGTTTTTGTGTGTGTGTGTGGGGAGGGGGTTGTAGATCGGTAATGTAATATATTGGTTTCTGGCTCGAGTTTCAAGCTAATTGAGTCATTTGATGGTCTTGCTCTTTGTGGTTTAATGTGAAGTTGTGCCTGTTGGTTGGGAAGAGGCATGTAAGTTAGGTTTTTTTTTTCTTTTTGGGAGGTGGGTTTTTGTGTAGAGGCTGTTTTAGCTTATAAATGGGTGTGAGTTATATAGCGATTTCAGCAGTCTGTACGGCTGTGAGTTTTGTGGGTCTTCAATGTTGGACAGAGGTGTCTTTAGATAGATTGAGATCAGATGGTTTGATTGGTGAGAGTTTTATCAACTCGGAGAATGTCAGCCATGCGCTTGAGCTTCTGTTCAGTTCTTATGCAACCATTGCATTGTTGGTGAATTTTGTATTCAATGTATTTGTACTACTCAATCTTTGTCTCAAGGTGAGTTCTTTCAACCTTTTCCAAATGGGTTCTGGTTTATAACTATTGATTTTTTAATATTTATCTTCAGAGATTTATGTAGTGACTTGAGCAATTTGTGTAGGAGGTTCGACTTAAGTTTTAAGTTATGAGACAAAAATATGGTGAAATACGATTCTTATAAATCTATACTATCATTTTCTACAGTTTGCATGCTTGCTAGGTTGTTATTGCTTGTCTAATGGTGTGCATATTGTGTCTAAAGGAACAAGGCTATTGCTTTAGAATAGAAGTTAGCACATAAATTGCAGCCTGAAAGAAATGGGACGCCATCTTGTTCTTGTATGGGTTTGTAAGCAGAATGATAAATTATTGTGCCCATAGGATGTTTTCTTTTGGTCTCTTTATGATTTATTGCTTAGAGAAATTTAGGGGAGTTTTCAAAGTCAGATATGTAACAGGAAGCCCTTCTGATTTGATCGCCTTTACTTGCACTACTTGATGTCATGTCCTCGCTGTACTTTTTGCTTCATTCTTTTCCAGTAAAATCTTCTTATTTGAAAAAGAGAGATGAGCTTTATACAAACTCAAGGCTACTGGAACTAGGAAAAGATATTCTTTGAATCCATGGACTGAAAATTTGAATTCAAGCCTCAATATCTTGCAAGTGGCATCACTAACATACCTAGCATTGTTTACATTAATCTTCTATTAGTTTCCTGCCATTTGTTTTTTTTTTTTTTTTTTTTATATAGTGTCTAGCCCATATCACTTGGGGCAGAATAGCTCAAATATGAAATTGTGCCTTTGATTCCTCGTTGGTTATCATATGGATGAACTTGCTTTCCTTCATAAATATTGCTTTGATGGTTCTTGTTTTGTTGTTGAACATGCAGACTATTTTCTTTGGAGAGTTGTATTCTTCTGAAACTCGAAAACTAGTGGAACGTCTTATTAATTATGCTATTTACAAGGTAAGTATCCTCACCAAGTGTCTAGATGGAAAGTGTTTTACTTTTTTATTACTCACTGTAGTACTGGACAGGCTACTTCATTCAAACCACTGTATTAGCTCTGTTTGCACTTCGAGTTTGTAGTAATACTTTCTTGGGCCTACAGTCAGGATTTATTGAACAAGCTAAAATAATGAGAAAGAAGGCCATATAAGACAATTTGATTTTAAGTGTTTGTTCAGCCTTCTTTTTTTCTCCTAATTTTTGCACCACCAACTTCTCAGAGACAAGAATATCTAGCATTTGCTTCTTTTTTTTATGTTCCTTTTGCTATTTTTTTTTCTTTTCTTTTTGAATCCTTTGGGCCTGCTGTTTTGCAATCTGCTTGTCAAGTCATAATATTGGTTAGCAGGCTGGTAAATGTTTTGAATTTGGGAGAAGTATTAGTTCTCATGATGATGATTTGATTGTTGGTTTGGAATAGGGTATCTTTGAATTGAAGTTTGATAAGGCTAGTTACTCTGTTGAAACTCTGTGTTTGTATTTCTGTAATCGCTGTATTTTTATATTTATGAATATTGTACAGGGAACCTTTCTGCCACTGGTTATTCCACCAACAATTTCTCAAACAGGTCTCTGGTCAATTTGGTTGACTGTTCTATGCTCTTTAAAGGTTGGTGGCACTTCATTTTAATAAAAAAAAAACCTGTTGTTTTAATTTCATCATAGAAGTAATAAAACTGCTGGGATTTTGCATGGTGTTGCAGATGTTTCAAGCACTAGCTAGAGATCGACTTGAACGTTTGAATGCATCTCCTTCTGCAACTCCATGGACATATTTTCGTGTTTATTCAGCATTGTTGCTGGTCCTCTCTGTTGACTTTTTCTGGTATTCTTTGGCAACCTAATCTTGTATTGATAAACATGATTTTGGAAATGCACTTCTTGCCCTTCTTTGTATGATAGTGGCAATAAAGCTCAATGAGAACCTGATATCATCATTGTTTGAAATATCTGCAATGGGTAGTACAAGTTGACTTTTGGTAAAAGCTATAAAAATAATGTGCATTTGTGTATCGGACACCATATTGGGAAGTAAACTGGAGCACAGCACCACTTGTTTCAATTAAGAGAGAACGTTTTTCTTTGGCACTGCACATATGAAATTAACTTTCCTTTTGTTTTATTGGTGCTAACCTTGTGTTGGTGGAACTGGAAGGGGTGGTTTTGGAGGAGCAGTGGCTGGGAGTGGTCATGATGGTTGATTAACCGAGGCAGAGTGGTGGATTAGGTTGCTTAGTTTCTCCATTTGCCACAAACATTCTGTTCCTAAATTCTGAGTGGGGCCCATGAGGGGCTGCACCTGTATCAGAAACAACTTATCTTTTTGAAATAACAGGTCTATATGGGGAAGATGATAATATACTAATTCTCACATTTTTCACATGGTCGCATATGAGGGAATTGCTTAACTTGCTTTTTCTTTGGAAGCTGTTTGCATTTGACTCTGTTGATTGAATCATGAGAAACACTTATTTCTACAACATTTTGGTGGTTGCAGGATACAGATGTGTTTTGTGATATACAGAAGTACGGGCTCGTCCATGTTTCTGTTGTTGTTCTTTGAGCCTTTCAGTATTGCTTTTGAGACCATGCAAGTAATGAAGAATATATTTTATAGTTTGATACATTAATTTGTTATATAAATGTCAGTGAGACCATAGCACATGTTGACAAGGTTATATTCTCTTTAGGCTATGCTGGTTCATGGATTTCAGTTGCTTGAGATTTGGTTCCATCATTCGGCTGGGAATAGCACAAATTGCCAAAGGTTCAAGTTTTTTGATGCAATGAGAGCAGGTACTTCCTGAACTTCTATTCTGCTATATGAATGTCAGTATCTTAGATTGAATTGGTTGGCTGGCTGCAGTTTTTTTTTAATATGTCCAGTATTGGTTGGCTGGCTGCAGTTTTTTTTAATATGTCCAGTATACTATAGAGGGCAATTTACCTTGGAGACCAGGCACAAAGTAAAGAAGCTGCCTGAACAAAGTCAATTTCCAAAATGCAATGCTAAATATTTCAACCTAAAAATTCAACACTTATTGTAGAAATCTAAAACAGTGAAGTGCAAGCTTTGTTATGCCGAAACCTAAATCTTAAGTTAGCAACACTTCTAAATGCCACTTCTTCCCGTCACATCCGTCTTCAAGATGATCTAGTCACAAAGTTTCACGTCTTAGTGAGTGCAGCATTTTCGCCCTCCTGCTTGTTGAAAGCTAAAAAAGTAGAACTCATTCGAGAGGGCTTGGAGGTCTTAAGAAAGGTTCGGGTGGTAAGAATAAAGAGGTAATGAATAAAGATAATTCATTTTATGCTAACAGAAGAGCGGATCCAATACCAAGACGAAACATAATCATGTGTATTTTCTGTTTGCCCTAAAGACAAAGCATTGCTCAATTGCATAAAGTTTGTAGTGTGCAATTACATTGTTTGCAATGTGAGGGACTGGTAAAAGAAATAGGATTTTTAGGGGGGATGCATTTTATCTGCACTTCACACTTGTTGTCCAGTGTTTTTTGTCTTCTCTTGAAATCACATGGATATGTGTGTAATTACAAAATGAACAAATGGAAAGTTCTATATATAGTGTAACGGTTAGTGTATATGTATGAATAGTTAACAATTACTGATCAAAAGTTGATCAAGGACAAAAATTGGTCAACTAGCTTAAAGATCTTAATTGAAAATGATAAAGCACATTTTTTAGTGCTTAGCTCTTTGATGAAAAGAGTGCTCCTTTTTTTGCTTAGACCGTATGCAAATCAATGCCCTTTGCCACAAAGTAAAAATTGCTTCTTCCATGATCTTCAAATTGTGTGCTATAAGGGTACTTTAGATATGATTTTAATGATGCTGGTTGGTGGTCCTATTTTATATATTAGCTAGTTTTGGCGGTCCTATTTTATAAATTAGCTAGTTTATTCAACTTTAACATGCTTCTAGTGGATTTAGACTGTGTTTGTTTCTCGAAAGGTGGTTTTTGGAAAACTACTTTTCAAACTTTCATGTGTTTGTTTGCCATTAGAAAAGTTGGTCAATAGAAAACACTTTCCAGTCAAAGGAAAATTTGGCCTGATTTCCAGGAAAGTGTTTTCCTGTAAAATTTGAGTAGAAAACACTTTCTGGAAGTTGTAAAAAATTTAGAAATGATATCTTATTTGCTGATTATATCAAATTTGATCCTCAAACTTTTGATTGTTGATTATATTTTTGAATATCTCTTAAAATTTAATTTTTATATTAACTTTGATCCTAATTTTTATAATTGTTATTTGCTTTTTCCATATCATTTTTTTATTGAATTTTTTTATCAATCAAATTTGGCCCTCATTCTTTTTATTGCTACTTATTTTATTTGAAATAATTTATGAAATGTTAATTACTATTATTTTAATTTCTTCATCTTTTATTTTTTTTTATTTTATCTCAATTATTTAGATTATTATTTATTTTATTTGAGATAATTTAAGAAATTAATTTTTTTTTCAATTTCATTCTCATTCGATTTTTTAATTTGTAAGATTTGTTCTTTATTATTTTAATAAACTTGAGAAAAATAAAACAATAATAAGTTATTTTCCAGCTTATTTTCCATGACATAACCAAACACTGGAAAGTGTTTTCCAACTTATTTTCCATTACACTATCAAACATCAAAAAATAATTCACTTTGTCGGAATTCACTTTCCTGCAATACATTTTCCAAAAAGAAACTACCTTCCAGCAAACAAACGGGGCCTTAATGTAATGGCATTTTCCTGATTAAGGAGTGTGATTGCAGGTTCATTGTTGGAGTGGAAAGGTGTTCTTATCCGGAACTGGGGGTTTTCGCTAGACATGGCAACCTTATTAATGGCACTTGGTCATTATGTGTATATATGGTGGCTTCATGGCGTGGCATTTCATCTTGTGGATGCAGTTCTCTTTTTGAATATACGTGTAAGTTTTTGTTCTTCTTTTTATTTGGAACTGTTTAAAATGAATGAATTTATTTATTTTGACACACTGATTTGATGTATTCTGGTAATTTGAGCAGGCATTACTAAGCGCTATCATAAAGCGTATAAAAGGATTCATCAAGCTTAGAATTGCTTTAGGTGCCCTTCACGCAGCACTTCCTGATGCAACATCGGAAGAGCTACGAGCATATGATGATGAATGTGCTATCTGTAGGGTATGCTTGCTCATTTACGCTTCCTTTTTAGTTTTCCATTGGATTGTTTAGTGTAATGAGTTTTGCAAATGACAGGAACCTATGGCTAAGGCCAAAAGGCTACATTGCAGTCACATATTTCATCTTGTTTGCTTGAGATCTTGGTATGGCTTTGAATCTTTTTGCATATGTGAACTTTTCTTTGACAATTCAGTGTGTATGGTGCTCAATAAATGCTGAATATTGCTCAATAATGCCAGGTTGGATCAGGGTTTAAATGAGATATACTCATGTCCCACTTGTCGGAAGCCACTTTTTGTAGACAGGCCTGAAAATGAAGCAAGTACTCATACTGGAGAAGCTCTAACAGATGAACAACTTGCTCATCAAATAAATGAAGGACGTGAACTGCAAAACACTCCAGGTCATGTGCTGCCTGCTGGAGTATTCCCTAACCAGATTCGGAACTCTATGGAAGGCAGCCCTTGGAGGTAAGAGACCCTTACCTTCGATCATCAGTCTTTCTTGATTGCCTAGAAATGAGTACAGATTGCTGCTTCTAGCTGAAAAATAATCACCCCCCCTCCCTTTTAAGATGGCTGTGGAATTTCTGAAATTAAGAACCAGTGGACCTTCTGCTATTTAGCAATGGTTAGTCTGTTACATAGTAGTAGTTCCTTTGTGATAACTAAGGAGTTCTAGCTTCTTTGGAAATCTTGAATGGAGATTTGCTCGGGGTATGACCCTGTGGCAACTCTTTAGTTGACTGGCTGTCATATTCTATTAGATCTTATTGCCATGTTTAAGTTGACTTTAACCAAACATCATGCTTTAGAAAACAGAAAAAGTAAATTCCAACACATGCATGTTTCCTTCTACCTAAAGAGGTTGATGGAGGCAAAATAGATGGTACACTTTAGAGTTGAGATAACCTGGAATGGTGACTCAAGTTTTAAATCCTAATCTGTAATTGGCTCAAATTGCCGTTTCAAACATCCAACTGAGTCTGCCTAATCTTTTATAAAAAGCATTCAATCTTAAGTGAAATGGCAAATGGTCATTGCATAGATTGTGATTTCAAAGATTGGTGCCACTTTTTCCATAAACGATTGTGATCCCCCGCTTTCTTGTACCATAGAAGTGCAGGGTTGGATTCAAGTTGGCTACCCACTTGGCCCAGCCAGGGTGGAGATGGGGCTGGTCCCTCAACAGCTATGAGATCTGTTGGATTGGGTAGGGTTCAGATGATGATGAGGCATCTTGCATCTGTGGGAGAAACTTATGCACAAACTGCCCTTGAAGATGCTGCTTGGAGCCTTTGGCCAATGAATCCATCTCACGCTACTCCATCTACCTCTTTCATCCCTCCTGCTGCTGGTGGAAGACGCCCTGGTGGCACTGGTGGTTTACATATGAGCACCACATCACGCACCACAAATGACAACATAGCAAACATACTTGCCATGGCTGAGACAGTGCGGGAGGTTTTGCCCCACATTCCGGATGAGTTGATACTCCAGGTACTGTTTGGATTTACTTTTGTTAACATGTCCCTAGGCTATTCATTTGTTCCTTGTCTTGTGTGTGCTTTTGTGTCATTATCATTTCCTATCATTTTCCTTTACGTGTTTCTTTTTCTTTTTTTCTTTTTGTACTGATTTCCCCGGCTTCTGCATTGCTTCACTACTTGTGATGATCCTATGCAACACATCTCCATTCTGTTGCTAGTCTTCAGTACTGTAGTGTTAGATGTTTGCTCTGGAAACCTGCTCACAAGACTGAATGTTGACTTAAAAGGATTAGGGTTAGTGCATTTTCATTCATATAAATTAGGAGATGGGATTTATAGTGGAAAATATTTTCTGGACTCCCAACTTTTTTGGTATGCGTGCATTACATTTCGAAGCAATTCATTTTCTTAATATAGTATTCTATGGTTTGTTTAATTAAGAATCCAACGCATCAAAACTTTGCAGGACTTGCAGCGAACAAATTCTGCTACTGTTACTGTAAATAATCTCCTGCAAAGGTGAGATGAATATTCTGGAATGGTTTCATGTGCTCATTAGTCATCCTGTCCTTCCATATACTGAGTATCTCTGACGGTTTGGGTTGTGCACGACTTTGCCAACGACCCCAGACCGATTTCTTCTCATTGTGCTCTTACCCTTTCAAATACCCATAAGCTTCAATATATGTACATACCAAGGCATTTGTACTTGAGATGGAAAAGAAAAGGGGAGGAAGAAGGCACAATTTAGTGTTAGTTTCTCGGTTTCATGTGGAAAAATAAATTACGATACATATAAATAGATGGACAGGTTGAGGTAGGTATGTGTGTTACGAGCCTGAAGAGAATTTACCACATCAAGTGAATTTACTCCAGGCTACAAAGGATGAGGCTGCACTGCTCTGTTCTGCATGCATAGTGTACAATTATGAATAAAGTGTATTGTTTGATCTGAGTAGCTCCGGTTAGATTCTGAGGAAACTAATGATTTACTTCTAAAGCATCTCATCAATTGCTAGTTTTCAATCGAAATATTGCAGCCAGTTGTGTTTAGCATCCGCATAGTTCTTTGTTGATGAAATCGTCTGCAATTCATAAATATGTTTTCATTTGTCTGCCTCTGCCCTATGCAAAACCCAATAACAAATGGTGTCTTCCAAATCCATTGTTCACCTGGTTTCTGTCCGAGTAAAGCAGTCGGTTCTTTAAAAGGATTTGACAATTCCTTGTGTTTCGTTATTAATATCTTAAAAATCTAGCCCAAGGTGGATGGATAATCATGGAATGGATCTGCAGATTGTAGAGACCTTTGTTCAGTGAGGTTCCCGTGAGAGCCACCTGTAAATTTACTCGTGGAACAAAATGCTGGATTATGATGCCTCGAAGGGAACAAATCAAAGTTTTCCTTTGGCTTTGCTTTGACTGTGCATCTTACACATGACACACACACCTACCCTCACACCCCAACTGTTTAATGTGTCAAGTTTTGGTCAACGTCTCATATTTAGATGGTTATTGTGTTAATTATTGTTTTTTTTTAGAAATATATTAAAATAATATTTTTATTTTAAAATTTTATTTTTTATGCTGATTTAACAATACAAAAATAATAATAATAATTTGAAGAAAAAAATTAGATTTTTTTGAGAACATGATTATGCCGCAAATAATAAACACTGATTCCTTGTTAGCATAAATGATTAGGCCAGCTTTTGTCCACTTAAAGCTCGGTCATTTAAAAATCACCAGTTGTTCCTTAGCGTTTAAAAATCAGTAGTTGTTCCTTTACTATTTAAATTTGATCCAAATAGTAAACCCTCGACAAACAATTTAGCCACATTTAACCATTTACCTTTAATTTTTGGTTACTTTAAACCTCCCATCCATTTTTACAAGTGAGAGTCACATGATCGATCTGTGCACAAATTAATCTAATCCTTTTATTTATTTACTTATTTCTGAACTCTTAGATGAATTTGACTTTTGAGCATAAATAATAAAAAATATATTTAAAAGGTAATAAAAGTATCTATAAAAAAACTCCATAAGAAATAACAATTCTTTTCGTAAAAATTGAAAAAGAAAAATATTTCAATTTCAATTTTTGGCTTTTTGTTTTTTATATAATTTAATTTATTGTTAAAAAAAATTATTTTTATTTTAAGTCATGCACGTGGCACTTACCTAGACTTTGATTTGGTCAGTTAATGCCTCGTATTCAATCTAACAAAAAAATGGACGGGTAGTTTAAAGTAAAAAAAAAAAAAAAATGAAAGTAAAGGGTTTAAGATGATCAATTGTTTGTAGATGGTTGGGTTGATCAAATTTTAATAGTAGAGAGATAAATGGTGATTTTCAAACCTTAATTTTTTAGCATAACCTGACAAAATCTAATAAAAGCATCCAATTTCAGATTGATCAAAGTTGCAGGAGGTCAACTCTGATTTTTCTTTTCTTACAAAACTTATTTATTTATTTTTTCAAATCAAGCATCTGATTAAAATTATATTAAATAAACTTTGAAAGATATAACTTATCTAATTAGACCCTGAACTTACTCTTTAAAAATTACTAGTTCGAGTTTTACAAATCTATGACCACTAGAATCTTACATGATCATTAACTTTAGAACCCATGAGATTAATTGAATTACACGCAAGCTGATCCAGACATACAGATTAACCTTAAAAAAAAAATACATTAAACGAGGTAAAAACAGGCCACAGATGTCTCCTAAATTCCCGAGCTTTATAATACCTACCATGGTCGGAGCTTTGCATGTAATTAATGGAAGTTGATTGTTATAGGGTAACCTTCGAGAGACAAACAACCTTTTCAATGCCTGTATTATTTATTGCCACAACGCAGTTAAAGTTAAATATTTGCATACAAATTTCTAGAACGGTAACATGGTGGGCAAGAGCTCCAAACACGGAGCCACAGGCATGAGATCAGACGACAAGATTAGGTGTTATTGGGTAATTAGGAAATTAACAAATGCGCAGGCTCATCAGCTCTGTAGCTTTGAAATCCTCACATTTTGTTCTCTTTTGACTTCCTCCACTTGCATGCGCATATCTTGCTTCTCCCATGCCATGGTAATTATTATTATTTTACTCGTATGACTACATTATCTAGCTCTTTGTGTTTCACTTATTTGTTTTTTCATTTTATATATTAGTTCGTTTAATTATTAATTAATCTAGATGTTGGAGAAAATCGATCACCAGTTGCTTAAAACTACACTAGGGACTAGCTCATTTGCTAAGAGGGATCAATAGTTATGAAAATGGGTTACGATTAGTTTAATTTTCTGCCTTTTTTTCTCTCCTCATATTTTGTTCTTCCATTCTCTTAGAAGAGAGAAGCACAGTACTACTGTGGTTTGGAGGTCCCTTGCTGAGAAAACGACTGGTTAAATTAGGGGGGACAAGGCCACCATACCCTAAATTTCCTTCTCACGAGTCTGATCATATCGGTGGACTCACATTTCCTTCTCATACGTCTCTGCTTGGCCCCACAAAATTAACCCTTTTGAATACAAATATAAATAGCAACATAGTCTTCTACATCCCATCACATATAATATCTCGAGCACTTCTTAATCACTTCCTAGTTTCTTGTCTCTCTACGAATCATGCACTCCTTCAAATCCTCACTTTTCATTTTTCTCTTGGCTCTTTCCATGCATGAAGTTTGTAATGCTCGAAATATTGGGGTGGTGAACGAAGGTTTTCATGCAAAAGTCTTGTTCTCTGTCAAGGTTGGTATCCTGAACTTCCATTACCACATATGTCGTAGATTCTTTGATCAGTTATTGCCTACGCCTTCTGTGCGTGTAATTTTATTTTTTTGGGCCTGGTGCGTGCAGGTTGGAGAGAAAGTTGAACACAGTACAGATACAGTTCATGGAAGTAATGATAGAGAGGGCATCAGTGAAAAGAGAAGCGCTCCTGGTGCTGCAATTATGACTCGAGAATCAAAGGATTCAAAGGCTATCACCAAAAGTTCAGGTCATGATCAAAATCCCATGAAGCCTCTTGTTTCAGTTTCTTGGTATGTGCCTCACAAGAAGCACCGTCAAATTGCTGGGTTTCACTCAGATTATGCAATGCCTAGAACACGAAAACCTTCTCATAACTGATCAATTCCCTCTTTAACACTTACATTATGCATTTATGCCCACAATTTCTTTATCTGGTATCGAAGTTATCCAAAATATGTAGCCCTTATACTTCTCTCCGAGACACTGGCAATTTTTTAATCCAAGACACGCACCCATTCCATACAGCTCGAGCAAGTCCTTAACCAATACAGCATTTTTGTCCTTACAAATTTGAGAAGCTACTTTTCTTTATGAAGCTATTCTACTATATATATTTACCTTTTTGAGATTTTATTATACTAATTAAGAATGTAGTAAGTAAGAACTGTAAGATTGTTATTTACTACTGCTCTTCGCCTAGCTATAATTAACTACAGCCAGTATCCCAGCATATTGCTTAGTTTCTCACCCAGTTTTGGACGGAAAAATCTTCTATATGATCCATTATTGTCTCTGATGCTGTTTGTTTGATCTTCTTATAGTCATTAATTAGTAGTATCGATTACGTTTTCAAACACTATTTTCTGACAGGGATGGAACATGCAGGTATTCAGATTCTCAAGTCTCTTAACGCCCTTGTGGTATCGCATAAGGCAACGAATATAGAGGTAATGATACTTAATGCTTTTGACTTTATTTATATATATGCCTAGGGCAGTAAAAAAAGTGAGCAGGTGTTCCTGAACCATCACTCTCATCTTGTCCATGATGAGAGTGAGAAGGGAGATTGATCAGTGCATGATTATCTACTGGTGCCTCTAAGCACTAGTGGGGCTACATTGCATGAAGCAGTAAAGTGCTTTTGAAATAAGATCTGTGCAGTGTGAAAACTGTATAGCACATGTTCTGTCATCAATTTTGGTGTCTGATGTGGCTATCTTGGCTATTATAAATGGTTTTTGATAAACTTCATTCATAGAAAAGGAAAAAGGAAGAAGAACTCAATAGTCATCATCATCATATATATATCTACTGATCAATCATATTCACCGAGAAATTGATCAGCGACCTCTCACAATAATTGATATTTACTGATTACTATGTTAGAGATATAAAATTGATCACCATTGAAGTTGTGATCACATATATTGAAGAATGAAACCAAAGGAAATGTGTCACGCCAAAGGAAATGAAATGGAGATTAATATGATGTGTTGTTCATGTAGGGATATTCAACAAGGCGAGCACTATCAGTAGCAGGATTTGGTTCCAATAATGTCAAGAAAGCCATGGAATCCGGTGAGAACGAAGTACAAGAGGATGCTGAGGTGATAGATTATGAATCACCACATCGGACGCCACCAATTCACAATAGAAAAACCTTAGTTATAGCTGTCTGATATAGTATTTCATGAAAACTAAATTAATGGTCTCTACAACTTTGACTACACACACCACACACACTCTTTGGTATAGGAAACAGAAGGTTCTTAGATTGAAAAAGATTTCAGTAGAAGCAAGCATGCATAAAGGATAAACAATTAGCATTGGCCAGGATATATATATATATATATGTGGGTATTGCATGCGGATGGCTTAGTACGTAGGGAACCCTCAATTAATGTTGTAATAATATTTGTTCTTATCTTTTGGTTCTCATGAAATGGGATATATATTCCATCTTATCTTCTTCTTATTCTTCTTCTTCTTCTCCTCCTGTCGTTGACTTGAATATTAATAAATCTCATGAGCTCATTAATTTAAAAAAACAATGGTGACCAACGGCGAAAATGTGGTCATTAAGTAGTGCTTTTGAGTGTATATTACGTTAAGGGATGTTTGTGATCTAGACATTCGTTGCTAGCAAGAGCTCATATGCTTTCAATTCGCCAAAAAAATAAAATTATCTGACCACTAATTAAATAATTATAGTAATCGCCAATTAAACTACCTTGTAATTATATCTATAAAACTACTATAAAAGTAAGAAAGAGCAATATTATATGTATTTGAGAGAAAATCTAAAAACTGTTGTGACAAATTATTCTTGTTGCACGTAGAAAAACTAAATACAATATAGTTTATTATAGAACATTCAAGAACTAAATAATACACGAATTAAACATTAATTATGAATATTCATGAACCAAACCAACATTCCATTCTTAACAGATGGTTGCGTAATTAATAAATGGTTTTTTAAATAAAATAAAGCTATTAGTTTTCTCAATTACAATGAAATAATAAAAGAACAGATCATACACGTAGAGGGATCCAGTCGTGTAATCCAAGACTCATTGTACTTTTATAAACATATATATATATATATATATATAAATATGCAATCAAGAATCCCAGAATATATGTCAAAAAATGTTTTCTTCATCAGCGATTATAGGTAACTTTGATCCCTTGAATTTTGATTCATGGTATCTTTTCTGAACAGTAGACTAACCAAGAAACATTTCACTCTTGCTTGACATGTAAATGTAGCCGTCGTACTTCAAAAGAGCAGAGTCCAGATCATGCAAAGTCTGCAATCTCAAGTTGGGTTACAGATTTGTTCTCCTACTAAGTAAAAAAAGAAAACGAAAAAGATCTTTGGCCCCAGGCCAGTCCCCGCTCTCCTCCTAGTGTCCTCCGTTCCCAGCCCTGGTGGGTGGTTTGTGCCTTTCAGTTACTGATAGGACCGATGAAGACTACACGATGAATTGTTTCGATAACCTTATTTTTCTCTCCTTGAAGTCAATATTGCTTGTTAATGATCATCACCTAGCTAGCTGGCTCGTCATTTTATGGATGAGAGCTATATATAGCCACATTAATCCATAACCAAGAAAGGCATTAAATTTAATGATTTGAAAGTCACTTTTCAAACTTTGCTCAAATGTGATTTAATTGAGGTCATGGAATTAACATAAGAACACGCATAAGTTATCCTTAGAACAGAGATCCAACTTTTAATCCCCTCGTCTGGAAAATCAACTATTAATTTATACAAGTAGAAATCGTAATTTCGTAAAAACTTTAAGTACAATAGAAGAAACTAACTTGTGGTCATTTGTCTAGTACCGCTGTTCTAGTTTCATAATTAAACAATTTATTTATAATTTAATATAAACTAAAAAAATAGAGTAGTTTTACTTGACTCATTCTAGAAAAATATTATTTATTGGAATAATATATATTGTTTTTTTTGTAATTTTATCCTTTAATATTATATTTATTTTTTATTAAGTTATCATACGTGGATAATAAATATGACAAAGTAACTCAAGTTTTTTTTTTAATATTAGATTAATTGAAAATTAAATTTTATTATTTCTTTTCTTTTTTTTCTATTCTATTATTTTAGCTTTATAATTCAAAAATAGTATTAACTCAAGAAATTAAACCATCTTATAATTAAATGGAACATAACCCGCGGTATAGCGCGGTTGAATTACCGACTATTGTACTTCATGGGTTTCTGAACTCGGGGAATGTAGGGTTAGAGTAACGATAGGTTCTTGAAGGAACAGGACAGCAGGGTGGTTATCATCTCAAGAGTGTCTCCGACCCAGACAAATCCTAGTTAGTTGTAATAGCACAGTACGTAGCCCTATTTCAAAAATCAAGGAAAAAAGTGGAAGCACCATGTCTTAGAAAGTTTGAACAATCAAACTTTAATAAATACATTTTCAAATCCCCAAGAGAAGTTCCGAAGAAGAACACATGCAAAGTGACATATGAACTTGTGATAGTGAAGACAATCACATCAAGCTACAAACATCGGAGATGGAATTAGCCTGCCGTAATTTACTCGAGCTAGACATGCCACAGTAAATCTTGGGGGTTTCGACCAAATCATGCTGCCATTTCAAGAGACAATAATCTTGGGGGTTGCGACCAAATTGTGCTGCCATTTCAAGAGACAATGCCATCATTAATCGTGACAAATCGAGACTTGTAATTAAGCTCACTGAACCAGAAGAGTTTTCTTGTGTGATACATGAATCTTCTCGAGGACACCTTACTCTAGCTAGGAATGTTATTGGGTGGCGCAAGTCATGCCAGTACTGACATCCATGTTCATGAGAATTTAAATTAGTTGATATAACTAATGAGTCTTAATACACTATCATCAGCTATTATATATAATAAATTTACATGATGTGATTTGTTTGATCCATACCAATCTGATGTATATTAATGATTTATATATAAGAAATATATTTTGAGAAATATACTTAATTCAACCCAAGATGAAGGGTTTTTGTTTTCTCTCCCCCATTAATGCACAAATAAACACGTGAAAGGCAAGAATAAAGCTGGACAAAGGGGATAAAGATGGTTAGTTTAATGTTTAAACTAACTAGTTTGTTAATAAGTCATCGATAACTAATTAATCTACAGGATGAAACTATTTGTTAGAATTTATGGACAGCAATTAGGGATAGCGATGAGCAAATTTTGGGAGGACAATTCATTTTCTAACCTTTTTTTTATTATTGTAAATGTTCAGACCATGTATACATCGTCTAAAATTAATAACCGACCATTGTATTAACAACCACATGGTTCAAACTTGAAACAAAAAAAAAACAAACTTTTTTATTCCAAACTTTTACTACTAACCATCATATTAGCTAGCCTCCAGGTTATTTTCTAACTTTATCCCATACATACTGGGAGAAATTGCTCGAAAGAGTTTTAGTTCTACATTAGATTCGGAATAAGATAGAAATTCACTGTCAACAACTGTAAATATTAATTATAACCATGAAATATATGTGTGTGAACGCGTGATGTGTGTGTAAAAAAGTTTAGTTGTGTAAAATCAAAATAAATATTGTTTTTAGTGTGTAATTAGTTTTAATTCAAATCTAACAGCTAATCTATTTTGAAATTAAATTTAATTATTAAAAAAATAGTTAAAAAAAGACTACAATTAATTATATTTTGAAAATGATAACATGTAATTAGGTTAAGGAGTAATCAAGAAGGAGATTATGTTTCATCTCGTCTTGTTCGGGCCCTAGATGCTTTAGGTGAGGTTTCTTGTTGTTGTCGAATGAAATTCAGAAGGGATTTTAAAATCTCTTCAGTTTTCGTAACTCCCATTCTAGATTAAAAATAGAAAAATCAATTTCATGGCATGAATATTCTTTTTTTTTTTTAAATAGCAACAGTATTTATTTTAATTTTAGGCAAGCCCATGTACTTTCCAAGTTCTGGCCCGGCCGCCTCTTTTAACGCAAAAATTCAATTGCTATATAAGATAGTTCTCCATTATTTGAATATTAGTGTATATTTTGAAATGTTGCCGTAGTTATTTGTTAAAATATTTTTTATATTGAAATATATTAAAATAATATATTTTTATTTTTTAAAAATTATTTTTAAGATCAGCGTATCAAAATTATTCAAAATATATATAAAAAAAATTAACAAAACTTAAATTAATTTTTTTTGTGAAATCCCAATCGTTCTCTTATTTCAAGTTTAATAGATATTAATTTAAATGAATATTTCAACAAACACACACACACACACATATATATATATATATATATATATATGTTATGTGTGTGTAATATTTATAATTTTTTAGATAATGATATGTATGTAGATACATAAAATCCAATAAATATAATATGAATATTTAATTTGTTATGTGTTAAATAATAAAATATGAATAAGGGAGAAACCCGACCCGGTGCTATCCACCCTACCTTCCAACCTCATGATAATAAAGGCCTGCCTTTCCCTTTTATCAAAGTGTTGGATATGTTAATAAACTTGGGAGCCCATGGCCCAATGCCCAGTCCCAATGCCCAGTCCCAAGAACTGGACCTCAAGCCTCTGAGTAGGTCGCTGGTAAATCTAAAACAAAACATTCAAGAGAAAGTGCAGTCTTGAATAACAAAAATATGTATATATCATATTGTACTAAACAAACATTAAATATTCTATAAATATATCTATATAATATAAATATATATTTATTGGAGCGATTTCAAGTTAGATTTGACAATATTAATGCTATATTCATTACTTATCGGACAAAATTACTATCTAAAAAGTACTATTATTAAAGTTCATCGAGATTCGGATCAAATTGCCATTAATGCTACTTACCGACTGCATCAGCCTGAGCAGAGTAGAAACAACAAAAGAGAGGGGCATGGTGCCGCAACATAGTGGATCGTAGCCCTTAGGGCTGCAGTGCATGTTGCAGGCACATGGTGGGAAACTGGGAATCGCCACAAACAATCAACGGCCTTCCACATTTTGTTCTTGGGGTTTTATAATTTGCAGCTCTCCCACTCCTGTTTAAATGGGCCTGGTGAAAAGGACTTGTTGTTTTTCTTTAGGGTTAAAGTTAAAGTTTTGCTAACAATATTCCAGCTGGACATTAAAGTTGTTTATTTCTTAAGGGAAAAAAAAAAAAAGGAGAAGAAAAAAACAGAGAGCGATGACGAGAAGAACATCAGAGAGTTGACTGGATCCTGGTTTATACAGGTATTGATCTTGACTTGTATAATAATGGCACATGTACATTGTACAGAGCACTTCAAGTAAAACAGTGGTTTTGGACAGAACACGCAGACATCGAATCGAAGGTTCTAGATCGACATATACAATAGATAAAAAAAAAACCTTACTAAGCTAAACCTGTTAATTAGTTAAATATTTAGGTCTTGAGAAACGGTCCAAATCTGCATATCATAAATAAGTGCTTATAAGAAATAACCTTTGTATTACCTCATAAATTGAGTCCTAATCATGGATTGATTAATTGTTTTTTAATGTGTAATTATATATATACACAAGTTCTTTTTCAAATGTCAAATGCTATCTATTTGCTCTTCATCTAAAATATTCATTTTGCAAGTGTCTAATGGATCCACGGTGAGAGGGTGCGATTTGATTGAAGCAGAATTTGTCAATTCCCTCCTCCTGAAAGTTACAGTAATGTTAAAAAAATGATGATATTATTTTTTAAAATATTTTTTATTATATTTATTTAAATAATATTTATTTTTAAAAAATTATTTTTAACAACAAGATATTAAAACATTCTAAAAACTTGAAAAATTATTTTAAAAAAAATATCATTTCTAAGGCAATTACAAACTTTGAAGATTGCAACCTTGCGTATATATTATAGGATATTCGAATCCAGGCCGCCCGCCTTCATTCATAAATCTAATTGTTCCTAGGACGCAAGAGTATGAAAGTGAATGGTCATATTATTTTCTGTCTATAATAATTAAACTCATGTTGGTCTTTAAAACCGTAATTTGAAGGTTTATTAGAGATGTTATATATATATATATATATATATTGTGTGTGTGTGTGTGTCATGTATCTCTCGTTCTCTCTTTTCCTTTATTTAATATTTGTAATTCTATGGTGTTTGGCCCTGTGGTTAAATAGACATATTCTCTTCTTTGATTTTTTAGTTTAGATTTTAAGATAAGTAGTTATTTTTATTAATTTATTAACTAAATTAGAACTTTAATACGTAATATTTATTCCTTTTATGTTCCATAACTGAACTGGGCCTCAAGCCTCTGAGTAGGTCGCTGGCAGATCTAAAACAAAACATTCAAGGGAAAGTGCAGTCTTAAATAACAAATTGTGCAACTGGTTTCTTTTATGTTCTATAACTGAAATTTTTAGCTTCTAATGTTATATATATATATATATCAGGTTTGATTTGTGGCAGGATTCGGGACAAATTTAATAATATTTATATTCTATTTATTATTTATGAAGTAAAATTATTATCTAAAAAGTAATTTCAGAATTAAATTGCCATTCCTACGCTAATTACTGCAGCAGCCAGAGCTGAGTAGAAACAAGAAAGAGACGGGCATGGTGCTGCAACCGTCTTCAAAACAAACTTTATAACGTACCAGTTCTGCTGTCTTAATTCATTTAATTTAAACGGATTGGTCTGAAGGAATTCAGTGATATATAGTGGTTTTACCAACCATAACTAGAGGATCGTAGCCCTTATGGCTGCAGTACATGTTGCAGGCACATGGTGGGGCTCACCACATACAATCAATGGCCTTCCACATTTTGTTCTTGGGGTTATATAATTTTCATCTCTCCCACTCTTGTTTAAATGGGCCTCTGGTGAAAAGGACTTGTTGTTTTTCTTGAGGGTTAAAGTTAAAGTTTTGCTACCAATATTCCTGCTGGGGGTGAGTTTGTTTTTTGAATAGTTGTTTTTTAAATATTTATATATTTATTTATTATTAAAAAAGTTAGTTAATAAAAAATAATTTTTGGTTAACAGAAAATATTTTTTTATAAAAAAAAAAATTAGCTTGATTTCTATGAAAGTGTTTTTCTTTTATTCTGACTAGAAAACACTTTTTAAAAATTATAAAAAAATTAAAAATATCATATTATTTGTTGATTATGTTAAATTTGATTCTTAAATTTTTAATTATTATATATTTTGTTTGAATTTTTTTAAAATTTTATCCTTTAATATATTTTTTATTTTATATAAATTATTTTTGATATCATATCATCAAAATAATTTAAAAATTTTAAAAATACTTAAAAAGTTATTTTTAAAAAAAATATATCATTTTCACGCAATTACAAACTTCCCATGAGATTGCAATCTTGCGTATATTCTTATAGGATATTCGAATTCGGGTCGGTCCCGCCTTCATTCATGAATCTAATTGTTCCAACAACGTAAGAGAATGGAAGTGAATGGTCAAGTGATTTTCTGTTTATAATAATTAAACTATTGTTGTTCTTTAAAACCGTAATTTGAAGGTTTATTAGAGATGTTAATTACGTGCATATGCTCATTCCATTACTTCAAACCTATTCTGATGAAATATTTTCTTATTAATGTACTGATGCATGCCTATGATTTAAATTTTAAACTAGCACTTGCCTTCAGTCAACTTTATATTGATTTTATAAATTATAGGGTTGTTTAGAAGTGTGATAACAATTATTTTTTAAAATGTTTTTTCGCTCGGAAATATATTAAAATATTTTTTTTATTTTTTAAAAATTATTTTTTATATCAGCACATCAAAATAATAACAAAATATATAATATATTAATTTTAAGCAAAAGATATTTAAATTTTTTAAAAATATTATTTGAAATGTATTTTCATACGGTTCCGTGGCATTGAGAATGTCCTCCCCTCAATAGGAAAGTAGTGGTTTGGATGCTTAATCAAGTTCCTCTCGAAAGGATTATTAATAAAAATTAAAAAAAAAAATAGTGTTTTTATTGCATACCATCTTATAAAATCTTATTCATTATAATATTTTTTTTTCTTTGGTTTTTATTTTTAATCTATGTTTTCATTTTCATTTTTATTTTTATTTTATCTTTTAACATTTAGTTTATTAGAGATTAAGTTCATGATTTGTTGCGATCTATTTTTTATGTGGTTATTTTAGTCTCACAATTTGTGTTGCCGATTTAATGGGTTAACCTGCCAACTTAATTGTTTTTCATTTTTTAATTGATATATTTTTCAATTTTATTCTTACAAATTAGATTTTGTGATTTTTTTTCAATTTATTTTCTATTAGATTATCTCATTTTCATAATCCAAATAATAAGTTTTTAAGAATTAACCTAAGTTAATTCAAGTTGTTTTATTGTGTCTTTTTTAGATTAATTTATTTTTCAATTTATTTATTTTTAAATAAATTAATTGACAATTGTGTTTCATGTGTATTCTTTACATAAGCTATCCTAGTTTCCTTGATATTTGCAAAAGTTTTGGAAGTTTTTTAAAAATTTTAAATAAATGAAGAGTGTTATGCCTTTCAAAATCTTAATTAAGCCATGTTTGTTTCCCGAAAAGTAGTTTTCAGGAAATCATTTTCCAAACTTTCCCGTGTTTGTTTGTCATTAGGAAAGTTGATCAACGAAAAACACTTTCCGGTCAACGAAAAATACTTTCTAGTTAACGGAAAATACTTTCCGATCAACGAAAAATATTTTCCAGTCAATTTCAGTCAAAAAAAAAAATTTGACTTGATTTTCAGGAAAGTGTTTTCCCTTTAGCTGTGTTTGTTTTTTGGAAAGTGGTTTCCGAGAAATCACGTTCCAAACTTTCTTGTGTTTGTTTGCCAGTAGGAAAGTTGATCAATGGAAAACACTTTCCAGTAAAAAGAAAATTTGGCTTAGTTTTCAGGAAAGTGTTTTCCTAAAAAATTTGAGGGGAAAACACTTTCCGGAAGTTGTGAAAAATTTAGAAATGTCATTATTTTCTGATTATATCAAATTCAATCCTTCAAACTTTTGATTGATATATATATTTTATTTTGAATATTTATTTTTCAATTTCATCTCTTAAAATTTTATTTTTATATTAACTTTGGTCTTATTTTATAATTGTATTTGCTTTTTCCTTATCATATTTTTATTGAAATTTTTTATCTATCAAATTTGGTCCTCATTCTTTTGATTGTTACTTATTTTATTTGAAATAATTTATAAAAATGTTGATTATTATTATTTTAATTTCTTCATCTTTTATTTTTTTAATTTTTTAGATTTGATCTCTATTATTTGATTATTATTTATTTTATTTGAGATAATTTATGATTTTTTTTCAATTTCATTCTCATTCAATTTTTAATCTGTAAGATTTGTTGCTCATTATTTTAATAAACTTAAAAAAATAAAATATTAATAAGTTATTTTCAGCTCATTTTCCATGACATAACTAAACACTGGAAAGTGTTTTCCAACTCATTTTCCATGACACTACCGAATATCAGAAAATACTTTCTTGAAATTCATTTTCTTGAAATTCACTTTAAAAAAAAAATACTTTCCAGCAAACAAACAGAACCTTAGAGTAGAAAACAATACCTTCCTGGATTAGATCTGATTCAATTAATATTTTTTTTAATAAATTATTAAACATCTAAAAATAATAGTAATAATAATTTCAGGCAGTCCCGCGACGACGCGCTGCCACGTTTTCTAGTTTTCATTAAAAAAACAAATCATAGCAACCGCGAACCAATAAAATATTGGACGAGAGGATGTAATGCATCCTCAAATTAGATGTTGACAACTCAGGCACTCATTGCCACATTGAATCTCGGAAAAAGGAAAAAGATCATGTCCTCGTCTCCACTCTACAGAGCCGCAGAGATGACGATAACCATTATAATATATATATCTCAGGCGCCGGCAGACAGGATGCACATTCAACAAGATAAGTTCACACCTCCATGTATCATGCCAGACAGGCACCCATGTTGTCTCTTAGCTCAAATTAGCCATCAATAAAAGCAGCATTATTGGCTTTTCTGACCCACCAAAAAATTATGATATCACATAAAGGAGGCCGTGGCCGAGTAACGTATCACCTCTAGAACTATAAATGATTTTTGAAAGAACGTCTATCGTTTTCTCTAGGACATATACTGTATTTACAGTATATTATTATTGTTTTTTATATAATTTTTTATATAAAAATATATATTAAAAAATTATTTTAACATTAGCATATTAAAATGATTTGAAAACACTAAAATTATATTAATTTAAAGTTAATACAAAATATTTAAACTTTTTCAAGAACGCTTTTAAAACGCAAAAACAAACAAACCATTAAAAACATACTTGATTGGAGTTGCCACCACACTAGCTCTTTTTTCAAGTTTTTTTCCTTTACATTTTGAATTTTATGGACATCCATCTTCTATGTTAGGAGGTGATATTCTTTATTGTCATGATAGTATTCGCATTAAAAATAATAAAATTTCTTTTAATCACAACTAATACCTTAAAACTTGTAGTAATAAAAGATGTAATGGATAATTTTTTTATAAAATAGCTTTAGCTTTAGTGTGGTTAGAACTTGTGTGATAAGCACCTTTGTATGGCTGACTTATGATATGATTTTTTAGTGTTATTTTTGTGTGGCTAAGGATGAGATCTAGGTAAACAAGTGTATCTATATATCATATCTTAAAAAAAATTTTATGGAAAAAAGAGATATATCATTAATAAAGAAATTGGTGTACTGTAATAAGCTAGCCATGGTATTTATATTGGTTATTGTATCATGTCAAGTGTATTATTGTGAAAATATTGGTTATAAGTGGTATAGTTAATATAGAAAATAGTGCATACAATGCATATAAAAACATGTATATATATAGAAAATTATGTACATTAAAAATTTGTGTGTGTGACTCCTAAAATTTTAGCCATTCATCCTAAAAGGATGAAAAAATTCCAGTTATTTATATCATTCCCGAACAACTAGAATTTTTTTTTACTCTGCCCTAGAATTATAAATTAGAAAGCTAAATAGAATTATATAAAAATTTAAAAAGTTGCGTGAGAGATGGATTGAATAGTTAATTAATTGCCAAATTTAATACTCACTTCTTTTTCTTTGGATGCGTGGGCAATTTGACAATATTTAATCAAGTTTGGAAGCCTAAAATCTTACAACTACTGCACAATGCAACGATCCATCTTTTGTCCCCGTCTTTTCTCTCTTCCCTCATCCATAAATTTTTTATGATAAAATAAATATTTACTTTATCATCGTTAAAGTTCCCTTGGCAATAAAGAGATACAAAATGAAACGTATTAGTTTTTTTCTTTATCAAAAGTATTAGGCAGCCATAAATTAAGGATCTCGTTTACACAAAACATATGTATTAAACATCGATTTTGAAGCTTTAATTTTCTTTTTTTTCAGTGTATTAAGAGGTTGAATAATAAAATTATATACCATAAATAAATACACCAAACATCAGTGTTCCAACTAATATATATATATATGAGTCTTAAAAAACTTCATACTAGATTTAAGTTTTTCACGGTTGTATCTTGAGTTGAGATAACTAGTTTAGATCTTGTCTAGTAGGTATTTATTTGAAAAATAAAATGAAAATGATAAAGTCTTGAAAAATTCCGTGCTAGATTTAGGTTTTTCATGGTTGTATCTTGAATTGAGATAACTGGTATAAATCTTGTCTAGTGAGTGTTTATTTGAAAAACATGTCCCTTTTTGAAACATGGAACCCTTTAGTGTTTAAGTTAGTAAATGTAAAAGAAGAAGTGTATTGAACATGAGAGTAAAGACGTTTTAGACACAAAAATAATGGAGTGAAGTAGCATGAGTCTACTTGTCTGAGTCTCTCTTCTTGTTTAGTGATATTTGTTATTTATCGATACTCGGGTTCATATAAGCTTACCTAACATGATGGAGAATATTTGATTTTTTAAAAAGTTAAGTTATTAGTTAGTGTACCCCATTTATTGGTGGTTATGTTGGTACTTGAGAGTAAGTTATTATTGGTAAAGGTGGCAGATCATGAAAGTTGGTGCAAAGTCAAGCTTAGAAGTTATTATTATTGGACATGATGAGATTTATTTTCAAGAGTAAATTTTATACAACCAATTATTCTTAACGGAGAAGTATCTTTTAATTGCTTTAACAATGTTGGGCTACTTAAATTTAGATTGGCAACGCAAAAATAAGTAAAATTCTTAATGTTGTTTAGTATTAGCCCATGGGTCAACTTTGAGCTCAAATTTACATTTCTTCATTGCATGGGAGATTAAGTTTATCCTATATGGTTGTCAATTTATGATTTTTTTATATCATCCAACCATATATGTATTAGAGTTATGTATAAGAAGTTATGGTTGTTTTAGTTTTCAAACTTTCTTTATATATGATGTTTGTGTTTCTAAGAGGTTAAAAATATGCTAATTATTTATCTAGTTTTATATCAAAGACAGTTATTTTTATCTCAATTTTATCATTTTGGGCTTTTCACTTTAAATTATGAGCGAAAACTATCTATTTATGGGAGTGAAATGTTTTTAATATTCTTATGATCCTGGTATCATTTCAAGTTGCAAACTTAAGGACATCCATATGATTAATTTCTTTATTGGAGCATCCAAACAAAACAATAAGAAAATTAACAAAAAAGAAGTAAAATAATCAAAGGAATACTTTTCTCTAGATCACCGTTTTAAGACATTATATTAATTTGGATATTCAAAAAAACCACAAATATCTACCCTAAAAATGTAAGAAAAAAACATTACATGTTGGAACTAATACATACCTGCTCGCTGTTGATTTACTTTTTTTCACAATGGTTTTTCTTTTTTTTTAGGTCATTTGTACGTGAAAAAATGACAAAAATATGTCATAAAAAACCTAAAAGCAAGAATAGCAACCACGAATAAGACATTTTCATAATTATATTGATGTAGCTAGGAAAAAAAACAAATATTGGCTGATATTCGGATTTTTTACATTCCTTTAGGCATGTCCGAAATTCTCAAATGGCCAACAATTCGTAACTCTTTTTTTTTATTACCTTATTCCTAGTAGAAATACTAGTGTGGAAAATTAAAAAAAATTTTAAAAAAATTAAAAAATATTATTTTAATATATTTTTTAAAAAAGTATTTTAAAAAATAATAATAACATTAATTTGAGTCATGCATAGAGAATAGCAGGCCTCCGAGAGGAAGAACATGGAACAGTATATTAACTTGATTGAAAATTAATTACAAGGCTATAATTATGCCCTTTATGCACACACTATAGTTCCTGTTATTGTGTATCAAAAGTACATCGTATCGTTCGAACTCCATTAGTGGGCAATGTTTTCTTTCTCTGTCTTGGATTTGGTAGAGGAGTGGATTGGGCAATTAGATTATATGACGGCCATTAGGACCACTAGCTCCACCATTGTGCACCACAAAAGTCGGGGAGGCCACCAAGCAGGGCGGTGGTCCTCTCATAGGTCATAACAGACTGATATGCTGCTAATAATCTTAGCTGCGTTGACAATGAGAGTGGGAGGGGTCATCACCATTTTATACCTAACCTCTTTTTGGACGTCCAACTAATTAGTAATTATTATTGATGATAACGCAAGGATGTGGATGCCTCTTACCTCCTTTTCTTTACCGTTTTACTCTCTCTCTCTCTCCCTCTCCCCCTCTTTTCAAGTAGTTTTTACCTCTTGGTGCTTTAACTTAATTGGTCATGACGGACGAAGAAACACTAATTGAGTAGCGGAATTCACCGTTCATCTCCACCCATATCACAATAATTTTTAATTGATTTTATCAGCTACATCCTTGATTATAAATTTTAGATTTATAATTTATTTTTTTATAAAATTATTCTCGTTTCATGGATTTAGCAAGTTAATTCAAATTAACACGAGTTATTTTTTTATTATATTTTTAATTGATTTTTTTAAAATATATATTTATAATTCAACGTTGGATTGATTGTAAATTTTAATCCATAATTTATTTAGATTTTTTTATGAAATTATCGCGATCTCATGATTCGGGTCGAGGATTTGACAGATTAACTTAAGTTGATCCAAGTGAATCTAATGTGTTGCTAACTTAGTATTAAAAAAAAAAAGATGTTGTGTTGTATATTTTTATATAATCAAAAAATATTTTTATTAGTTATTCAAGTTGTTTTTTAATTAAGTTGTGTTGTAAGACTTGTCGTAGGCTTGCGATTTGTGTGCGTGTTTATTTATTCTGTTATTATTATTTTATAATTTATATTTTCATGGTAGTGTTAAAATTGAAGGAAAATATTAAGATAAAATTATAATGGGTTATTTTACTTTACTTTTGCATTGTTGTAGTTCTCTAATTGTTGCTGGAAAACCTCTTTGAGGATTGCAACGACATTATTACGAATTGCATCAAATAGATTTTCAGCATTTGATGTTGATTAGTTCTTTAATTTGACATTTTTCCCTGTTTCTTCATTTTGCGACTTCTTATGTAGTTTGGTATGAAGTTTTTGTGAAAATGGTATGGAATGCAATATTTTAATATTCTTTTTATAGTGTCATGGAAATTAATTGAAATCATCGTGAGAGATTTTATATACTTATACATGTTTGACATCCCTTTTCCTTTAATTTTTGTTTGACTATTAATTTGTTTTATGAAATCAAGAAGGTTTAATATACAAAAGTAAAAGAATTTAAAATTAACTTTGGGAAAGCACTCTAGCTCCACGCTAAAAAATATTATTCACTTGAACAATATAATGATGATTTTGTTTATTCACCTAAAAAAATTAACATTGGCTTTCAAAAGCATTAAAATTTTTTTATATGGTTCGTTAGTCATTATTAAATTGACTAGAAACAAATAAGTTTTTTCATTGCAATTATATAGTGAATTGATCAAAATATTATTGCAAGCAAAAAAATCTAAACTAACATTAAGGGGTATTTTAGTGCTTGCACAAAGGTTTTTTATGTTTTATAATATCATATGAGGGGCAATTTGGTTTGAGCAAATATAAAAATAAAAGTAAAAAGCATTGTGAAATAATTAAAATACCTTAAAAACAAAAAAAAAATGGAGTCGAAGGGCTTCATAATAGTTTTTTTTTGTTATTATAAAGTTAGCTCAGGGGCAATTTAGTATTTGACCAAATAAAAATATAAAAGTTATTATTCTTTGGCTCTTTTATAAAAGTTTTATTAGTTTTTAATTCCATTCCTTAATCCAAATTAATGATATTATATTTTTTATTTTGGTCCTCATTGTTTTGATATCTAATATTTTTCTTGGTCCTCTTGTAAAATTTATTATTCTTTTTAATTTCATCTTTCAATCAAAAACTTGTTTTTTTTATGTCAATTTTTATGCTCATCTTTTTGATTTTTTGAAGGTTAGTTTTCTAAATAGATTTTTTTTTCTTTTCAATTTATCCCTTCAATCAAATATAAAATTTATTTTATACATAAATTTTTATTTTCATTTTTTTAATTGTTATTTTTTCAATCCTTTTGTATAATTGAATTTTATTTTTCAATTTCATCCTTTAATATTTGATTTATTGGGATTTGAACTTTATGATTTTTTCAAATATGGTGCTTCGAACTAATGATCCAGGTCATATGTTTAAAGAGTTAAAATGAGTTTTTTTTTTTTTAAAAAAAAAGCTTTATAATTCTTTTAAATTTTTTATTGGGTTATTACAATCTCATAATCCGGACTGCGTGTTTGACGAGATATTTCAAGTTGACTCAACCTTGATTACCGAGGTTACAGGTTTGTAATGCCAACTTAGGTTGATCATAACTGATTTTTTGATGGCCTTTTCTTATCTTATTTCGTTCTTCTGTTTTTAATGGGCTGTAAATCAAGATATTTTGCTTGTTCTCTTTTGAAGAAAATATGTTTATTCGAGTTATTCTAATAACTTTTCTTTTCAAACTTGATCTATCTATTGTTATTTTTTTTTATCTAATTTTAAATAAATCTAGCTTATTCGATCCAATCAAGTTCATGATTCATGCCACACATTTGTCGTTTACAACAGTTAAACATCTGTTTCTATATAAAAAAAAATAGTCTTGCTCCTCTGACAAATTATGACCACCAAGAATAGGATATACTATTTTATATTTATAATTTTTTTATTTTCTTATCCGATCATAAATCTATTTTTTATCCCCTTCATGTTGCTTTTTTCTTTTATTCAATTTCATGTAAAAACACAAATTATTTGTAAATATTTTTTTACTTCTCTTTTTTTTTTGTGAAAGTTTATATTTTTTTTATTCTAAAATTTAAAAAAATCCTTGAAACTTTATCAAATATCTTAATACCTTTTCTTATGAACTTTCTTTTCCTCCCGACTTTATACTTTTTTTTTTCCATGACATTAAAACTTGGACATAAATCCTAAAAAAATTCATTGATGTTTTTTTTTTTGTTTTTTATTTTTTATATGCACAAATGACACATCAAACACGAGTTATCAAACACGTTCTAGAAAAAAAAAGAAAAAAAACATATAATTATTTGAGAATTAGCATCACAATTTCTAACTTGAGAATTTGAAAGTCAACAAAGTACAAGTCACTTGTACTTACCCTTCAGAGCCTTTCCCCCCTCCTAAAGGCTAAGCACCTAGCCATTAAAGAACATTTTAGAGGAGGATTGGAAAGAAACAAGTTTTGGAGGGAAAAAAAAGCTTACTTTCATCGATTTTCTTGACATTCTAGCTTACTGAGTAAAGTTTAGAAGTCAACACATAAAAGACACATGCACTTGCACTTTTAAAATGGATCAAAACTTAAAATAATCAATTTCAAATAAAAAAAATAGACGGAAGGGGATCCAATTCAAAATTGAAAAATTAGTTTTCAAGTGAAAAATGTTTTTTATTTAGTTATATATCAAAATAATATTTTTTTTAAAATTATTTTTGATATAGTAGAATAAAAAAATTTAAAAATAAATATAAATAAAAAAGGTTAACTTTTGACAAAATTTTATTCAACCGCACTGCAAAGCGGTCGGATCTGTTTGGGAACGTGATTACGATTGTTTTTTAAAATATTTTTTATTTAAAAATACATTAAAATAATATTTTTTTAAAAAAAATATTTTTGATATCCATGCATCAAAATAATTTGAAAATATATATATAAAAAATTAAAATAAAATAAATTTAATATTTTTAAAAAATACTTTCATAATATAAAAATAAACAGGGTTAACGGCTGTACCATCTAACTTTTTCATGATTAATCTGCCTTGAAATATGTAGTGAAAGCACGTGAGGGTCTGAAGATTCTGAATATCTAACCTAAAAACAAACAAATCGATGGATATTATTCATGAAATTAATTGCCTTTCTTAACCGGCTTGGTTTTACACACCGTATAAAAAAATTTGGTCTTGCATAAGATTTTGCTCGCAAGACTGATGCATCTTACTTACAGGACTCCATGTTTCTACTGATTACCAACTTATAATTAATTTCCCATTCACCAGCATCGATTTCAAGGAGAAGACAAGGGATACAGGTCATGCAGATTTAATACCTCACGGTCTATAAATTAATACTATGATATATAATATACCAAAAAATATGATCCTGTACCTACTAATTCTACTCGATCGTTAATATTTAAAGATAAAAGCCAATAACATATAGTCTGATGTGATCTTGGATTGAGTTCTTAAATAAAAAACGATGAGCGCATATATATATATATATATATAAAAGTCTTAACACAACCCCATAAATATGTTCACATGTAAAAAAAAAATGCGTTCATGTATGGCAAATGATTCAATACAGCTCAATTAATATAAACAAATTAATATAATATAACCAAACATAATTCACAACTCACAAATTAAATTATGACAATATTCAACACGCATTAACGAATCAAAACCCAACAAGTAATCACAAATTAGGCTCAAAAATAACCTTCATGAGTCGCAAGAGATGACCGGAATGAGAAGAAAGTTGATGGAAAAATAGAAAAAAAAAAAAAAAAACTAGCACGTGGGATGAACGCACAATGAAGCTATCGGTGTTGTGGCATGTTTTTCTCGTGCTCCAATGAGTCCACGGCTGTCTGAGCTGGTCCACCGGTTGCTCCTTCTCTCCGTTTTACTTCATACATTGGCGATGTTTAGTGTGTGAGATCAGTGGTTACAAAGTTCTGGTTTCTTCTTTTTCAACGTTGCACTATTTGTTTTTTGTTGTTGTGTTTTTAATGCCTTTATGTTGCTCTTGTTTCCACTGCTGGCTGATGGGAGTAATTGCCATGAGTGGTGCTTAGTGGCTGCGTGGAGGTTGGCCGGGAATGGTGGAGTTTTTTGGTTGGAATCTTGTTGGGTTTATAGCTTGAAAGGGATGGTTGGGAGTGTATAGTAATTGTTTTTTAAATTATTTTTCATTTTTAAAAAATATTAAAATAATATATATTTTTAATTTTTTAAAAATTTATTTTAGATATTGGTATATTAAAATAATTCAAAAACACTAAAAAATAATTTAAAATAATTTTTTTTAATAAAAAAAAATTGAAATTCACTTCAAAACACCTAATATAGACTAGTTTGCTTAGCAAGCCGTGGGGAAAATATTGAACAATTAGTTTTTTTCCTTTTACTTTTTTTAGCTAGGGTTTTTGCCAGTATTTCCTTCTTTAATTTGTACATGCCTCTTTTATTCATATTGGCTAGGTTTATTTGCAAAACAAAAAAATAATTAAAAAAATAATGTTATATTGTTTTATTCTTATTATAGATTTCTAATTAATTGGATTTTTTTAATGGGGTAGGATCTCTTTCAATTTACTTAATTCTTGTTTTTATTTTTATTTCTCTCTTTTGTATAATACCCTATTATTATTTTTTAGTCCATAATAACATCACTCTGTGGACACAATTTTGAAAATTTGTGTTTCTACACACTCCCTTTGGTCTCCTTTTTTTTTTTTTTTATCTCCCTCCCTAAACTCTCCTTTTTTTATTATCATCATGATAGAAATTAAATTAAATAGCAAAAATAAAATTGAATTGAAAGTATAACTTTTAAGAACACATAGAAAAACTAACCGGTTATGACAATTATATTCTTTTTATATTACTTATCACATAAAGTCAAAAACTAATAGGTCATCATGACAGTGGTATTCTTTTTATAATACTTAGGATATAAAATCATTGAAAAATCTACATTTTTTTTATTTTATATAGTAAGTTTATAAATAAAAATAATAATAATTTTTTTTTAAATGAAACAGTCTTGTCACTAACCTCGAAACAATTTTAAAAAATCAGAACATGAAATATTTAAACACCTATTTTTTGTTAGTTTATTCTGTAATTGTAATGTACTTTCACTTTTTATAATTTTGACGTACTCTATATTTTATATATCATGAGGCGTGATGTCCAATGTACGTGTGATCTCGTCATCGGATTAATTTCTGTGGACGAGTTCTGATTAGTTTAAAGCACGCAAATTATGGTACAATCGAACTTAAGCGTTTCCTCCGACCGTCGTATTAACGGTGGTATTTAATAATAATAAAACCGCATGTGGTCATTAAACTAATGGTTATGGAGGTATCATTTCTGGGTTATGCATTTGATAAATATTAATTGCACGGAAATCTATAATTTTCATATCATTGCTCGTTGCTTGATGCTTGGATCTATGCCGTTAGTACGATAATGATTATTAATTAATTACTTGGTACATTTTTTTTAAAATATATTAAAATAATATTTTTATTTTTAAAATTTAAAATGTTTCTTAAAAAAACAATAAAAAACAGTTCAATCATAATTGATTTTGTTTGTTTTTATATTTTAAAAATATTTTTTCTTTAAAAAATATTTTATAAATATTTCAGATCATTAATATCTTAATATTAACAATAATTTTAAAAATAAAATAAAAATATTATTTTAATATATTTTTAAATAAAAAATACTTTTTAAAACTATTCATAATAATAACCTCAAACACCACCTAAATGCTTGAAATGACAGCGCGATCACGTTGCAAGATGTTTCGAGGAACTTTTATCTTTTTCTTCCTGGGAAAAAAATCTTGCTTGACTTTCGTTCTCCTTGCTCGATCTATCGAGATCACAAACAGTGATAGCAAGAGGTTGGCTTTATCTTTTTTTTAAAGCTCTTAAGTTGCTAAGTAATGGTGTTCCATTTAGTCTATCAGTTCTACACTTGTCAACGGTTTCACGATGGAATATGCAGTCCCGGCGAGCATAGACAGAGTAAAGAAAATTAGAGAAGATGATATAATTCAAGTGAAATCTAGATCCTTGAAAAAGAAAAAAAAAACCCTAAGTTACAAATTATTGATAATAATAAATTCAACTTTGAATATGAAAAATTAAATTCTAGTTTATCACGAAAAAAATTGTCAATAGAAACTTTGAAATTAATAAATTATTGACATGTAGACCGAATTATATATGAAGTCTACTCGTAATTGATGTTCAAATCATGTTACGTTTTGTAATTCAAAATGAATATTTTAACATGAAATATTAATATATTTTAAAAAACCAATAAAAAATTATTCTCAAAGAAAAATTTATAATTCAAAATAGTTTTGTGGATTAGATAATAGATTTGCAAGCTCATGAGTTTAGGCCTATGTTTGATTAATAAAATAAATATTTGCTATTAAATTTCTGTTTGATCAATAAGTTTTTTTAGTTATTAAAAATAATAAATACATTAATTATGTGATAAGAATGAATGTTATAATGAATAATTCATTAACTATAAACACTCATTAATATATTTTATGAAACATATGAATATTCATCATAATTAACAAAAAAATTTATAACTATAAAGATTGATGAATGATGACAAATTAATATTTTGATTTTCCAGTCTTATAAATAAATGTTTTGGATATGTGAAAAGTGTTTATAAATAAGTTAATGTAGCTTAGATGGTTGTTAAAGAAAGTAATTTTGTAAAATTCAACTATTGAAATTGATGGATTCCAAGAGAAATGTAAAACAAAACACTAAGTATTTATTCTAGGGGTTGAAATATAAGTAGTAGTAATAATAGTAATAATAATAATAATAAAAAAAAAAAGATAGAGTCTAAAATGTGAAGGGAAGCAAAATCCTGAATTTTATTTTTTTTCCGTGTCCTTTTCCCTCGGTTGGATAATTAATGTTTAATGGATACTAATGCCTGTAAAATCTGGCTTGATGCGACGGATCAATCAATCCACAGCATATCAATCCGAAACCGGAAACCCAATATACAGGTCATCTTGCACCTACGGATACCGGGGGACAGAAAGCTCTGGTGCGGCCAATTTTTGTGGACCCATCAGCATTGATAATCACCATCCAGGCTTCCATCACGCGCCCATAAAAGTCTCTTCAGGCCACGCTGAAGCAAGTAGGGGGAATAGCGCGTGGAGGGGGGGGGGGCTGAGTTATAAATCGTATATCTGCGCGTGGGATGTTATTGCGGCCGAAATTCCAGAAAAGGCAAACGGCACAGGAGAAACGCCAGGTCGTTTTCGAAGTAGGAATTCTCGTTGCGATGGCAACTGGGGCTCCGGCCGAAATGCTCGGAATATTCTTTTCAAGTCGCAATTATTCTGACTGAAATTTGATAAACTCCAAAGTTTTGGCACTCTATTTTCTCTTCAATTCTCTGCCATCTTAATCATATCTCTATCATCATCTCTGCTGAATAACTTTTAGCGGCACAAAACACGATTGCTTTTAAGAGTATCTCTTGAAAATCATATTTCAATCCCTATCGTGTTTATTTATTGCTAGGAAAAAAGATTATAATTTTTTTAATATATACAAGCATTTTTTTTATTTTTTATTTAGCTACTGTCATAAATTTAATAAAAAGATCTTTAAGTTAAAAATATAACTATTTTCATGATAATTTTCAATTCAAATGAAATAAAATTAATATTTTATAGCTATATTACCGCAAATATAGCGTATTAAAATGGCTGTTATAAATCATGATTTTGTTTTTTTTTTTAATAAAAATAATTATAATCTTGATGTATTTTTTATTTTTTTTAGTGAGGAAATTCTTTTTTGTTTTTTTACAAATAAACATGTTTTCAGTTTCTTATTAGAAAAAAAGAAGAAGAAAAACTAAAAATTAAAAAAAAAATAGATTTTTTAGTTGCTGAGCATTTCTTATATATCTAGAAATTATTTATTTATGTTCAAGAGTAAATCAAGGCTAGATTGTTGATTGTAAAAACAGTGATCTTAAATTTGGTAGTCAATAAAAGATGCTCGGAGAGACAGGATAAGATGTCCTCACAAAACTCATGTATTATGAAAAGCATTAAAAATGAAATAAATAATTTAATTAATTTTTATTAAAAAATGTTTTTTACCGAGTGACGGGAAATTTTATCTTGATATATGAACAGAACCCGTGTGCTAGTGACTTGTTATCGGCCAATCATATCATGCCATGTATGAAAACTTTAAGGGAGAAGTGCTTTATAGCATCAAGAATATATTTTGAGGGGGTGAATTTTTTATTGACAAAGAAAAAGGAAAAAATTAGAGGGAATTGATGCTTTTTTATTTGGAATTGTGGGAACAGATTAAAAAAAAACAAAATACAATAAACTTAAGGGATAAGTTAGAAAAGTGTTTAAAGGGGCAATCAACAAATTTTTATGTGGACTTGTGTGAAAAAAAAAGTACAAGGACTAAGAGAGAGCTTGCAAATACCCCCTTCTTCACATATATTAAAATTGATTGAAGAGCTATAAAATCTAGATCAGAAAAAATATATTAAACTTAACCGTAAAACAAATTTGATAAAGTTCATGATGTGAATGGTGAATAGAAGAGTTTAAATAGTACAATATTTTTCAAATAAAAATAAAAGGGTAGTTACTTGAATAAGATGAGAGGATATTTACTGTAAGTTATTTTTAACTTTTTTATTTAAAGTAAAAGGGAAGGTAACAAAAAAAAACAGACAACTAACATTTTAACAAAACAACAATAATTGCATTAAAGTTCAACCAATTTCATTTTATATTGTTTATTTTTTATCTATCGTTTTAAGACTTTTTTATATATTTTATATTTTAAATTTTAAATTTAAGTTTTTATTTATTTTAAATTAATATAATTTTTATTTTTAGATAATTTTGATGTGCTAATGTCAAAAATATTTTTTTAAAAATAAAAATAATATTATTTTAATGTATTTTTTAATGAAAAATATTTTAAAAAATAACCACAACTATACTTTCAAACTGACTTTTAAATTAAATGATAGTATAAAAAAATTATTACAAATTCTAAAAAAAAAAAAGGGAGGGGAATCATAGGAGAGTACTTAAAAATAGCAAATTTCTTACCAAAGGTTTTTTGGCTGTTAATCAGTTCTTATGCCCCACTGATTAACTTGAAATATACTAATCCATGTAACTCCGTCAGACAACTCAGAAAGAACCTTCCCCAGATACTTATTATGTCATCATTCCCTTTGATTTCCTTTTTTTCTTCAATTTTGATATGCAAAACTCCTTCAATCATTCAGTAATAATCAGTTAAAAATAACAAGAACCAAATAATCAAGAGAAAAGAAAGGTCATAGCCAATCTTCCTAATACAGACAGAAAAGGATAGAAGCTCTTGCTTATGCAGCAAAAACTCTCCTTTTATTCGACTTCTTTCTACACAGTCCAGAACGGCACCTAAATTTTTGTTTTTTCTCTCTGCGTGTAGTAAATAAGCTAACAGCAAAAAAAAAAAAAAAAAAAGCCATTGACAACTGCATCTAAAGCACTTCTTCCTTGGCTCTCTTTTTTCTGTCTTGTTACAGAGTCCCTTCGTCTCCATCTCTCCGCCTCTGTACCTCAAAACCCGACTTGGGTTTGTCAGTCTCTGGTCTTCACTTCATGGGCTTATGGTAGATTTTTATTACGGGTTTTCTTGGTTCCTGTGGCTGAGATTGAAGTGACCCCACTTGAAATTTAAAGCGACAAAGCTAAGAAATTTATCTCTGCTCTCATCACTTCTTTTGTTTTATGAGATGTTTTCGAGCTGCTCTGTCCTGAATTGAGTGTCTCTGTTTCGTTGGACAATTGGATTTTGCTTCATTCACAGCTCTCTTTCGTTCTAAAGTCTGTAGTCTTGTTTTCTTTTCAACTTCTTGATGCATGTCGATTTCACAGCTTAACTTTGGTTTTGAATAAATCAAGTAAATATTACTTGTTTGTTTTATACCGAGTTACTTTTTTTTTTCTCTCTATAGTTTAGTGGTGAGTTTGAATTCTTTATTGGATTTGGGATGGATTTCAAGTAAAGAGTGGATTTTTAAACTTGTTTTCAATTTTCTTCTTTTAAAAAATCATATTAGTTCTGTTTTTTGAGATTCGGAATCTTGGTGCCGGCTGGAGATTCTTGCGTGGACTTTATGGTTTTTAGTAGAGAGAGAGAAAGATAGAGATTGGATTATTTGGTGAAAGATAGAGAATTCATATGGAATTGAGTATGGGAATGACTTCAAGAGTGGAGGTCGAGGAAGACAGTGACAACAATAAAGGAAGTATGTGGGATTTAGATCAGAAACTTGATCAACCCATGGATGAGGAAGCTGGAAGGCTCAGAAATACGTACAGAGAAAAGGTACTGTAGTATTACAATTTCCCTTCTCTCTCCCTCAAACTGCAAACTAATAAATGGAGTTCAATTGTGCTTGTTGACGTCGGACAACACATGCTCCTTGTTAATGCCATTTCCCCTTCCTGAGATGAACTGATTTAGAGACCAAAACACTTATATCTGCTTGAATTTCCATTTGCAGACCCGTTTAACCTTTTCCTTAAATCACAAATGAATGAATTTAATCAGCTATAATCTCGTAACAAGGATGCTGACATTTTTGGATATATACGATATTTCTAATTTATAGATGCCTCAATTATTGTTTAATTAATTCAGTTGATTTTGGTGATTTGATGCTGATTTCTATTTTGTTTGCTAATACAATTCGGTTACTTTCAGAAGTTCTCAGCGCTTTTGCTTCTACGGCTTGCCTTCCAGAGTCTTGGAGTGGTTTATGGTGACTTGGGAACTTCTCCCTTGTACGTGTTCTACAATACATTCCCTCATGGAATCAAAGATCCAGAGGATGTGATTGGAGCTCTTTCATTGATCATTTACTCGATCACTCTTATCCCACTCCTTAAGTATGTCTTCATTGTGTGTAGAGCAAATGACAATGGTCAAGGTAAACCAGTTTCAATGCATATGACTTAGGAGTTGTGTGTTGTGCTGATTGCACGTAGCTCTGATTTTGTGGATTTATGATTTTGATTAGTGAATTTATGGTGCTATACCTAATGATGTACTGGGATGATTTCTTCCATTTTTGCTTACCTCCGAATCCCAATCATAAAGAAAATACTTTTAGAAGCGCGGATGCTATCTTGCTATTTTCGCCTTTTTGTTGCTCGAATAGTAGTGGTCTTCATAATTTTTCTTTGTTTTTGTAGTTCTCCTTGCATTGCTACAGACTTTGATAGTTAACCATGCCTGTTCCCAAGTGATCAATTGTTTCCTTCATAATTTTTTCAGTGGGTCTTGTCTGTTATAGCCCAGTGAACTGAAAGAAAACATTTTGACCTCATTTTAAACATGCACAGTATAGTGATGTTCTCGTAAAAACTCATGTAAGAATGTCAGGTTTCAACAGTATATTTTAATTTGAATGTGTGCCTAGTGGAGCTTGCATTTGAAAATTTTTCCTGCCTCGGCTATGATGAGGGACACAGTACTGGAACTTATCCTCTTCATGGAACAGGTGGAACATTTGCTCTATATTCATTACTTTGTCGGCATGCTAACGTAAGAACTATTCCAAATCAACATCGGACAGATGAAGAGCTTACAACATACAGCCGTTCCACTTTCCATGCACAATCTTTTGCTGCTAAAACTAAGCGATGGTTGGAGAGATATGCATTCCGAAGGAATGCGCTTCTTATTCTTGTCCTTGTTGGCACTTGCATGGTGATTGGGGATGGGATTCTCACTCCAGCAATATCTGGTACCTTGATGCCTAACTCGTAAATTTTGTTTGTGTTTGTCTGTCCATATATAAAATGCTTATTGCTTTGACATAAAATGGATGGGTGTGATTGCAGGTTTGTGCATATGTAAAAACCTTTCAAAAATTAGCAAGATATCTAGTTCTTATCCTGAGAAGAAATCATAGTGGTTTGTTTAATGTGTATTTTACAATTAATTTTAATAAGTGTTCTCCAAGTGCTTCAATGTTACAACATATTTTTATACATTAGAATGTTTTTGATTTATTATTATGAAAATGTCTTTGGATGCTTGGGTTACTAATGGGATCTGTTGGTAAAGAAATCCAATTGATGTATTTACACCTGAAGAGCGATTAAAGGATAAAAGTTTCATGCGATAATCTGGCTATTAGCATGTACTTGTGGTATATCTGGGGTTAGCCTGTGTTTCTTTACCCATCAGTTCATAATAGTTTTTATGTATTTCAATTCCCTTGGAAATGCTTAACTACACTTCTATGACAGTTCTTTCAGCATCGGGCGGGATCAAGGTAAACCAACCCAAACTGAGTAATGGTATCTTTCTACTCCTGACAGTCAACAAAACCTTATCTTTACTTTTGCCTCTCTGCAACAAATTGTGTTGTTTCTTTGCCTTGATTTTCTAGCAATTTTGAAGTTTTGAATCTTTAAACCAATTTGTTTTCTTTGGTGCAGATGTAGTCACAGTTGTTGCTGTTGTAATATTGGTGGGTTTGTTTAGCATGCAACACTATGGGACGGATAAAGTAGGCTGGCTCTTTGCCCCAATCGTGCTGCTTTGGTTTCTGTTAATTGGGGGTATCGGCCTGTTCAACATCTGGAAATATGATACTAGTGTTCTGAAAGCCTTTTCACCTGTATATATTTACCGGTATTTAAGAAGGGGAGGTAGAGATGGTTGGACCTCCCTTGGAGGGATTTTGCTCAGTATAACTGGTAATTATCAAAATGAATTGGTGGCTCCATACTTGTTTGAAGTTTAAGTACACAAATCCTTTTCTGCCCTAATGTTTAAACCTTTTAAATTTGTTAAAATAAAATCTAAGATTATGGCTGCATACTGATTTTTATTCTGAACTGTTACAGGTATAGAGGCACTTTTTGCTGACCTCGCCCATTTTCCGGTTTTAGCTGTACAGATTGCTTTTACAGTAGTTGTTTTTCCTTGCCTTCTTTTAGCATATTCTGGACAAGCTGCTTATCTTATGAAAAACAAGGAACACGTGGTTGATGCATTCTATCGTTCTATACCAGGTAAAAATTCTTTCACAGTTGAATTTCCTAGACTTCTTTTGTTGCTTCTCTTTTTCTCTGATTACTTTTCATCTGTCTCCTGATATCTTGCTTCATTTCCCGCAACTTCTTATAGTGAGTTGTTTTTTATGTAAGCATTGTACTGATATGCAATTAAAAAATAGAGCAAGAGAAGTAATGAGAGCACAGAGTAACAGAAGAAGTTCTCTTGTGGGCTGTGAATTTTGAGGCCTGCACTTATTATATGTAAGAAATGAAAATTTATAAGTTCTCCTTCAAAGAGAGATCTTGGGGATTAAGAATACCTTGCAACTCAAGAGAGAATGGGAAATCCAGTGTTTAAACTCAAAATTTTATATGTTGGGCTCACTGTTAGGCTGTGGTGAAACTCTCAGATATGATATGATAAAAAATGATTCATGGTCACTGAAAATCATTGTTTGAAAATTTATTATCCCGGTTGTTTGAACAAATTGCTAGAATAACTTTCATTTGGAGAAGCACAAAACATGTATGAGAATTATAAGTCCCGTTTTGATTTTGAGATTCATGAAAAGTGGCTAATGTGGGAATTTCAGATCTCGTTTATCTGAAATAAAACCTTAGTAGTTATTCAAGGATCTCAGAAAAGGAAAAGTCCATCAAGAGTATCCAGATGCTTTATGGAATCCTCATGGATTTGCATGAAGTTATCCTAAATGCTTGTAATATGGAATTAAAAAAATCCACACGGCGTACTTTACCACAAACATATGGTTCGACCATAAAAATTTTGGGGCCAAGCTCAAAGAACAATTTCCTGTGTTGGCCATAGTTTTATTTTTTAATACTCGTGACTGTTCAGGCCTTTGTAGCTCCACTCCCCGATGAATTTCTTATTGTAGCTTGAAGTTCTTAGTAAGGTTGTGATACCATCCTCACAATAGTCTTGCTCTTCCCAAAGATACAAAATTTTGATAAAGGTGTGTCAATGGACAGATGCTAATTCACACTTCTTTCTTTGCAGATAGTATATATTGGCCAGTGTTCATTGTTGCAACTGCAGCTGCTGTGGTCGCAAGTCAGGCTACCATATCCGCAACTTTTTCAATAATCAAGCAAGCCCTTGCACTTGGATGCTTCCCAAGGGTCAAAGTTGTACATACATCAAAAAAGTTCTTGGGCCAGATATATATTCCAGATATGAATTGGATCCTTATGATTCTTTGCATCTGTGTCACTGCTGGTTTCCAGAACCAAAGTCAAATTGGTAATGCTTACGGTAAGTTTATTAAAGAGTGTGATTTCTGTGTGGGTGGACAAGTGGTTTGAAACTAGCCTGATCCTGTGTGATTTCGTTCTGGATTTTTTTTTTTAAAAAAAAACAGGAATCATCTTTTCTTTTGCTAACCTTTTAGCCATTGCTATGGCGCTTTTCCTAACTTTTTTGGAACGAGTTCCAAGAGCTTCATAAAATGAGTTGTGGAGAGTAAAAGGTTGTGCTTTTCCAAGTCTCTTGCTTAAAGTAACTCGTGATTACTTAAGAAGCAGATCCAAGCCATATTTCTCTGGCCAGATTTTGCTCATATATTTTGTTTCATTAAAGTTTTTCTACAATATGCTGGTACATTTCAATTTATTGTTTATGACGCATTGCTCTAAATTGAAAAAACAATCTGTGCAACAACAGGGACAGCAGTTGTGATAGTCATGCTGGTAACCACTTTGCTAATGATTCTAGTCATGTTATTGGTATGGCGCTGCCATTGGATTCTTGTCATGCTCTTCACTGGCTTATCACTGTTGGTAGAATGCACCTACTTCTCTGCTGTGCTCTTCAAGATTGATCAAGGTGGCTGGGTTCCCCTTGTGATTGCTGCGGCCTTTCTTGTCATCATGTATGTTTGGCATTATGGTACATTGAAACGCTACGAGTTTGAGATGCACAGTAAGGTTTCCATGGCATGGATTGTAGGGCTTGGTCCCAGTTTAGGACTGGTGAGAGTCCCCGGGATAGGACTTGTGTACACCGAGCTTGCAAGTGGGGTCCCCCACATCTTTTCTCACTTCATCACAAATCTACCTGCCATACATTCTGTTGTTGTTTTTGTCTGTGTGAAGTACCTCCCTGTCTACACGGTCCCTGAAGAAGAGAGATTTCTTGTCAAGCGAATTGGACCAAAGAATTTTCACATGTTCCGTTGTGTTGCAAGGTATGGATATAAAGACCTTCACAAGAAAGATGAAGATTTTGAGACAAAACTCTTTGATAGCCTCTTCTTGTTTGTGCGGCTCGAGTCAATGATGGAGGGATGCTCAGACTCAGACGAGTATAGTTTATATGGTCAGCAAACTGAGCGGTCAAGAGAAGCCCTTATTAATAATAATCGAAATATAACCTCATCAGTTTCAGATCCCACTATTTCATCCATTGACTCGATCGTGCAGATCAAGTCTCCATCACATGTAAATTTTACCGTGAGGTCGTCTGGTCAAACAAGCAGCCAGACCGAGGTTGACGAGAGAGAATTTTTGAATAATTGCAGGGATGCTGGGGTGGTGCACATAATGGGGAATACAGTGGTGAGAGCTAGGAGGGATTCAAGATTCTACAAGAAGATAGCTGTTGATTACATATATGCATTTCTTAGGAAAATTTGTAGGGAAAACAGTGTGATTTTTAATGTTCCTCATGAGAGTCTCTTGAATGTCGGACAGATATTCTATGTATAAATATTTTTTTTCTTGTAAAACAGTAATAAGAGCAAGTATGCCGTCTCGTATTTTGAAGGAATCAGGCAATATGCGGTCTTTGATGCCTTTTAAATCTTGAGAAATACTGAATATTAGCAGCGTGATAGAGTGCAATGAGAAATAGATTTTTTTTTTTTTTGCAAAAAACAAAGGGCGTCCTGGAGTTTTCGCTACAAATTTGGACTAAAACGAATAAATCAATATTGATAACCAGTCTCGTATGTTCAGCAGAAAGCCTTCCTTGCCCTCAGGTACCTTAGGACCAGAGACAAGTGAGAAAAACATCAAATGAAGATCTTATTTATTTGTTTTTACGTTGAGAGATTTTTGTTTTCTTTTGGGAGAGGGGTCGTGAGTGCCGTTGTCTCTGTTCCCAAACAACATCAAATAGGTTTTAAGTAGCTGTCTCCAATTTGTGATCCTAAACCTGTAAGCATTTCCAATTATGATAGTTGCAAGGTAAGGCTAAAGCTGATGCAGTTAATTTGAGAACAAGGCAAGCTTTTATGGAGAGAAAGGAAAAGGAGAACAAGAGGAAGCAGAGGTTGACAAAGAGAAACGCAGACACAGATTGTTAAAATTCATTTCATTTTTTCATCATTCTGTTTACGTACTTGTATATATACTTTACTAGTCTCTAAACAGCCCAACTCAGAGTCTAAGTCCACTCTAAAATAGGCCTATATCTTCTATTCTAGACATTTAACTACATGCGTCCATGAACATGCATCAAAAGCTTCTTAGATAAAAGTCCTGCCCTCCCCAATCTTGCATTATCTGCAGCTTTGCACCTTTATAAGACGAAGATTTCTTTTCCTTTTCCTCTTCTTCTTCTTCTTCTTTAAACAAGATTATAACACAGGCAAATACGTTAAAAATATTTTTTTAGAAGACATCAACAAGAGAAAATGGCTTAAAATCATAAAATAGGTATGCGAATAATCAAAATGCACCAAAAACATTTTTTTAATTTTATTTTGAAAATTCTAAAAAAAAAGTTAAAATTGGTCCCAAAAGGATCGCTCGTTATGTAGTTAATATTCTCAGTAGGCTGAATTGAGGCCTACAATATATAAAAAGTATAAATAGGAGCAATGTCACATCGGCTACTAATCACAACTAAGTAGATTATCCATGAGAGTTTGGTGATTTCACAAGTGTTACCCGGGTTATAGACTATTAGGACATTATTAGTTTCTCATGTTAACTTAAAGTAATGTGTATAATAAAAGGGTTGTGTAGTGGGCATACGAGTATAACTTCATATCCAATCTAGACAAATCAATAAAAAGAGACAATGCATGAAATGAAAGCACACAAAAATTAATCAAACAAGCAACACAACACACATTAATCATTTTAGGAAAATAAGTACAACAAAAGTATTCAAAGAATGCATCAAAGCACAATTACCATACTATCATTGAAAAACAAACAAATAAACAAATCTTAGCCCTAAACCAAGTACCTAGTGAAGTCTCTATTCTATTGTAAATTCCATGAACAAGATCAATTTAAAGATCATGACATCCCTAGGTTGAATTTTAGATTAAAAAAAAACAATTAATATATAAAATTGGAGAAATAAATCCCATTATAGGTATACAATGGCCTTGAAATGAACACTTCAGTCATGTATCAACCACCTATATTATCTGTTAAACAACATTAAAAGAAAAGGGAAATATAGTGCAAATAGTTAAGGATATGTATATTAAAAGGGAAGTTTAATTTGACACCTATGAAATTTGAGACCTAATAAGGATTGGTGGAGCCGATTGAACTATATACGTGATGTTTGTTTAAGTCCATAAAGAGACTTATGAAGTTTGCATACAAAAGAAATGTGAGGATCAACAAAACCTAGAGGCTACTACATATCCAACTAATATATAAACTAACTTTTAGAAATAGTAGTATCCAAAAACTTAATTTGATAAATCTTGTCAAAATCAATATTCTTTTTAAGAAAGTTGTGCAAGTAAAATAAAAGTCTTCAATACCTATAAGCCCATCTATTTAAGCTTGACAATTACCGCCGCAAGTAAATTTGGTTGCTTGTTTAGTGTGGTACCAAATCGATATCTCTAGTTGATTAAGGGTTTCATTGGGATCCACCTCTAAAGTCAGTTTGCCCAAAGCTAAAGACATCGACACCCTTTATCTCAAGCCTCTATCTCCTTGATCTATCAATCTCGAGCACCGGCAACCTTCATCTTTAGTTTGTGCTTCTTTCCTCTCTCTTCCTTTTAGATTTCTTGCAATTATTTATGAGAAAGAACTTTTGAGATTTATGCTAATGAGCCTTTTTCTCTCTCCATGTTATGATTATGGTTATAGATAAAAAATAGTTTATGGTTATGAATTAGGCTGAAGTTTATAAGTAGGAACTTATATAACTTGTTTCTTTCTCTTGTTTGATTATAATAAACGAAGTATGCACATTTTTTATCGGTCAATTAGGTTCTCGTCACTTTTTATTTCTTTTTTATCAAGGATTGGATCCGTAGAGCTTTTTGATATATATATATCAAGGAAATTTCTTCAGTTTTATTTAAGATATTTATGTTGAACATGATTTATTTTTATCATTCATGATAAGAACTAGAGGCATTTATTTTGTGTTTCTTAATGTCCATTTATTGTCGAGAAATATGTCTTTTGTTCTTCATGTTTATATTTGTATGAGATAACTAGATGTCAATTTCTATTTTGAAGATTTAAACTAGCAAATTTGATCTTTTATCGTTGATATTCGGATTTAAGGGTGGTCTAGTTTAATTTAAAAAGCTCAATACAAAAGATTTGTTAATAAAACTTTTTTAAAAAACCTAAGTCAATAAGAAATTGTTAAAGACTAATTTAAAACAAGCCCATTAAACCCATAAAAAAACATTGGGTTTCCTGGTTTTCAAAGGAAAAAAGATTCAAACTAAGTTGAACCGGTTTGATTTAAATTGGTTTTCGTTCGATTCGGAACAAGATTTTCAAAATTCAAAAAACCTAGTTCGGCTAGATTATTTTTATCTCAAACCAAATTGTACCAAAATATGAACACCTTAGTCTTATTATAGATACCTTTCACTAACTATGTCTTTACTCTTTGTCTACTTCGTGTTTGGGTTAGAAACCCAAGTTATTTCATTCGTTGTAACTTGACTTCAAGTCGTTGTATTTATTGTTTTTTTTTAAATATATTTTTCTTTTAATTAGAGATTTTTTTTAATTGGTTATTAACCCTTTTCAAAATTTACTATATAAATACTAGAAGAATGTTTTATTTTTTCAATATAAAATTTGATTTAATATATATATAGAGTCTATATTTACAAGAAAAAAAGTTGTTCTTTTAATGTAAGATTTGAAACCCTATAATATATATACTTCATGCTCACAAGAAAAAAGTTATGTTTTTTCAACGTGGGATAAAAAACATTTTTAGTTTAAATAGTTCAACTTAAAAGAATAATATAATATCTTTTTAATGTGAGATAAAAAAAACCTTCTAAAATGATTTTTAAATTTTATTATTTATAATATATATAGTTTATATTCATGTGTATTATTTTTTAATTTTTTTATATGAAATATTAAAATTTTAAATATATTTTTTTAATTTTTTAAATTAATTCAGATTTATACCTGAAATTCAATTACCAATTCAATCTCTAACTATGAAATTTACTCGAGAAAAAAAAAAAGTTGATGCATTTGTAGCATGTTCACTTCCGTTAAAAATAAATGAATATCTATATTGGAGGAATTGCATTGATACACTCGCTCACAATTCAATGCTCCTCCACAGAGTTCTTCCCACTGTCATTATTACTTCCAGTTCCAGTACAGTTATGGAAAAATTTCTTACGCCCCGAACATGGAATTCTCCGTACCAAATGAGCTGTTTCAACAGTAAAAAATTAAATACTTGAAGTGGATCGTTGGATTGGATCCCTTTTTTTACCCATTCAAACCGTACACTGCAGAGAAGTCATCGTCAACTTTTGAGATGCTGAATTTATTATTAAAAAAAAAGAAGCCATCTCAAAATTACTAGATGATGCCGTCGTTCACGAAGATGTTACAGATTTGTGTAAATATTATATGCTGTTGATAAAGAAGTATGTGGAAGCTGTTCCGACATCTATATTAATAACAAAAAAATGCTGATGCTTCTGTAGCAAAAAACAAAAAGGCCTGATGGGATGTTGTTTAAAGCCTTTGCTGAAGTTACAGAAACCTTTATAAAATACATTACACCTACAACGTTTTTTGCACTGGAGCACCAACAAAACTAGACACTGAAAGTTTTCTTCCTTCGCTTGCGAAAACTAGGGTTGAGTTGTCTTCATTTCCTCCTTTTGCTGCATGGGATTTTGGATTTTTGTTGAATTTTTAGTATCTTCACTTTGTTGGCACTGAATTAATTAAAGATTTGAACTTTGGCTCTGAAGAAAAACCGAATTTAGTGAACTCGGCTCTAGTTATCTGTTTTCAAGGTTTGAATGTCTTGCTTTATTTGCTGAAATGGGCCCATTTTGTTTACTCTATAGATATGTGATTGCTCTTTTGTTTATATCTCAATTGGGATTTCATTGGTTTATTTGAACTGAAGAAGCAACTGCATCTTGGATTTGGTTTATGCATTATATCTTGTAGTTGAGGAAATAAGAAATTTTGGGTCCTTGTATCATTTTCTTCATGTTAAATTCATTCTTGTCTGATTTGCGGATTTTGAGTTGTGATTGGCTCAGGTATAAGCATGAGGAAGAGACAGTGACGGTATTGGACTTGGGGGTTGGTGTAAGTGTAAGGACCGTTTAATTTCTGCTGCGAATGGCTACTGGAGGAAAGAGTAATGAGGAAATTGATTATAAAAGTAGAATCTGGGTTTTGGATCAGAATCTTGATCAACCCATGGACGCAGAAGCTGAGAAGCTTAGGAACAAGTATGAGGATAAGGTATAATGTCACCGTTTGTTCTTCAATACCTTGCCATGCGAACTGTTTCAAAAAGCCAACCTGTAGTAAAAAAAAAAACAGTTTACCGAATTAGCTTGTTTATTATTAATGTAATAACAACAGATGAAACTGTAGGAATGATATTATAAATGTTGTTGAATTAAAGTTTGCGTTGGAGTCGATGGCATGCTATACAGGCAGGCCAGCCTGCACTATGAAAATAAGAAGACTGACAATGTGGTTGATTTGCACCCACCCTGCTTTTATTCTTTGTGCTAATTCTGCTTTATTTCTTTCAGAAACTCTCTCGATTACTGCTTATGCAGCTTGCTTTCCAAAGCCTTGGAGTGGTCTATGGAGATTTAGGCACGTCTCCTTTGTATGTCTTCTACAATACATTCCCAGATGGAATTGAAGATCCAGAGGATTTAATTGGAGCTCTATCATTGATCATATATTCCCTTACTCTTATCCCGCTCCTGAAGTATGTTTTCATTGTTTGTAGAGCAAATGACAATGGCCAAGGTAAATCATTAACTTGTTTTTATTGAAATTCAATTATAGCAGTAAAAAGAAATGAAAAAATTTGCTTACATTACAATATTGACTTTAGTATAGTATGCAATGACAGGATATTTTTGGAACTATGAATATTGTTATGGTCCCGGCTTGTGTATATAGTGGAAACGATCATTAATAAAAACAAAAGTACTTTTATTTGGTACATCTCTTTATTTAGCTGGAGGAGTGTTGATATTTTACCACCATTTTAGAAATTGGTGGCAATTGCCTTCCTGGTAACTCTAACCCCAGACAGTTCAAGGAAACCTTAGTTTGAGGAAGAAAGAAAGTGGTGGGACACAGTCGAAGATGTGAAACTTAACATGCTAAAACATGTCAACATGCAATATAAAACCAAATGCGCATGATTAATCAATACAGGGTGCTTTAGACTTCCGCTTGTATGTATGCACAAAAACGAAAAGAATAATATCCAACCAGCCATCTTGAAGGCAATGATGTTCTCACTTTTTTTTTTCTGGTTATGTAAATAACATGTATAGAATATTAGATGACTTTTAAAAATCTCAATGTAAAGGAAAGTTACGTATCTTCTCTTACACAAATTGAAAAAAATCATGGATTTATTTGTTATGGAGTGTCATATGCATCTTGCTGTGATCTGACAAAAGGTCCAATTTTCCAGACTGGTTGGACTGATTTTCATTTTTATTCTAATATGTAAAAGGTGATTTATGTTCTTTAACTTTCTATTTTCTCTGATATTACCATGTATTCAACGATTTCACTTCCTGCCTAAAAAGTGAAGCATAATGCAGCAGTATCCTTCTTTTAGTGAGGAATGTATTTGTATCTGAAGCCAGTAAAGAACTAGTAAGTTTCTTGGAACTTATCCCATTCATCATGCAGGTGGGACATTTGCTCTTTATTCGCTACTATGTCGACATGCAAAAGTGAAGACTATCCCTAATCAGGATCATACTGATGAGCAGCTAACTACTTATAGTCGTTCTACATTCAATGACAAATCTTTTGCTGGAAAGACCAAGAGATGGTTGGAGGAACAACCCTTCAGGAAGAATGCGCTTCTTGTTCTTGTTCTTGTTGGCTCTTCCATGGTAATTGGTGATGGGATTCTTACACCAGCTATATCAGGTTTCCTTCCCTTAGAACCACTATCTGTCCTCCTATCTTTTTACCAGAGATGTTTGTTTCATGGAATTCTGATAGATAAGCACAGTGTATCTACAATCAAACACATGTATATGCCATGAAAATACAAGCAATGAATTGCAGGGTGTGGGATGGTCCCTGGTTGAGAGAAGAAAAATTCATTGTCTCTGATAACAATTTTTCACCGATAGTTTAACATATGGATTTTGGTCAGTGGTTAGAGTAAATTAACTTCTTTAGTATTTGCAGAGATACGTAGTCATGTTTGTTTAAATAACTCAGCAGAGCACAAACAAATTGTCATATAGTTTCAGATTTCACCACCTTCGAAAATATATAAAACTCAAAGTACCATCAAATGTGACAAAATTACTTAACCATCCATCAAAGTCATCCAAGGCAAACATAATGCAGGTGCTTATGTATGTGCGTCAAAGGTTTAAAATAAAGGTGGATTAGAAGTCCTTTGCTTTAATTAAAATAACTAAATGATGCAAAATTTTCATTTGTAAGAACACATTTCAAACTTTGATAAATTTATTTGCATCATGTCTGGTTGCAAAACATAATAGGAGTGCCATACTAAAAACCAATGGAGTGATGAAGAGTGCATATGCTCAAATCCGCGGGTTATGTTCTGGACTAATTGAAACGTTGCTGTCTTTTAGTGCTTATGCACATAAGTCCACATATGGAAAACTTCATTCCAACTGTGATAAATCAACGACAATTATGTGGCTAATACATGTATCTTTCTTTCTTTGCTACATGTGGCAGTGCTGTCCGCTGTTCAAGGAATCAAGTTAGACCACCCCAAGATGAGTAGTGGTATCTTCCTACTGAAATTGAACAATTTCCTGCATTTACATGAACTTTAACATTTGTCCACTAATATTATGTTTTAAAGTATCAATCAGTTACTATTTCTCTGTGCATCAGATGTAGTTGTGCTTGTTGCTGTTGTCATATTAGTAGGCTTGTTCAGCATGCAACACCATGGCTTGGATAGGGTTAGTTGGCTCTTTGCACCAATTGTGCTCCTTTGGTTTCTCTTGATTGGAGGAATTGGCTTATTCAACATTTGGAAATATGATACGGGTGTTCTGAAAGCCATTTCACCGGTGTACATATATCGTTATTTCAGAAGGGGAGGGAGAGACAGTTGGCTGTCCCTCGGAGGTATCATGCTTAGCATAACAGGTGAACTCTGAGTTTTCATTTGATTTATTTTTGCTTTCATACTTTTTAACCCATTTGACATTCATCAAATTTGTGTACAATAAACTGGTGACTTGTCCTGAAATATTACAGGAACCGAGGCCCTCTTTGCCGACCTATCTCATTTTCCTGTACCATCTATACAGATTGCTTTCACAACAGTTGTTTTTCCCTGCCTACTTTTTGCCTATTCTGGACAAGCTGCCTACCTCATGAAGAACACAAGTCATGTAGCTGATGCATTTTACAGCTCTATTCCAGGTTTACAATGACTTCCTCCATTTCTGTTTTCCTAGGGTGCCTGACTATTGTGACTGGAATGGCTTGGAAATGAGAAAGAAAATTAGGACCATCAAATAATATGTAAACATGATTTTTGCCATCAAAAGTCAGAAAAACCTGTCGGCAAATGGTGCTTACATGGATAGAAAGCACTGGGAACAGAGAACAGTTAAATCCATTGCTGTGAAAGTATTTACACCTAAATATGTTGGAAAATTGCGAGCTTATACAAGAATCTCTCTTATAAACACTAACAATTATTACCTCCAAGAAGAGTACACGTGTTAATGACAAACAGCAAATCACTCACTAATGATAGGTTCATCTCCAAAACTCTAAGAGAAGTAATTCTATAAATTTTTGAAGAGGTTTAATGGAGCTGGTTCTGTTTATTAACTGAATTACTTTAACATGTTTACTTTGTATTTTAATCATTTCCTCTTTAGTAATTGACAAATTGAATAAATGAATGGGCCCAGCACTTTGTGTAACAAAAACCCAAGAAAGCAGTCTCTGATAGTATGATTTAGTTATTAATCCAAAAACATCTTTTCCTGTTCTGTATTTACATAGATTTTTTTTTTCCGTGAAAATCTACAGAATTTTGTCAAATATGATTGATGGAATTTTTATAATTAAAATCTGGTAACATTTATCATTCTGCAGATAGCATTTATTGGCCAGTACTTCTAGTTGCAACTGCAGCTGCTGTTGTTGCAAGCCAAGCCACCATATGTGCAACTTTTTCATTAATCAAACAGGCCCTTGCACTTGGTTGTTTTCCAAGAGTTAAAATTGTACATACATCAAAAAGGTTTCTAAACCACATATATATTCCAGACATTAATTGGATCCTTATGATTCTCTGTGTTAGTGTGACAGCTGGTTTTAAGAATCAAAGCCAAATTGGAAATGCTTCTGGTATGTTCATGCTTTGTTAAATGTTATGAAGTTAATCAGATCTTTTATATCTTTGGTTAAAAATTTGATAAACTCCGTATATTATTTCATGTCATAACAGGGACTGCAGTCGTCATAGTCATGCTGGTGACCACATTGCTTATGATTCTAGTCATGCTATTAATATGGCGTTGCCATTGGATTCTTGTCCTGATATTCACGGGTCTATCACTGGTAGTGGAGGGTACTTACTTTTCTTCTGTGCTCTGTAAGGTCAATCAAGGTGGTTGGGTTCCTCTTGTGATCGCCTTAGCATTTTTTATCATCATGTATGTGTGGCATTATGGTACCAAGAAACGTTATGAGTTTGAGGTGCACAGTAAGGTTTCATTGGCATGGATTCTTGGGCTTGGTCCCAGTTTAGGACTTGTTCGTGTCCCTGGAATCGGACTTGTATACACCGAACTAGCAAGAGGGGTGCCACACATTTTTTCCCATTTCATCACAAACCTACCCGCCATCCATTCAATAGTTGTTTTTGTCTGTGTGAAGTTCCTTCCTGTCCACACAGTTCCTGAAGGGGAGAGATTCCTTGTGAGGCGAATAGGACCCATTAATTTCCGTATGTTCCGTTGTGTTGTAAGATATGGGTATAAAGACCTCCATAAAAGAGATGAAAGTTTTGAGAAAAAACTCTTTGAAGTTCTCCACACATTTGTCCGGCTTGAGTCCATGATGGACGGGTGTTCAGACTCGGACGACTACAGTATATGTGACCAGGAAACTGAGCAGCCGAATGATGTTCCTCTGAATCACCCCAGCAACACAATGCCATTGAACATGGATGGAACGATTTCATCAGGAGATTCAATCGTGTCTCTTAATGACCATATGCATAATAACACTGCCATCGCATCATCTGGTCTTCTAAGCAACCCAGCTGAGGTAAATGAGTTAGAATTTTTGGGTGTCTGTAGAGATGCCGGTGTTGTGCACATCCTGGGGAATACAGAGATTCTGGCACGCAGGGATTCAAAGTTCTATAAGAAAATAGCAATCGATCATATATATGCTTTTCTTAGGAAGATATGCAGAAAGAACAGTGCAGCTCTCAATGTTCCTCATGAAAGTCTCTTAAATGTAGGACAAGTCATTCATGTATAGCCATTTTGTAGGGTAGTGAAAGAAGATTGAGTCATGTTTGCTATCTTCAACTGGAATTGTTTTCTTGGAGCATAAATTTTGTACCCAAATTTGTTCTTTCATTGGACGGGAGCCATTTGAAGGTGTCTCGCAACTTTAACAGGCGTTGACACTAGCTTCCATGATTCTATAATTGACTCTCTTTCATGATTGGATTGATAGCTCTCAAAATTAATTGATAGTTTGTGTTCATGTTTGAAAGCATTTTTCCTCGTCCAGGTCAGGTGATTTTCATGTTTTAACGTTGCTATGACAGATTGATACAATGGTTTTCATGTTTGGAAATATCCTTAAGTTGCACATATGTCAAGTAGAATTTTTAAAATTTTAAATTAAGTGAGAATTAAAACTTAGAGTTCAATGTACTCTAGTAGTGAGTCTAGCATCACAAGAATGAGGTTATATATAAAAAAATTCCTTTTCTAGTTAAAAAGATGTTATGAAATTTTTTTGTGTTTTTCATTAATACATTAACCCTAAAGTTTAACATAGATTAGAAGACTTTTTATTCTTGACAATACAAAGTTTTCTAGACAGATTACTTGAACATTTAATTAATCATGGCAGAAAATATATATCCTATTAATTTTCTATTGTGTTTATATGTTTATATGCTTTGTATATTGAAATTATCTTACATGATTTTCTTTACTGTTAGAAGTAATACAGTTAGCATAAGCATGTATAAATTGTTTACGTATTTTGATATTGCGATTCTATGTGAAGAAAGAATAAATATTTTGGGATCTATTAATATATTTATTTGTAGAAAATTGCTAAAGAAAAAAATCAAGATGCATTTTATATAATTATTAAAGTATATCAACTTTAAATTTTTTTAGTCGATAATTAAATATGTTAGGATAAGATTGTGATGTTAATTAATTTAAAAATAACCATAACATCTTAAGTTATTTTGATTATTACATTAAAATTTATTAAACTAACGTGTGCTCATAAGGTACATAACTTGATTGCAATTATTTTACAAAAGTAATGACTTTGTCCAACAGAGAGGTTGTTATTTTTATGATTTAATTGAAATAAGATAATAAATAGACATTAAAGATGAATTTTATTCTAGGCCCTCAGGTATGAATAAATTTTATTCTTGATATTTTAATGTATTAGTATTATTAAATAATTAGTAAGTTCTATGTATGATGCAACTTTTACTCACGGGGAGGTTATAATTTACTGCTAAATTGACATTGATTAATTCATATAAAGTATATGTTTTATAGCACTAGTGTATTTTTCTTGATTATTACAACTTTTTCTATAGCTTTTCTATAATTTTCCAATGTTACATGGTGGTAATGTTGTTTACTATAAGGAAAGAATTCATTTTTCATTAGGGTGTGTGGATTTGGCTTTACATATGGATGAACCACATATTCTTATGGAATGAAAAAATGCTTAGAAAAAAATTGATTATGAGCTATGAGAGCTATCTAATCGCTTAAGTTTAATGCTTATAAAATCTTGTATAAGTAAGAGTATTAGAGGTTTCATCCCTTAATACTTTCAGGCAAAAGACTTCCTGAAGATTGTAGATGAATAATTTATTCATTCCGATTAAAAATTGGCCAACACCTTAATAAAAAGGCTTTTAAATAAGTTATTTGACTATTATAAAGGTGCGTGTGAACACATTATGAAAATGAGGAACATTGTTGACATTATTGATTTTAGTATCTGTGTAGATTGTATAAAGGGAAAGCAAACTAACAAGACCACTAAATGTGTCACGAGGAGCTCAAAATTTTTAAAAATCATACATATTGATATTTATAGACCATTTAATACTTTATGCTTGAATGGTCAGAGATATTTTATTTCATTCATTGATGATCATTCTAAATTTATGTATCTTTATCTCTTTTTTTATAAGACTGAAGTATTTGATGTTTTAAGACCTATAATTAAGGCTGAGGTAGAGAAATAAAAGAAAAAAGACCATAAAGATTGTAAGGTCAGATAGAGCTAGAGGATATTATGGTAGGTACACAGAAAAAGAAACAAATGTCAGGTAAATTTGCAAAGTTTCTTGAAGGAGAGGACATTTGCATAATATATAATGTATGTCACACCACAATAAAGTGATGTAGCTGAAAAAAAGAATCGTACACTTATGAACATGGTAAGAAGCATAATTAATAATTCTAGTATACCATTATCCTTATGGAGCAGGCACCAAAGATTCTTTTTTATATTTTAAATAGAGTTTCATCCAAAGCTATGTCTAGGACACCTTTTTAATTCTAGAATGTATGGAAACCCAATTTAAATCATACATATATATAGGGTTACCTTGTTGAGGTAAGGATTTATAATCTTCAATTAAAGAAATTGAACCTAAGAACAACTAGTAGATATTTTATTGGTTATGCAGTGAGCTCTAAAGGATATAGATTTTTTTAATACAAGAATAGTAGAGGCAAGAAATGCTAAATTCTTTAAGGATCTTAATTTCAGTGAGAGTAATTTTTCTAGAATAATAGAATTTGAAGAAATATAAGATTTAATTGAGTTGAGTAAAGATAAAAGTTTTCTGGTTATTATTCAAGAAAATCATTTAGATGATTTTAAACAACAATCAATTCAAGGGCAACCAGTTCAAGAACAACTAGCTCTTGATGACGTAAACCCAATAAAAAAAATGAATTAAGAAGATCTCCAAGAACAAATAGACCAATAATTTCTAATGATTATGTTGTGCTGACTTTGATATTATGCCAAAAGATGATCCAAATTCAATTTTATAAGCCATTAATGGAGAAAATTATACCTATGGTATAATGCCATGAAGAAAAAAATGGAGTATATGTCTAAAATCAAGTTTGGGATCTTATCAAATTACTTGAAAGTTTTAAAATTATTAGTTGTTTTAAAATGGGTTTATAAAACTAAAAAAGATGTTTTTGGTAATATTGAGCGATATAAAACTAGACTTATATATAAGGTTTATACTCAAAAGGAATGCATAGACTACCATGAAACCTTCTCTCTAGTTTCTAAGAATGATTCATTTAAAATAATAATAATATCATTAGCAGCTCATTATGATTTAGAGCTACATTAGATGGATGTGAAAACAACATTTCTAAATAAAAATTTGGATAAAGAGGTATATATGAATCAGCATGAAGGTTTTTGTGATGATACAAATAGCCATTTGTTCTGTAAGTTAAAGAAATCAATATATGGACTAAAACAGGCCTCCCAACAATGATATATTAAATCTCACAATATTATAGTCTCATACGGTTTTATTGAGAACATTATTGATCAATGTATATACCTTAAGGTTAGTAAGAGTAGATATATCTTTCTTATCCTATATGTAAATGACATTCTACTTACAAGCAATGACTTGGGTTTGCTACATGATACAAAACAAATCTTAAAAAAACAAATTGATATGAAGAATTTAGATGAAGCCTCTTATATCATTGGCATAGAGATTGTCAGAGACATGTCTCAAAGTATATTAGAAATGTCTCAAATGTCTTTATTTAAAGGGTTTTGAAAAAATTCAGGATATCAAACCGGGTACTTTTAGTAGCACTCATTGTTAAATAGAACAAGTTCAATCAGAATTAATGCCTATAAAATGCATTGAAAAAGAAGTAGAAGAGTAACATTCTCTATGCATTTACAATTAACAGTTTGATGTATATATAAGTTTGTACAAGACCTAACCCTACAACAAACCAAGAATTACAAGTTGATTTACAAATATACAAATATACTGATTATCTTGAGGTTATTAGTATACTTTAAGGTGCATTTTTATTTTTGCTATAAGAGTTGCATGTTGGAGAAGTACTAAGAAAAATATTGTTTCTTTATCTAATTCATTGCATGCTATGAAATAACGACACAAGCGATTTGGTTAAAGAATTTTATTTTTGATCTTAAAGTTGTTGATTCCATGTCAAGACTAGTAAATATATATTGTAATAATTTAATTGCAGTTTTTTCCTTAAGAATAATAAGAGTGGAAGCCAAAACTAACACATCGATATAAAATATCTTATTATACGAGAGAAAATGAAAGAATTTGTAAAGCTCATTGAGTATATTAGCATTGAGTTAATGATTGCAGATCTCATAACTAAAGCATTGCTGACAAAGCAATATAAAGATCGTGTGAATTGTATGGGTTTAGCTAACCCATTTGATATTTGACTTCATTTTGTTTAGTTGATTGTCTAACATTTTTCTTTATGTTATTTTTATGTATTAAAGTGATGTTTTATGCACATAAAATATTATTTTCTATATTTTTAGGATATAAAAACTTAGACCCAAATGACTTATTGAAAGTTCATTCATAAATTATTATTATTTTTTGCTAATTAAATGCTTATTTTAAGGATACGATATTTTATACACATGGAAGGAAGTACTTGATTATAAAGTATGACCTCTATGATTTATATGTTGTATGATCTAAGTGAGTATTTTCACTTACTAGATATTTCTAAAAACAAACTAGATATCCCTCTTTATTCTAGTTCTAGATCTAGAATCCTTTTATAGAAAAATAATTTCTAATTAAAACTTACATAACTAATAGAATCCATTAAGCATTAAGATTTTTAAAGAGTAAAATACTAATTAAATTAAAAGTCATAATCTAAATAGAAAAATCAGTTCAAATATAACAAAATAAACAAAGACCATCTTACACAGTAACTTTTAGGCCTTATTTGAAGGCTTCTTCTTCTTCTTCTTCTTTTTTTATCTTCAATCATCATGAAATTTTTAACACAATAAACAAAAGGGCTTTTAGAATCTTTTATCTAAATTTCAACTCGATTTAATGGTCGGATTACAAGTTATATTTAATTTACCAAACTACATCTTGAGCTCTTCTTAAACTCCTCAAAACCTAAAAATCTTAATCATTAATGAAACAATACAATAAATATTATTATTCCAATAATATTAAAGAAAGTGTCTCACGTCAATCCTCTCTACTTTTGAAAAACTCACTCTCGAGTTATTTGTCAATAATTGAACTCTTCCACTCCAAGAAAACAAATACTTTGAATATAGCATTATAGCCAAAATATTCACAAAATAGCATGTCTTTAACCTATGAGCTTCAAAATTTAATTTATGATGTATACATGCTAAAGAAGAATTCATATCTAATGTTATACTTTTTGTTTCTATAAAGTCCACTTGTAATTCCTTCACGCATTCTTTTTCTTCAAACTTGAGCTCATCATCATCTATGACTTCCAATACTTCAACCTTTGTATATAAAGAAACTTCAAGATAATATTTCATAATATCTTTAAGAGAATTGTTAGAAATTATCATGTCATTCTTGTCCTTGTCATCAAGATTTTTATTCTTAACTGAAAAGTCATTGTTAGCCATTTTCTTCTCTAACTTAAGGTCAAAAGATTGAAATTGTTTATCAACACCATATTTGATCATGTTATCTTTAACATGATTAGATAACTTTGAAATTTTATTTTCACAAAACTCCTCTATATTTTTCCTCCTTACCTTTTGAGAAAGTTGAACATAAAAGCAAATAATAAAAATCTATTTGTTTATCTAACCAATATAAAATCTCATCATCTTGTATAAATTCAAAATTAATGATTGTCTCAAATCTTTCCATGATGGAATTAAAAGTTTATCAGTACGAGTTATATATATTATGGAACTTCAAACCACCATTTTCTAGCACTACAAAAAAGTGTATATGATAAACCATACTTTTTAATAACAAGAAAACTTGTTGAAATAAAGCAAACTTCCAACTATGTCATTTAGTTAACAAATCTTTTTTACAAAAAAATTTCATTTTAAAAAAGAATCTCATCAAATCCAGAAATAGATATAAAGTTTGGCTTAACTTAAGATAAGTCTCTAAGCATATTCCTCTTCTTTTCACGATCCTTGTTTATGCTTTCCATCAACTAAAGGACTCATTACATTCTTATAGACAACAAGGATATTATACAATAATCATGTCACAATTTGCTCCAACTGATTATACACCATTTTCTAAGACAGCACAACATCCCAAATAACCTTCACTCGGGGTATGTTGATATCGTCTCTGTCTATCAAATAGGCCGACTTGCTCCAATTGACATGATATATAGCATGGATAAAACTAATTCTCAAACCTTAGGATTGCATACTTATCCTAAAGTTGTAGAGAAGTTTTTTTAAAAAACTAATATTTTATAAAATTTGAATCTTAATAATAATATAAATCTTCTAAAAATACACTAGACATCCTTATTTTAGTTCAATCTAGAATTATTTATAGAAAAATAATTCCTAACTAAAACTTTGCTAACTAATAGAATTCATCTAACTAAAATACTAAATAAATAAATTTTTTTAATTTAAATAGAAAAAAAAACAAAGTAAATAAAAAATATATATACAAAGTAACTTAAAGATTTTTTTTAGGCTTTTTCGATTTTCAATCATCATCAAATTTTAATTTAATAAGAAACAAGGCCTTTAATCAATATCAGCTCGATTCAATTCAACGATTCAACAATTAAACTAAAAATGATGTTTGATTTATCAATATATATCCTAAAATCTTAACCCATTAATAAAATAATACAATAAATATTATTATAACAAGAATATTGAAGAAAGTGTCCATGGCATATTCCAAAACTGATTGATCCAAATCTGATCGAACTAATGAATATTACTATAACAGTAGACTTATTCGTAAAAAAAAATACAAAAACCCCATGGGGCTTGTGTAAGGAATACAGGGGCGTATGCTTTTATGGAAATCTTCTCCTATTCAGCTGTCTTGCTGGCCTTGTAGGTGTTTACCAATTGCATTTGCACATCCTGAGAGACAGGTGAATGTTCTTTATATTCCATTGTGAATTCCCCTTTCCCCTGTAAAAAATGAAAAAGATCAGTATGCACAGACAAATATTGAGCAAGGAAACACTTCGCACTTCCAAAAGGAAAGAAACTTGAATCTCCCATTCATGGTCACCTGCGTCATTGAACGTAGAGCAGTCGAGTAACCAAACATATTGTTCAAAGGCACCTGAAAAGTCAATCACAGGAACTCCTCAGAATCAATTAGTTTGGGGTTAAATTATCACCAAAGATCTCATGATCATGGTATACGCTTCCACTCATCCTTAACTTTTTTTCTTTTATCAAAGTAGGCCTCAGAAACTAAAAAAATAAAGGGGAGAAAGCTGTGCTTACATGAGCTGTTATTATAGAGTCATCCCCATCCTGGTCATTTCCAACAATCACACCTTTCCTCCTATCACACGACAAGACAAGCAATTTGAGTACTATAAAAAGCAAAGAGAGAAACAATGATAATACACGGTAAAAAAAAGGTCACTCACTTGTTAATGTCACCTGCAACTGTACCCTGAAACTCTGTTGGTACTTTCAGTTCCACCAGCATTACAGGTTCCAGTATCACAGGTTTTGCAGCAGTGTAACACTGTTTAATAGAATTTTCAAAGAAAAAAAAAGAAGAGAGAGAATCAGAACTAGAAGCCTCCAAATACAGCCCATGCATAAAGAAATTCACCAATAAACACAGGATAAGGGAAGTACCTGTCTAAAAGCATATATTGCTGCTAATTTAAATGCAAGTTCGCTAGAATCCACAGCATGGGCAGCACCATCAGTCAAAGCAATTCGAAGATTTTCTACCGGGTGCCCTATTAAAGAACCACTGTACATGCAAGTGCAAAGAGGTCACAACTTTATCATCTGAAATCACACATGGTGCAGACCTTTATATTACAAATGGAAGGAAAAAGTAGCATCAACCTAGTTCTCAAAACAAACAATTCTAACACCATATGCCAAGACTTCAAATAACTGTAGTTATAAAGTTCTTATTTAAGTTTTCAGCATGAATTTTTGTTGTGACCCGAGGGAGAGACTAAAAAGAGGGAACTTCTAAAACACTTCCAGGATAAAACAGGAACCTTCTCATAAATTACAAAACTATGATCATTATTCTTGCCAAAAGCTACTCACGAATTGGCAGCTTCTTTGAAGCCCTTCTCGATTGCAGGAATAAAATTTGATGGTATAACCTGTCCCACGATCATGTTATCAAACTCGAACTTAGTCATTGACCCTTGTGGAATTGGCTCGATGTACCTGTACATGGAAAAATACAGCAAGGCAATCCCAGGGATCACAATTATAAAGTTGGTACTTCGGTTGAAATTGATCATATAGTTCTGGAAAAAACAAAGTAAATCCAAACAATTAGCACATTTAACTAGGCAATAACAGGAGTGCCTAGGAAGCAGCTTGACACTTTCCATACATAACTACTGCATAGATAGATATACTGCCAAAAGGTGGCTGAAGCAGATAACTTTTTTATTATATCATTAGGCCAAATTAGATACCACAACAATTGGATTTCAACGTGGGAAATTAATACTGAACACTCACCCGCATACTCGTCCATATTGTCCTTGCCCTCCACTTTGCTTCTTATGTAAATAATCAAATTCAGCACGCTGAGTAATGGTTTCCCTGAAGTTCACACGAGGTTTCCCAACACTTGCATCAACCTTTTCAGGCAACAGTTGTGGAGGAACATAAATTAATAAAAAGATCATTTCTAACCAGAATACCAATAAAATGGAAAAAACTATCATAACAGGCAGAGATACCTTGTACTCTCTCCTAATCCGTTCCACATATATGTCCAAATGCAACTCTCCCATTCCAGAAATTATGGTCTAACCACAAAAGCATCATTACATCACACCAACAGGTTACTGTATGATTAAAGAAACAGTGCATGTAAACATTTTACCAAAACAAACCTGAGCACTCTCAGGATCCAAGCCAACACGGAAAGTGGGATCCTCTTTCTGAAAACGATTCAAAGCTTTTGAAAACTGCAAAAATTCCAAAAGAAAAATGCATATAAATTGGAGGGAACAATATATCATGCAAATATTGAAAGAGGCTCCAAACTTTTCCCCCCTAAGACCCTGATGTCATGGTTCTAATTTATAAATTGAGTTCAACAAAACCAGGGGAAAGAAAATACATTTCCTTAGTACTTACTTGTCCTCCGGAATCTTTTGAAACTGGTTGAATGGCCAGTGACATAACTGGCTCAGGGACATTCATAGATGTCATAGTGTATTTAACTGATCCATCTGTGAAAGTATCACCTGTTTAACCGATAAAAATAGACATATTTAATAAAAAAATATTGAATAATAACGAGGAAAAGAAACAATGATGCATTATATAAGACGAAAGTCTCAGCTCCCATCCCAACTAATTACAGGATCTCAAAATTTGTCCCATGCCTAAGTATAGAAGTACGAACTTCTATTTTTCCAGCAACAGACATTTTACTTGAAGTGACTTCCAACTGCCATGGACATTCTCCTCAAAGAACCATGAAAAAAATTATAAAAATAAAACAATTGGTGACTTGGCATGTGAAGGATTGACCTGAAGCACAATCAACACCAAATACAGCAACAATTTGCCCAGCATGTGCCTCTTGAATGTCCTGTAACATAAAATTCCCCGAAGAAGAGAAAATGTATTAAGCATATAGTAGAAGACATGTAATAATCTTCATTCATATTGACATAAATACAAAAGGAAAAGGTTCATTTGGACAGACTACTAAGGCTTGTTTGTTTCATGAAAATTGGTTTTCTGAAAATCACTTTTCAAACTTTCCCGTGTTTGTTTATCATTATAAAAGTTAGTTAATGAAAAACACTTTTCAATCAAATAAAAATTCAGTTTGGTTTCTAGAAAAATGATTTTCTTTTATTTTAGGTGAAAAACACTTTCTAGAAGTTGTAAAAAAATAAAAAATACCATGTTATTTATTAATTATATCAAATTCGATCTTCAATCTTTTGATTGTTATATATTTTAAAAAAAAAAATTTCAATTCCGTCTCATAGAATTTGATTTAATTTTATTTTTATACCTACTTTGATCCTCATTCTTTTGATAGTTATTTGTTTTTCTCTTATTCTTTTCTTAATTGAATTTTTTTATCTATCAGATTTGGTCCTTGTATATTTATTTTATTTGAAATAATTTATGAAATTGATTTTTTTTCAATTTCATCCTCTTTCAATTTTTTTTTTGTTAAATTTGGTTTTTATTTTTTTAATTGCTATTTATTTTATTTGAAATAATTTATATAAAAAAATTCAATTTCATTCTCTTTTAACTTCTTTTTTTGTCAGATTTAATCTTCATTCTTTTAATAAACTTGAAAAAAACATTAACAAATCATTTTCCAACTTATTTTCCATAACACTACCAAACATCAAAAAGTAATTCACTTTCCAAAAAGATATTATTTTCCAGCAAATAAAACATGGCCTAGGAGAAATGTCAAAGTGCAAAAACTTACCTCCATTTCATTAGAGTGCATCCGAACCAAGCGAGGAACCTGCAATGATTTCATTAGGATTGTAACAAGAATGAAACAGAAGCCAGATCACATTATGTGCCCAAAACTTACCTTGATCTTCTTGCCTGTGTTAACATTAACTATAAAATCACCCTTGCGAATTACACCCTCGTAGATTCTTCATTCAAGAAAAAACAAAAATAATAAATGTTAACATGTCTACTGTCCAGTACTAATCTAGCAGATCATATTCATGCAAAACTTGCAAGATCATTAAATGAAAACTAAACCAGCAATAAGCCATACCTTAGATATGTCAACTGACCAAAACGCCCTTCTTCTAATTTAAAAGCCAATGCCACGAGTGGTCCATCTGGAGTTCCAGACAAGACAACCTACACACCCCTTGATCAGTATTTTGAGGGGGAAATAGTGGGAAATAAATTGAGATTAAGTTGTTAAACCAAATACCTTCTCTTCATCCTTGGTTTGGTCAAGAGCATAGTTACTAACTTCAAGGGGACAAGGCAAATAGCTAAGCACACCATCTAAAAGTGGCTGCACTCCCTGTAGGGAAAAGGTGACAAAATATAAAGAGACTATGAATAAACAGCAAAGTAAATACAACAAATAATTACCATCAATTATACCCAAGACCCAAAGATACAGTAGTAGAGAAAATAAAATACCTTGTTCTTGAATGCACTGCCCATGAATACAGGAACAAATTTCTTTGCTACAGTAGCCCTGCGAATTGCCTCCTACTCAAGAAGATAAAAAATTCTGAAGTTTAAGACCACAATAAATACATGCAATTACAAAATGAAATTCATTGCAAGTTGCAATGAAGACATCTTTAGAGCTCTGCATTTGTTGATGAGACATTTGACAACAATGACAAACAGAAAATTTAAAGTTAAGCCCACCAACTGAAGAGTCAAGGAAAAGAGGAAAAAATGATTTAGGAGGTTGGATATCTTGTTCCTATACTAGATGATGAGGTGCATGAAAAATCATTGTTCATGAATATTTACTTTTCTTTTAGAAATACATTTTTTGTCTTTGGATATACCTCAAGGTCAGAGGTTGAAATAGATTCATCTGCGAGAAAAGCATCTGCAAGTTTATCATCAACTTCAGAAACTGTTTCTATTAATTCACGCCGTTTTTCTGCAACCAAGGCCTCAATCTCAACCGGTATTTCTGCAGTGACAATTTTTTCACTAAAAGAGGAAATGAATAGTAAGAAAAAGAAATTAAATTCTAAAACAAAATTACATGACAAATTAAAGTAATCCAACATCATATGTTCATGTACTCACCCATTTGAGCCATGGAAATAATACGCTTTCATCTTTACAAGATCGATAAGGCCTTGAAAATCATCTTCCAACCCAATTGGAACTTGAACTGCTGCACTATGATGTCTTAGTTTAGACCTTGCCTAAGAAAATGAACCACAATAGACAGCAATGAGAGAGACTAACAAAAAAAGGCAAAACCTATCAATATATTTTATGATACATGTTTTCATATCCTTGTATAAAAAAAATGACAGGTTGAATTTTTTTTTGGCAAAATAGCACAGTTTAGTACATGTTGCGATTGGAAATGTGAAATTTAAAATTGCCGTTGATGGGAAACACCACATTTCAAAAAAATTGTTAAATGAGATGGCATAAATTACAATGACGAGAAAAGAGAAAAAAAAAAAAAAAAAAAACCTCAAAGGCACATCAAAGCTCTGATTATAACACTATTGGTATCATCAGAAAGATTTCGACAAGATGAATCCAACAACACTAAGAAAGGTGTTGGTGATCTGAGTGGGCCACACTCTTTATTCAAAGGCAAGTGAAATAATTACAATTAAGAGAAAGGCGAGAGAAAAAAGAAAAGAAAGAAACCCCTAGGGCATGTTGAAGCTCCAATTACAAAACCACTAGTATAATTGGAAAAATATCGACAAGACAAATGCAATGACACCAAGAAAGGTCACCACGGTGAATGAATGGGCCACACTCTCCATTTAAAGGCAAGTAAACAATTATACTGAGAAGAGAGGAGAGAGAAAAAGAGAGACTCTAATGCATACCGAAGCTCCAATTACAAAACCACAAGTATTGTCGAAAAGATCTCGGCGAGACGAATGCAACAACACCAAGAAAGGTCACCAATGGTGACCGGAGTGGGGACCTTACTTGGTGTTGTTGGTGACCTTATGGTGACTATAATTTGAATAACCGCACTATAAACAATAAACAACATAAAACTTCCATTCATTAACAAATCAAATTTAGTAAAAACCTAAAGAATGACACTAATTAAGTTTATTATTATAAAATAACACCCACAATACACTAAAAAGAAACACATGTTTACCTGGTTCAAAACTTTCCAAGGATCAGCTCCCATTCGATCAAGTTTATTAATAAAAGCAAGCCTAGGCACCTCGTATCTCCTCATTTGCCTATCCACAGTAATAGACTGGCTTTGCACTCCACCCACACTACACAAAACCAGAATTGCACCATCCAACACTCTGAGTGCCCTCTCCACCTCTATCGTAAAATCCACATGTCCTGGTGTATCAATTATATTCACCTACACCACCACAGAAAAAACCATCGCTATTTTAAAACAAGCTCTAATTCACCAATAAATGCTTCAGAATCTGTTAGCTAATAATTGCATAGATTACCAGTATAAGAACAGTTCAGAATGCAATATGCACAAAATTCAACAAATTCATACTCAAAACATTCCAAATTCATGTAAAAAAATTTCAAAATGTTTCAAATCAAAACAATTTCCCAGCCATATTCTGTAAGCACTAGACTCAACATAACAAGCTAACAATCCAAGGTAATACACCCAAACCACAAATTCTTTCTCTAACTCTCCACCCAGTCACTAACTTGCCCATTGACACCACTTAGCTAATATTAATCCCCTTGCAAAGAAAATACAAATCCTTCATTTCATATTATCTCAGACTCTCATACATGTAACTCAATTAACAGAAAAATAACATGCTCTCCAACCCAAAGAACAGATCAACCTAAATTTACCAAATATAACAAAAACGCAAAATTCTCTTTTCCAAAAGCTGCCTCTTTTAACACATAAGCTACAATCACCGAAAAAATCCAATCTTTTCAATCCCAAATAAACAAAACCCTCACAAAACCCACAATTGACAATGACAAAATCTCCAAGTAAAATAAAGAAGACAAACATTGAAACTGCTCATTGTTTGTAAGCTAAAACAAGCACAAACTCACACAAAATTCGCAAACGTTTAAAAATTGAGCAGAGAATATTCGAAACGTTTGAAATGTTGGAACACCTGATATCCATTCCAAGTGCAGTAAGTAGCAGCGGATTGAATAGTGATCCCTTTCTCTCTCTCCAAATCCATGGAATCCATCTTGGCCCCAACGCCATCACGGCCGCGAACCTCATGAATCTCGTGAATTCGACCAGTGTAATACAGTATGCGTTCAGTGAGTGTGGTTTTACCGGAATCGATATGAGCTGAGATACCAATATTTCTTAATCGTTCCATCGAGTCCTTCCACAATGGCTCCTTTTCTTCTTTTGTGGTGGCGCTTGCGAGGTTGGAAAAGTGGCGAGAGTGCTGGATTTGGAAGTTGCCCTGGAGGAGAGCGGTGGTTGGAGACACTGACGACGTCGTTTTGGAGCGGGAGAAGGTGTAGGAGAGGAGGCGTGATCCATTTTGGAATCGGGTCATGATGGTTGATTGATTCCCGATGTGGTAGAACCCTAAACCCGAGGAGGAGTGTGGAGGTTTAGGGTGCGGGGGTTTAAGGTGGAGATAAATGTAGAGGTAGAAAAAGAGAAACTTTAGCGGGTCGGGTCGGGTCGGGCAAATGGGTCTTTCTAAATACCTGTACTAGTTTTGGGCTAACAGAGAGTGTTCGTATATATATTTGATTGATAGAGTAATTGGAAAAAGAAAAAAAAAAGAAAAACCTTGTAAAATTGAAGAATTTAATTTAGGTAAATAGCTTAATAGGAAAAAAAAATACTAATTTATTATATTTTACATTTTTTTTAATTTTATAAAAACTTTATATGGTATAAAAAAATTCATAAAAAATATCCAAATATTTACAAGTTTGTTATTATTTTTAATTTGATAACTAAATAATTTCTCGTAAATAAGTGCTTTATTTTAAACCAGAAAACTTGAATTGAATGATTGAATCTTACTCAATGAAAGTGTTGATAAAATTTCTCAGCTTCTGTAGTTCCTCATAAGGGGAAAATCTATGGGTAAGTAGCTGCTAGGGGATTTTAGTCTTTCTTGGACACTCTTTTTCATTTTGCACAAAAAAAAAAATTATTATTAAATTAAATATTCAAATAAGTTTATACATATCTTAATTAATTTCACATACTCTGAAATTAATAATCACATAAACTTCCAATAACTTCAACAAAATTCAAACTAGTAATTATTAAAAACCAAACTCAAAACCCGATCAATTAAACTTGGTTATTTTCCACACAATCTTGATATTACTATTGCTTGCATAAGGAATCTTGCTTCAACCATACCCTCATTTATGATCTTCACCATTTGCAATGAATTTTAGTTTCTTATTTAATTCGGGAAATAACAATAAGAATCACATGGTGTTTTGAAGTTTGTGAATGGCATTCCAGATCCATCCCAGAGTGTTTGTAGAACTACCTTTGTTATTTTCTTTACCATGTCCAGTCATGGTTGTTGCTTCAAAAACTCCATCGTTTACACCCGATAAGAACGAAGTTTTGAGCTACAGCTCCATTGAGTTGTGTATTATCATCATTCACATTTAGATAATTAATTCTTCAAAGAGTTCTTTGCACATCTTGCCTGAAATATACATAATTTTAAACTTACTTATGTTCTTGTTGCTGGACCATCAGAACCCACATTAAGTAAAATATTTGAAATCATAGTTCTATAAACAGTAATTTTAATTTTTAATTTAGAGATTTACAAGAAAACAAGATTGATTGTTTCCAGCAATTAAAAGCTTCTTTTGGATTCTGAACAACAATAAAAATTGAAACTATTAAGGGTTTTATGAGGTTTTTATTTTTTTTTCTAGAGAGAGTGAAGAAATTGTAAGATGAATAGACAGAAAGGGATTGGGTTTTGTTTCTCTTGGTGGGTTTTATGATATAATTTATGCAGGTTTACTTTGAATTTTTTTTATTGAGGATGTTTTCTGTAATATTTAAAATTATAAAGGTAAAAGGTAAAATAAAATAAATTATAAAATGCTTAATGTAATACTTTTATTTTTTTGAAAATTACAGTTTATAAGCTAATAACACTTTATAAGGAACTAAAAAAAAGATTATCATTGTATTATAATTAATGATTAAAGAGCTTTTTTTATTAAAAATTACAACTTTATCGTTAAATTAAAAAAATCTTAACCATCGCTCTCTTATCCCAAACCTAGATCTCAATCAACAAAAGAAAACCAGATAGGATTAACTTGTTTTTTTTTAAAAAAAAAAAGTGTTTTATAATAAATCAAACTCATTTTTTACTCTTCTAGCAAAAAAAGTAGGTGCAAATAATGCCTTAAGTTCATTTATCCACGATTCTATCCTTTTCAATTCTTCCTCGCATAACTCGAGTTCAACTCACTACGAACTTTACATAATCAATAATTGGCCCCTATTCCTCATGTTGTTTGACTGAACTAGACTCCTCGGTTGTTCAAGGAAATAATCCATCTAGTGTGCTTGAGTTGGCACCTATTCCTCACGTTGTTTGACTGAAGATATGACATATTATCTTTGTAAGGTGCATGATCAAGTTAAAACAAACAATTTTCTAGCAGATAGCCATCACAAGATGGTCACTTTTGAGGTTGGTGACTTGGTCTGGGCTCTGCTTACTCGTTACAGGTTTCATGTGGGGTGTTAGTAGCTTTGGGCGAGAAAGATGGATCCTTTTAAAGGTACTACAAGAGATCAATAAAAAGGCCTATCGGTTTCATCTTCCTGTTCATATGAAGAGGCCAAGCTTAAGCTCATTATTCAAGTGAGAGTTTACTTTTTTTTTTTTTAAGTGATAAAGCAAAGAGATGGCAATAACTTTAAACATGCACTTCTCCTTTCAATATTATCTTTAATTGAATGACACAAAGTTGTTAAGTATCTATCAATTTCACAGTCTTCAGTAATAATAGTTATTCGATCAATTTGTGTTCAAGAGTCGATATCAGAAAGAAGATTTTCAGAATTTATGGTACACATGAATTTTTTTATTATTATTTTACGAATCTAACTGCATACTAAAAGTGAACATGGTAGCCCGATGTTCACCTAAAGTCAGCAGAGCAACACAGACGTGAAATTGAAATTATCCGTAGTTTGCTTGCAATCTCCCCTCTCTTGCTCTGTATTGTTGAATTCCCTCCCACTAAATCCCAAGCCCTTGCCCCTCTTACATGTATCGTCCCCTATAGTTACTGCTAATGCAGTCCATAGTCAGCTTGCAACAGAAAAAAATCAACAGTTGCTTCTAAAAATTTGGTGGGGAGCCAACAAGGAACCAGAAGAATACTCTTCACCTTATGCACAAACACAGCGTATTAATTACACATGGAGCTCAAATTTGAAGTTTGTATTTACTATCGACAAAAATAATAGCTTTACATTAAGTTTAATTTCTCCAAGAATTTCTCCATGTTCCTGCACAACACAAAACTCTGGGTCACCTTCACATTGGGAGCCCCTTCTCCCTAAACATTTAGACATAATACACACGACCTTTTATGAAATAAATAGAAATAAAATCTTATGATTGTATTTCATGACAATTGGCCAAAAAGGCATAGCAAAGGGATTGACAAGTATCACTACTTGGGTATCTGTTTAGTTTGACATGCTGCTGACATGTCACGTAAGCGCCTGGTAATCTCTGTGAATGATGGGCGGGCCAAGGGATCAGGTGCCCAACACTGCTCCATTAGCAATCTCCATTCAGAGTCACAAAAGCTCGGTACAGGTGGTCTCAGAGTGTTGTTAACTATGCCTCCTGCAACGGAGAGGGTACACAGCAAAACAGCAAAGAGACATGTGAATAACAAAGCAATTCCAGCATCAATAAAAAGTTGTGTGACACATTTATCGGCAAACAACAATTTATAGAAGAGGTTATAACCCTCAAACCAATATTCCTAAACTCTTAAAAAAATCTAAAATACAGAAAAAATTGGATAAAGAACATGGAAGGCCCAAACTTCAGCACCTGTGGAACATATTATCACGCTGTGTGCAATGGAGCATCAAAAGTGTAATACTCTGTGATGTAACAAGAATGTTTCATACATACCTATGATTGCTCCGTAATGCATATTGGCATAAGGCTCTTCACCAGTGAGAATCTCCCATAAGACAATGCCGAAAGAGAACACATCAACCTGCCAATAAGTGAAGAAGCTACAAGCATTAATTGCATAATTACTTTTGTGAATTGACCAGGAGAAACAATATGCCGAAACTCATGTAACAAAGTCTCATGTCCTTTTATAAGCGTCTTGATAACTTGCCTTGTTTGAAGGGGGGAAAAAATCATGGTAAACAAAATCTGACAGGGATGTAAATATGCACTTCAGGCAACACGGAAGAGATTTGTTACTTGCCTTTTCAGAAACCTTACTGCTGCTACCATTCAGGAGTTCTGGAGCCATCCATGGAAGAGTTCCCCTTACACCACCTGTAACCAAGGTATTCCTTTTGATTTTTGACAAACCAAAATCACCTACCTTCAAAAACAGAAGCATTTGTGTTAAACATTAGATTCGCTAGACCACCTTGCTGCTTGCCAAGTAAATAAGATTTCTGAAATCAGGCTGTTGGATAAGAAACATGTATCATAAATGGAACCTACTCAAACAGCAACAGTATCACAGCTACCTTGCAAATAGGTCGTAAAGGATCTTTCAGGTTGACAAGCAAGTTGTCACATTTCAAATCAAAATGCACAATGTTCTTTGAATGCAAATATTCCATTCCAAAAGCTGCATCCATTGCAATAATGAGACGCTTACGATGATCAAGATGCCTAGACATTCATGAAGGTTAGATTAAACAACAACAACGCTAACAGAGAGTGAAATGAAAACAGTACAACATCCACAAACACATATAGAAATCTTACCTGTCCTTGCTAAGTAAAACATGTCTAAGAGAGCCATTTACCATGAACTCTGCCACAGTGGCAAGTGTTCCTCCTGGCCCATCCTGAACCACTCCATAAAATGCAACTACATTGGGGTGGTGAAGCTTTGAGAGAATTTCAGCTTCACGCCAGAACTCCACGGTCTGAAAAAAATATAAGTACTGCTTATTGATGCAGAATGAGACAAGTATGGAACAGATCCCTGTTCTTCTTGATATTCAGGCAGATAGTCTACCATGTTGATCAACTTGCACATAATTGTGTAAAACTCCACTCATGAAAACCACACCCACTCTTTTCACTCACGTGAAAAAGAACCTAACCTTAAACAGGCAGTATGAAAGAAAATTCCCGTTTCTATTCATCTAACTGAAGGTTACTGAAACACTAGAGCAGCAGCTACATCAAGCTAAAAGTTAAGACATTCAAAGTATCTGAGATGGATCGCATTCCAGCCTTCTAATCTAAATTTGATCTTGGACACAAAAAATAAGGTTTAGCAACTGCCTTACTATTTCCTTACTTACAAGTCAACCATTTACATGCTTACTTGTTCATAACAAAGTCACTAGAATGAAAGTCAGCTCACCAGTCTTTCTTGTTTTACATCTATTCTTAATCCTAAATAGAATGTAACAATGGAGGGATCCATATGTAATGTTTACAGTATTTTTTTAGATACAAATGACTTTTCTTGTAAATGAGGATGTACACAAGGCTACTCTAGTCTTGTCCGGTTTGAAATGATCTTATAAGCTCTTATAATCAAGGAATTGACTTGATTATTATATTATAGTTTATAAGTTCATAAACGATTTTGAGAAAAACAGATGTGCTAATTCTTTGATCCCAGTTAGTAAGAGGGATCTTGAACTAATAAATAGTCCTAGAAACTAAAAAATGAAATATTGAGCAATTTCAATTGTCAGTCTCATTGATAATCACAAGTAAAACTGCCTTATTTACAAAAGTCAACTATTTTCGTGCTTAATTTCAATTAAAAAATCAATAGAAAGAACAGAAGCTCACCAATCTTTCTTGCTCCGATGAACGACCTGTGAAACAGCTCTTTTTTATACGCTTAATAGCAACATCCGTACCTCTCCATTTTCCATGAAAAACAGTACCAAAAGTGCCGGACCCCAATTCTTTCAACTCTTCCAGGTCTTCATTTTTTATGATCTGTGATGACAAAAAAATTATACAACTAAAAGAAATCCTCAATGACAGCTCCAATAATAATGAAGGTAGGGAGTCTTAAAAAAAATAAAAATAAAAAACATCCAATATAATGCATGACTAACAGCAAGTCACTAGATGTCTCATTATGCATCTATATGTGCAAAAAAGTGAATGAAACAGCAGGAATTCGAGTCCACTAGGTCATTCAAAAAGGATGTCTGGATATGCCAAAGTGATTCCAAGTGAGCATGAGACATCATATTGTTTCATATATTTTTATTCATAATTTAAACTGCGTGGGACTTCCTGAAATGAGCTTGCAAATGCAAAGCATCACCGTAAACAAAACACCAAAATTCTCTAGTCAAACATTGCCAGTGTTAAGGTGCATGTTACTATATCCACTACAGTGAAGAAAGCAGTGTCAGGAGGGAAACACAACCCATGTTACTTCACATTTGCCACCCCAGAAACAACACCTCCAGTTGGTTGAACTGTCAACCATGGGTCTCACCCTCATGGAGGAGAGCGGGTGGTGTAAAACAGTCCATTTCTCCTTTTCATTTCTTATTGTTTCTGCCAAAGACAACAGAGCAGATTCTAGATACAAGTTTTGCATTTTCCCCTCCTGGAGGGCAGTAGGTGATGCAAAACAGTCCATTTCTCACTTAAAATACTTATTTTCTCCTTTTCATTTCTTATGGTTTCTGCAAAAGAAATCAGAGCAGACTCTAGATACAAGTTTTGCATTTTCCAGTCCAACAATGCTTTATCAATACTCCTCTGTTCAACTAGAATAGTACCTTGGCTAAACTATTGAGATTTTCACATATGAGAATTTCCAAACAATAATCTAATAACATGCAAAATGAGTCTGCAACCAACAAAATTTTCAGCTTCTGCCACATGGCACAGCCATAGTTTAAGGAAAAATGAAAGAAATTACCTGCAAGGTGCTAATATCAAACTCTCCTGGGGAAAGGTCAACAAGATGTGCACCAGTGTTTCGAATGTCCAACTTCCCACCCTGATAGCATTAAGAAAATCAGAATGTCTGGTGAAATGATACCAAGAAGGTAAGACACCTGGATTATCAAACAGATGATAAAAAAAAAAAAAAACTCATCAAAGTACCTCATACTCTGATTCTGGTATTCTAGCATTCACCCCATCCAATTGCGCACTCTCAGTTTCCTTCAGCTCGAAATGACCATAATCTGCATGGGAATCCATGGTGTTCAGCCCAACAACACCAGATGTCTCTTGTTGAACATCTTCCTCAATGTGAGGCAAGGTAACTCCAGCAGACTTTAAAGGTGGATAACTATAATCAATGAGCGTCCCTCCTTCATCATTTGTAAGGGAGGATGAGTAACCCAGATGGTCTTGGTCTATAAGGGAAAAATCTTTCCTAACAAACTGATCTTGCAAGTTCCGAAAGTAAGACCAGTGTTTCGGATCATGATTCTCCATGTTCAAGCTCAAGCCCGCTCCATCAACAATTGGACTGACCACATTCTCATGGATTTTGGCTTGTGAGAAAATATCAGAGAGGATATCAGGACGAAACCGGTCATTTATATCGATTCGTATGTCTTTCTTCTCAGGAGTGCCAACGCCAATGCTGGGATCCCCCTCAGATACAGCTCTAACTGGGCTCTCTGCCCATGCCAAAGGCTGCACAGTGTTGTTCCCATTATTATTGTCAGAAACAGTCTCGGTTCTTTCAAACTCTGGAGGCCCCAAAGCAGGATCTTCTGGGTGCTTACTGGAAGTTCCCTGACTTGCTGTTGGATGTGTCAACCCAACTGTTTCGTTATCATTGATAGAGAGATCAGTATAGTTGCCTTTAACCTGGAAACCTTCATAATCATCCACTGGATTAAAAACAACACGTCTTGATTCAGATTTCTGCACATTTGACCCAAGACCTTGAGCAATGCTGGGATTCACCGTACTGATGTTATCAGCAAATTCTTTATACTTCTCAAACTGTGCAAGTCCATCTTCAACAGTCTGAGGCTTTGCATAACACAATTTTGCAGATGAGTGGGACTGGTCAGTCTGGGAAGCCACATTTCCTTCGTGCAACTTATCAATTGATTCTATAACTGGTTGAGAACAACCAGAACGTGCTTGAGTTATTATAATCTGAGGATCAAAGGAATCCTCGGATTTTGACAAGCGATTTAATTCTGCCTGCTCCCTTGGAATTCGCTCAGAATGAAAAACCCGATGAGGAGCCACAGATGGTTCGAAGTAGCTAAAATCTGTTGGATCAGCCTCAGAACCCCCATATCCTGGGGCAAATGGATCGTCAGATGAGTGAAAATGGTCATCCCCGTTATTCTTTATCCCTTCGGTCACAATTTCAGTGGACATCGAATTCAGTACAGGTTCATGGGGGCTTTTATTATTTTTCATAAGCAGCAGAGGTGATCCTACTTCTGGTGCTGAATTGGCAACCAATACTTCATCTCTAGAAGTATACTTTGGAATGGAACTATCATATGGATGCAAGGAAACAGTATCGTTTTCCACTGCCTGAATTTTAACAGTTTCATTAAGCTTCTGGAGTGAATCATCTCGTTTCATTTTCAATTCCTTTATTCTTGCCTCCGTATCCAGGGTTTGAACTTTCTCAGGTTCATTTATTTTCTGTCCTGAGCTCTCTCTTTTCAGTTTTGCATCTGTTACAGATGCTTCTGCATTTTGCACATGAAAGCCATTGTACGGTTTCTCTTCTGCCAAAACCCCCTGTTGAGTTGGATACATGCGGAAAGGCACTCCCATTAGATTTTCCCCAGCCATTGCATGGATAGGGAGATGTGAGCCAAAACCATACTGAATTGGGACCGGCAATGGATTGGTTCCCTTTTCATCCATCTGGGGGAAGCTCTGCATAGGTTGCATGGAGGACACTGGATGCTGGCTGGCATCTCCATGATGCATCTTCTGGCCATGGTAAGGCTGTGAATTAGATTCATGGGCACTAGATGAACTCGTCAGTACTGGTTGAGAAGATTGGGTTGTTGAAGGCAGCATATTAACAGCTGAAGATGGAGCATTACTTCCAGTTAATTCAGCTGCAACTCCACTGCTGCCCCTCTCAACATTAAGACTGAGTAACTCATCCAAATTGTTCCCCGATGCGCTTACCAGATTAATTGAATTCTTCCTTGAACCCAAGTCCATACCATTTACAGCAACAACATATTGAATCTCAGAATTGTCACCCTCTCCACTTCCCAGGCCAAATTGGGAGTCCTCTACATCAGTGCTAGAAAACAAGAACATCCTAGGCTTCTTTGATCCCCCATCTTCTGATACATTGCATTCTTCCATCATGTTCTGAAGATCCTCATCACAGGATACAGAAACCAAAGCGTCAAGATCTTCACCAGGAAGTTGATATTTTGTAGTGTGAGATTCATTGTAAATAGCCAAAGTTTTCTGCATAAGCTCCTGCCAGGAAATATTCTTGCTTATCCGGATAATGCGTGTTTCACCCCCAACATATCTCAGCTTTCCATCACTTGGACGAGGCAAAATTGTACCACCAAAGCTGCAGAGAAACTTCACCTTTGATGATGAACTATCAGAGGCTCCTGAAGATGTATAACCATGAATTCCTCGACTGCTGTCATTTCTTGATGAGGTTGGTGGTACCGGTCGGACAGGATCATAATAACTTTGGTCTTCATGCACAGAAGATCCCTTCCGGTCAAACTCCTGGTTCCGGGCTTTTTCTACTGTGCTTATCGTAGAGATGTCAGGCCCACTTTCCGAACCCGAATGAGATATTCCCAATATGCCCTTTAGTTCCATATAGCTAGTTGTGCTATTAGGATCAACGTAAGCATTTGGAAAGAGCTGTTGCCTGGGGTTCACCCTCTCCCGCATAAATTCAAGAGCGAATTCCTCACCAGTCTGAATGGAGTAATTGTGCACAGGCCTAGCTCCAATTGACATGTTGTAGTCAGGAGGTCGCATGTTAGTATTAATATTAGCTGATGGATCATGGAAAAACCTTTGGTTTACAGACCCCAGCCCTTCATTTCTAGCTTCCATGTTATTATATCGAACTTGTTCATAGTTTTTCTGCTGATCTGTCATGCCTTTTCCCAGATTCCTGTCCATTTGGGTCAATTGCACCAGTAAGGCAAGCCAATATTGCCATATCAGTACAGAATCGCTTGTATGGGCAACCACAAACTTTGTTTGCAAGATGACATATTTGCAGGAGAAAACCTGAAATGGGAAATAAGCTCTTGCTAATAAGAATTACTTGGTTAATTAGAAAGCAAAATGCCTAGCATGAGCAATCTTTAGGAAAAGAAAATATTAGGAGCAACAAGACAAAAAAATTTAATCATCTTAAACAGAAACAAACACATGATCAAGAGCTTATTTAGTATCAAATTTCAGTAAGTTTTACAGGAAAGCTCCCCAGTGATGGCAGAGCTGCACAGAGTAACATGAAATAGATAGATCTACTCACTTAAATAAAAGAAAAAAAGGCATTAATCTACACAAAAAGAATACAAATATGCATGCCTTAGGACAAAGATGGATCTGCTTTAAGAAAAATCGTGTGGACTTTGAAGGTCATAAGATTAGCAGGCGCTGCATTTCCATGTCCTTGGCAAAGCGGACTTAATATTAAAAACTTGTAATCTCGTTACTTTTGCTTTCTTTTCTTTGTGGCCAAACAAATAGAAAAGTACCAGTTACATTCAAAAATCAAAGATGCTTCCACTAAATTACTACATATCATTGTACTATGAATCAATCAAATGTTAAAAACACCAGACTTCGACAACTCATTACATAATAATCACACAAAAAAAAATGCTTAATTCCAAAATTCCATATGGACAAAAATACAATCTTTACACGGGAAAAAAAAAAGATTGAAAGACAAAAATCATACTTAAACAACTAAGTTATTTAAATCCACTTGAAAAAACCTGATCATAAATAAAAGACTGGACGGTTGCTTTTGAAATTAGGACTAACACAATAATAAACATCAAACCCTAACAAAAAAACCAGCAAAATTGAAATCAAGCTCAAAGAGTAAACTTTAGACTCTTAAGAACCCTAAACTCAATACAAAAAAAAAAACCCACATGGAATCCTCACTCAAAAGCCCAAAACTCACTCTGATCACACCTAAACTCACCAAAAGAAAAAACAAAACAAAAGGATGGGACCATAATTATAAACTAATCACGACCACAGCTTAACCAAATGAAAAGGATTGATACTTAGAAGCAAAAAAAAGAGAGTGGATGAGAAGCGAAGAAATAAGAAGTACCAGAAAATAGAAGCAATGACCGTAAAAGCTTAGGCAGCAGCCAGAGTCAGGGCTCTCTTGCTTTCTCTCTCTTGATTTTATAGCATGTTTAATTATTTTTTATATTGTTTTTGTGCGTGTAGATGTTGCTAGATCTAGAAATCTTGTTGCCTTTTTCTAATATTAATTTTGTGATTTTCTTGGGGTTTGAGGCAACTGTGTACTGATGATTTTTATCTTAAAATAAAAAAAAGTCGGTATTTGCGGAGAGTTTAATGAAACCCACGCGTGCGTGTCGTCTACGTTTTTTTACCACGGAGTCGTGTTTTGCTTAGTTGTGTAGGTCCCACTTAATAGTTAGCTTAGCTGGTGGTTCTCCCTTTGGATTTGGATGTGAGAATTCCAGGAACACCCTTTCTTCTCTTTCCTTTTAAAAAAAAAAAATTAATAATAACAGAATTTTATTTTATTTTATTTCATTTGTTTTTTTCATCCCTTTCTTTCTAGGAAAACGAAAATGAGAAGGGACCTTCAACAGGCGAAAAATATCCGATTTCTTCGCCATCAAAATGGAGGTTACAAATGTTATAAATTATTTTTTATTTAAAAATATATTAAAATAGTATTTTTTATTTTTTAAATGATTCAAAAATATAAAAATAAAATAAAAATTAAGATAGTAAAAATAATTAAATAACTATGTTAATCTAGTGCACTACGAAGAATCCTAGTTATATTTCAGAGTGCTGAGGTAATTTAATGTACTGTTTTAGAGAGAGTACAATAGTCCCTAAGGGTGTTTTTGCAACAAACTTTTCTTCTTTAAATTCACGGTTGAGATATTAGTCAAATGTAGGCACCATTACGGCAAACATAATTAGTTTCAATAAATTGATTTAACAGGATACGACGCTATAAGAATAAGCAAATAGCATAAATAATTTGTGTGTGGCATTATAGCTAGAATTGTGAGGATAAATAATCTTCCAAGGAACTTGTAGCCAAATCACATCAATGTAATGTTATAAGAAACCTCAATTATTTAAATAATTTTTTTTATTAAAATATATGTTAATAATTATTTTTAAAAAAAAATTATTTTTAATATTAGAACATCAAAATAATTTAAAAACACTAAAAACATATTAATTTGAAGTTAATAAAAAAATAAAAAAATTAAATAACTTTTCATGTCAAAATGCATGTTAATAATATTTTTTTATTTTTAAAAAAATATTTTTGATATTAATATATTAAAATAATTTAAAAATACTAAAAATATATTAATTTTAATATTTTTAAAACGAAAAGATAAACAGGCCATAATTAATAGACTCGTTTAGGAGGGGTGGAACTATGATTTCATAAAAGAGGTTGCCAGAATAAATGCTACTTGGAAGAATCTCAAGACCGGGGATATCTCTGGAATTGCAAAATTAAGAAACTAAAAGGGACGTGGATTGGAATAGTAAAATTATTATGATTTTACTCTTCTTGACATAAATAATTGCCTTGGCAACAGGGTAGAAAGGCTTTTTTTTACTGTTTTTTTTACAATAAAATAACTAAAATATCTGTGAGGGGGGAATAATTGCACTGGTGAGCAGGGGGTTTTTTATTTTTTCAATTTAAAAGAACTATATTATCATAATTTTAAATTATTTTAAATTTGAGTTTAGAGGTTATCGAGTTTGATTAAGGACAATTTGGTATATTAAAATGTATAAAATATTATTTAATATTCAAAAATTAATAGTATTAGCAGTTCACACGAGCGCGCGAATACATCTATATTTTTGAAACATGTATGATGTCATCTAACAGCCAAACACCAGCTTTCACGATATCGTTTGAATCCTCAAGATAGTCTCTCAATCCATAGGCAACGCATGTGATCAACAGATCTTGACATTTTCATTGGGAATCATTTTTTTCTTATTTCCTCTCCCCTCCTCGATTTTTCCATGTATGTCTCTACACATTTTCAAAGCATCCATTTGATTTGTATTTCTTTTGTATCTGATCACTATTTTTTTAATTGTTATTTTTTATTTTAAATAATTAATAGAATTGAAATTTTCTTTCAATTTCATCTTTCTTTGATTTTTTTTACGTATTAGATTTTGTCTTCATTATTTTGATTACTGTTTTTTTTAATCAATCTCCAAATTAAATTATTTTCTCAATTGCATCCCTCGATATTTTATTTTTATGTTAGACTTGGCCTTTATTTATTTAATTGTTATTTATTTTATTTTTTATTTTTTTTATCTTGATTTTTTTCAATTTCATCCCTTGATTTTTTATTAATTGGTAATTTGAAATCATGAGTTTTATAGTTATTATTGTTCCCTTGACAAATAAAATGGTTGATTGGTTCATATTGATAAGGACAAACGGTCAACCAATTCCTATGGATTATCGATTATCATGTGTTCATCTCTTAAGAACAAGCAGTTGATCGGTTCAACTTAAAACTCAGATTTAATAGTTTTAAACCTGATGAATTTTAAACTAACTAAATACATATCAATCTTATAATGTAGGCAATGTGAGATGTATGTGTTCATTTTTATGAAGATTTATATAATTAGCATGGGAATGAATCCCTAAGAACCAAGTCATCGCTTACTTTGTATCTTGGATTTTTTAATTTATTTATTCATTTAATTTTTTATTTTTATTGATGATTTTTGTATAAATATAATTAAATTTAACCTCGACTAAATATATCATTAGTTTAATTTTATTCAATTGTTATTATTCAAATATATAAATATCAATATGCGAACCGAAAGGCAACATGGTGATCACGGATAAGTTTACCTAAAAAAATTTAGTGACATCAATGAAGATAATGTTTATCATGTCTAAGGGTGTTTCTTGGGAAAGTTTAACATGCCGAGTCCAAATTTCAATACTCAACACCTAATAAAGGAAAAAAAATAAAAGAGATCAATAAGTATCCTGAATTTCAATAATTAATCTCTTAAGAAAAAGAAATTAAAAAATCAACTTGCCAAAAAGATGTTGTAAACAAAGCCATTGAGTAAAATATACAGACGATAGTGATATTGTATGATTAGATGGCGATAACTAGAAAAAATGTGATGATAAGCATCCGAAACAAATGAAAAAAAAAAAAAACTATGAGAGATAATTGTATAAATTAAAATATAACATAAAAGGGTTCGACGGACCAAAACTTGATGTTCGTGAATGTAGGGTCTCAGCAAAGAAAAAAAAAAAAAAAAAAAAGAAACTAACCGCTCACCAGTGATAAAAAAAAAAAAAAAAAACCACCAATAGAAGCTATCTAAAAAGTAAAAAAGCAACCCCACAACAATAAAGGCACGTTCAGTTAGAATTTTTTTTTTAATAAAATTATTTTATTATTTTTTTTATAAATATTATCCCTACATATCTTGAAAAAAAATCTAAAATATTATTCATTATAATAATATTTTTTTACTAGTTTTTTTTTTAATATATGTTTTTTATGAGATTATTCTGGTCTCATGACATATGTCACAAGTTTTGAGAGGTTACACGGATTGACTTGAGTTATTTTTTTAATTAATTTTTTTCAATTTTATGCTTTAATATTAGATTGATTGAGAATCGTATGAGTTGTATTAAGATTCGTCAAGTTAACCAAAACATATCAAATTATTAAAATAATTGTGTTTTAAGTATATTAAAATACAATTGTTTTTTCTAAATAGTTTTTATTATTATTGAAGTGCACACAAGTAAAAAAACTATATGTATACTATTTAGATAACCATATTATCAACTTGACTTTTCTAAATAGCATCTGCAACCCTAAAAATAAAAGTTGTAAAAAATAGCAAAAAAAAAAAACCCTATTGTATAATGAATTTGTAATAAACCGAGTCCACATAAACAATGAATGAATAATGAAATACCACGATGCTTTAGTTGTTTTTAGATTTAGAATTAGAATTAGGAAACCTAATCTTGACATAAATTTTGATGGAGCTTTATTTATGACATTTCTAATATCATTATAAAGATATTGACATGACAAGTCTAATTGCACCTTAGAAGATTAATGGTAAGAGTGCTTTGCACATGCCGTTCATAAATGACATATCAACCCACTATCTAGGGCATGTAATGCTCACACCAAAAGAGAAAAAAAGAGACCATTTTTAGATATTTCAACCAAGCCTAAACATCTAGAAACTGGTCCAAAAGACTAGGTTTCTTCTTTTCAACCTCTCACACATCCTCTCCCTTTTTTCCTCAGCACATGAATTGTCCAATATGTACATAGTTGGGTATTTTTTTAGGATTCATAATGGGATGTTGTGCACCGTTTATGCCTATGAAATTTTATACGCCTAGCTGACAAATTCTTTGTAAATATACATTTTTATACAGGGCTGACACCATATTTCTAGCAAATGATAGAAGTGCAAATACACACCATGTGTTTTTGCAAAACAATCGCCTCCTTTCCCGCTAATAGTTATTTTCTACAAAGGTATCACTGATAATCACCAATCTTTTCACCAATGGCAACGTCAAACGCTTCAACCAATGGTGGACATAGTGTTTCCATCAATTAATTATCTTACAACTTTCAGCATCACGAGTTGAGATGACATAATCAAGATCTATAAATATCCTATGTTACAAGATAAATAGAATAAGCTCTTAGATTGATCGATATAAACACAATACACACCTTTTCTAGCTCTTTATTGTGCATTATCTTTTCCTTTTCATTTGCTAACTTAAATATAAAAGAATTTATTTTTTAAGAACAATGAAGCACAAACATAAAGCGAGCAAGTGAATTTGATGTGAGGTTATCTAATAGCTACCAATCTCTCGTAAACAACCGCAGTGGCACTCAATAGAATACAAACTCATGAATCTACATAGCGTATTAGATATTGGGCAAGTGTTAAAAGTGTGTTTTTAGTATTGTATATTTTTTTGTAAATATATTTTTTAATTAAGAATGTATTAAAATATATATTTTTTATTTTTAATACTAGTATATCAAAATCATAAAAAGCATCAATTTAATATCATTTCAAAAGAAAAACAATTTAAAATATATTTTGAGAAGAGAGTTAAACTACAAAAATAAATACACCTTAACGGGAAAGTATGCTTGTAGATTTTATGTGACATTACATATTAGCTTCATAATCTCCCATGATAATCAATGAGGTGTTACCTACTAAAAAAAGAAGAGGAGCAATTAAATTACCAGATTCACAAAAATAGATTCTTTTCACGCACCATTGTAACAATATTAGTGTATTGATCTCAAGAGAATTAAAAAAAAAAGAGGAAACAACAATAGAAAAAAAAAAGCGTCACTTTCCAACCTGAAAACTGCTCATCAATCACGAAGAATCTCAATCCACAGAAGATCTAATAAAATCCTGTTCCATTGAGAGAAACAACATCCAATGCATAGACGTGGTAAATTAATCATTCATTACAGTTACCATACAAGATTATAGTCATGTCATGTTCCATTGAGAGAAATCACGTGCACTGCACAACTGTAGTAAAATCATGCACTTCTCCATTTACCATCACATATTTTTATAGCTATAGCTACGGTGTAAACAAGCGAACATTGTAACAGGAACAATACCACAAGAGGATGTCTAAAAGCAGGGGAAAAAAAATAGATGTGCAGATAGTCGGATCGGACACTTGACCAGAACCGTTCCCTACAAAATCATGTTACTGTAGGATTAGTTGCCTCGTGCCCGTGAATCATTGTGCAAAGAGCAACGAATATTTGTCTCTCCATTTACTCGCTCGCTCTCTGCATTTTCTTTCCATTAAACGTTATGCAACCAACGAGAGAGTAAGAGCTTGTTGTAGTAGTGTGTACTGTGTAGAAAGACGCACAAGATCAAATGAGGAGAAAAAGGAAAAGAAAGGAAGGGGAGGACAAATTTTGGGAACATGAACCCGGGTGGTGAGACGTGGCAATATGTAAGTGGGTAGGTGCAATTTGACTGGCTAGCGCTCTCTCTCTCTCTCTCTCTCATGCGCTGCCATGTCAGAGTGTAACCCCGTCCTATGACCCCGGCGAAACCGTATCATTCTCTCTTTCTCTCTAAAAAGATTAAAAACCTCTCTCTCTAAATATATTGATTGTGTGTGTGTGTTTATATATAAGAGGTGGTGGGGGCTTTTATTATTTTAGTGTTGATGTTATTGTTGTAGTATCGTGTCTTTGTGTGTTGTGTCTTTGCCTCCCCCCCCACCCCAAAATCCCCCCCACACCCCCCGCCGTCTGTCTCTCTCTTTCTCGTATCTCTTGTATCTTTCTCTCCTTAACTTCCAAGCCCTAATCCCTCTCTATTTCTGTAGTATGTATCTTGCTTAACCTGTCAATTTCTGAGGATTCTAGACAGTAAAGATTGGTTTTTGATCCGCAAGAAGGATTGGTGAGCTTGTTTTCTTGTCTGGGTACTACTTATTTCTTTGATTGAAGTTGGTTTTTGGGTTAATTCTATGTGTTGCTTTGTTATTATGTAGCTTGAGCTAATTTCCTAGCAGTTTTGATGCGTATATTTTCTTGATTTTGGAGTTCTTGTGCTTGTTATATTGACTGGTGCTGAATTGTCTGGTGATATGGAGTTATTTGGTACATGGGTTTTGAAAAGAATGTGGTTTCATCAAATAGTTAATGAAATGGGGTTCTGGGTTTTGAGCGAGTGAATGCATGTGCTTGGTTAACTTCATTATGCTTGGACTCTTCAATTTTGGCACTCCTTTTGGTCTTTTGTTTGACATATCATGTTTTGATTGTTGAAGTTCAAATAATTAGTTGGTTTCATTACGGAGCTTGTGGTGGCTTGATTCGGCTGTGTTCTTCTAGTGCAGAGGTTGGCTTTTAGTTTCTGTATTGCTTGCAGGTGTTTGTTGATGTCGATTCCATTCGGGCATTAAAAAATGGAGCGAATGTCTGTCATTCTTCTTCTATTAGGTGAACTTATAGTTGGTAGGTGATTAGTCAAGTCAATGGTTTTGGTTGATTGCGCTTTGATTCTGGTGGTGGGTTGATGTTGCAACACTTACCTTCGGATCATTTCGGCAATTTGAGCCTTGTACTTTACTGAAAGTAAAGTACATGGTTACACTTTAGTGTGAAATGCTGATTTTCAATTTTCAATTGCGTGACTTGATTCTGCTAGTTTAGTGAGAAGATGCACCCCTTGCTATTGTTACCTTGTTTAGGACTTAAATCTTTGATGGTCTGGTATTATATCCTGTCCTATTTGTGCAGAATTTTAGCTTTCTCAGAGAGAAATTAATAACCTAAGCTCTTTGATGTAGCAGACATGGATAAATACAGTGATTGGCCAATTTGAATTCAAAACCTTCCATAGTGCTTATTGCTTGTGCTTCTTTCATTGGAGATATCATGTAATTTTGACTTTTTTTTTTCTTCTGTGAGGATTTGACAAGGTCTGATTAATTGTATTGAGCACTGATCATGCCTCACACTTTTCTCTGCAGATTGCTGTCATAGCCTGTAGGCAATATGAAAGCTAGTCACCACTGTGGTTCATTCTAATTTGTTATTCAATGTTGCTATTTTCTTATTGGAGCTCCTTCAAAATGTTTAACAGGATGCTGAGGGTTTGTAGTGGCTTAGATTTCTCTTTTGGAGCTTTGATGCAACTTCCTCACTGATGCATGGCATACTTTGTGGGCACGCTTGTGGTAAATGTAAAATACAAGATTGAAAGATGAAGGATAACAGTTCAACAAGTAGTAAAATGATTAGCAGAAACTGGGTCTTGAAGCGAAAACGAAAAAAGATTCTGTATGGACGAGTTGTTTCTACTGGTAAAGAAGATAACTTGGAATCTCCAAGGACTACATCTGCTGCTAAACGCCAGCCAAAGAGTGAACAAAGTTCTGATCTATCTTCATCCAAGAAGAAAGGAAATGATGGGGTGAGTTATCCTTTTGTTCTGTTTAGCTTTCTGTTAGATAGATGTTTCTTCATCTCAGAAGTATATTATAAATTCTTGATAGAGATAGTTTGTGAACACATTTTGCTCTGATTTTTAATTGAACAGGCAGTTTACATCTCATCTTTTTGAACTATAAAACCTTTCATGTGAGCAATAAATTATGGAGCACATTTTAATTGTATTATTTTTGTCACATGTTTTGGGTTTCTTCTTCTATGCCCAGTTGCACGGCTGTTTGCGTTCAACATATGGATCCAATTTGTCTTACAAAATTTTTCATGTGGGTTTGAAGTCCTATATGTTTGGAACCAAATTCCCTTTACGAGACAGGCTTTCTTCCATTAAAATTTTGATGCCCTCCGGGCTTTTTTTTGAGCTAGCTCTTTCTTTTCTTTGAGAAATTGCAAATACTTTTTCATCACGGGTTGAAATTACATATATATTACTAATATGGGCTTTTGAAAAAGAAAACAACACTTAAAACATATTTCTAAACTGAAAAAAAGACATCTTGGATGTCCCTATCAGGGTTAAATTTGGCTGTAGAGTATGTGCTGTGAAAAACAAAGATCCTCTCACAATGCTCCTTTCAAATCATGACAGGAAGACCCCTTTGGTGTGAAAAATATTTACATGACACATCACGAATTCTTTCCATTCAAATTTAATTTTAAGTTTTTAAATGAAAGAAGTTTCAGGTTAAACCCCCCCCTCACCCCATCAATTCCAATAAAAATAAGAAGTAAGTAATTAGAAAAGCAACCTTTCCTAGCATAGTCTTTTCTCCAATTGAACATAGTTGCTGTCTTTGAGCAGAGTAATGACCCAAGGATCCTCTTTTCAGTTGCCTATAGCCTTTCTTGGAATTATAAATTTTATTTATCAACTTGGGGGCCTTTCAAACTTGAATACGATGCAAGGTTCCCATCTGGTTGTTTTAGTGAGTAACTTTGACCATGGATAATATGCGAGAACAATATGGGAAGTTTTTTTGATCTCTTTAAATGGAAGACACGTGTAGCTGGTGTTCACAATCTCTCTCTTTTTTGTTATATTTTCAACAATACCATTAGGATTCAAAATCTGAAATTGAAATCACATGCCAAGAAAGTTCATTTATGTTGTTCCTAATGTTAACACCTTATTTCAGTGGTTAATCCTTGTAGTTTCAGCAAGCTACTTATCTTTACTGCTATTTGGAGTCGAGTGTCTTGGCTATGTGTTAGCATTCACTAACACCTTGTTGCCTTTTATTCAACTTTGCCTTTCAGTATTACTATGAATGTGTAATCTGTGATCTTGGTGGCAACTTGTTGTGCTGTGATAGCTGTCCCCGGGTGTACCATCTACAGTGCCTTGATCCACCTCTTAAGGTATTTTCAATTGTATTGAAGCTGCATGCTGATATTTTCTTTTTGTTCCCTTTTCTTTCTGCCTTATTTGTTTATATCAATGACTGTTTCCTCTTATTATTTTTTTTTTTGTTATTTGTGTTCTGAAGCGCATTCCAATGGGGAAATGGCAATGTCCAAAGTGCACTAAAAAAAGTGACCCACTGAAGTCCATTAGCCCACTGGGTTCCATTTCAAAACGTGCAAGAACAAAAATAATCACTACAAATTCTAGAACTGCATTTAAGTCATCTGGGACTGACAAAGTATCTGCGCTTTTCGGAAGCTCCATTGTCTCCAAGCGAAGGTCTTCCAGCAAAGGGAAATCGACTCTAACAGTTGGATCCAAATCCATTGAAAAGGAACCAGATTCGTCCTCCGATGTATTATGTAGCACCAAGTCATGTGATCCATCTGCTGTTAGTTCTGTAGATGGTACTTCATTGCATGTGAACATTGATGATGAAAAGAAAAGTGATGCATCTCCAAAAGAGTCACCTGCAGGGAAGAAAACAATTTCCCTTGCTGATGAACTCTTGTCTCATTCTAAACTTCCTGAATCCAAGCCACATAATGAAGGTTCTGGTGAGAAGCATGTCTTGTCTTGTGATAATGGATCTCCAAGAAAGAAAATTGTTCTTGCAATTGGTGCAGCCTCTGAGAACAGGAAAAGAAAGCTTGAAGGCAATAGTGTGGACAGTGTTAAGAAGCCCAGGACTGACAAGGGAAAGCGCACCTCCATAAAATATAGATCCAAAGCCAATAATGCAAGTTCTGGAACTAGTAAATCGAACCAGAAACGGAAAACCATTAATCATGAAGTTTCATTACTTTTGTCAACAGAAGATGTTGAAGTCAAGAACATAGAATTGCAGAAAAAGGATGAGGTATGTTTATTCTATTATGATTTTTCATTTTCCCGTAATAGATTATGTGGACATTTCATCTTCCAAGGAGATACTCACGATATTTCTCCTCAAGCTTACAACACTATGGTAGATAGTACCAATAATGATTGGCAACTATGACTATGCTCCAGTACCTGAGGCCATTTTGTGCTTGCCCCATGTTATTGGTTCTTGCTACTCTAAATTTTCACTCTTCTTTAGTTCTTAGCACTGTGACAATATACCACTTCCATCTGTCTAGCTTTGCAGTATTTTGTGCTGATGTTATGTGCAAGCTGGTGCTATAGTTTGTTGTTTGGTGGTGTTCCTACTGGCACCATCTACTGTGGGCAGATTATTTTTCTCCATCATCATGTGCAAATACAACACTTAACGTCTGCCTATCTTGGATGCTTAGGCTTCACACTAGCAAAACCGATAAACCATGCAATCCACCCAACCAGATACCCCCTACACACTCAAGTTCAATATCTTACAATCATTGCCATCTTCTTCATGTCATTACTGTTTCTCATGTTATTCTCAGTACTGTTTCTCTTGGCATTGTCACTTATTACTGTTCCTGTGCATATCTTTGGTGTTATGATTATTATGATTAAAAATATTTGTTTCATCAGAAGAATCCTGTGGAAGTTGCACAACCATTAGAAGAGTCATATAAAGCAGAGGTTCATGTGGATGAAACCCAGAAATGCGAGGATATTGTCATGACCGAACTTCAGCAGGTGAATCAGCTATTTTCAGAAAATCTGTAGGCTTTCTTCTATTAATATCTTAGACCTAAAATGCTTTCTGCTTGAAATATTTGAATTTATACAATAGAATATATCCACATTACAGGTTGACCGGGTATTGGGGTGTCGGATTGAAGGTGAAAATGCAAGCTTGTCATGCTGTACATCTCTGATTTCAAAAAATGACCGGCCTTCTGATGAATTGCTTACATCAGAGACTGAAAATGGACACTTGGAGGAAAAAGCCGCTGGTGACACGTATTCAGATCTCGGGGTTGCTGAAAATCATGTTGAGGGTCATCCTGGTGTTATTGAAAGTTCTGAGAAGGATGGAAGTGTGAAGAATGACATTAGAGTGGATACAATACGTGTATACAGAAGATCTGCTAGCAAAGACTATAAAGGAGGGAACAACAAGGATTTACTGGGGAAAGATGGAAAAGATTCAGGTTCTGGAGGCATTAGTTATAAGGATCAAGATGAAGCTGCAGTAACAACAGAAGTAACGGTGAAAAGACATGAAAATCCGGTGATTGAAGAAACTACTGATTTTTGTTTGAAAAACTCAGATGCAGATCAAATTTCTGAAGTTTGTGAAATGCGCGTCTCTCCTGAAACCAAGGACACAAAAGAAGAAGATACGAAAATCAAAACTTCTAGTATTGAAAATAAAGTCCCGGAGCCTGCCATGGAAGAACTAGCATGTGCTAACAAAGAGACATCATATGAATTCCTAGTTAAGTGGGTAGGGAGGTCTCATATACATAACAGTTGGATCTCAGAATCCCAGCTGAAAGCTCTTGCGAAGAGAAAACTAGAAAATTATAAGGCTAAGTATGGAACAGCTTTGATAAATATCTGCGAGGAAAAGTGGAAGCAGCCCCAGCGAGTAATTGCTCTCCGTGCTCCTGAGGATGGCAGCCGTGAAGCTTTTGTAAAATGGACTGGTCTTCCTTATGATGAATGCACTTGGGAAAGTCTGGATGATCCTGTTCTTAAAAAATCAGTTCATCTAATCAATCAGTTCAATCAGTTTGAGCGCCAGACATTGGAAAAAGATTCTGCGAGGGATGATCTACAAAAAGGGAGGCATGATGGTCTGCAAAATGAAATTGCTACTCTGATGGAGCAACCGGAGGAACTAAAAGGAGGTTCCTTGTTTCCTCACCAGCTTGAGGCATTGAATTGGTTGCGTAAGTGTTGGCATAAATCCAAAAATGTAATACTTGCTGATGAGATGGGGCTGGGGAAAACAGTATCTGCTTGTGCTTTCCTTTCATCTTTGTATTTTGAGTTCAAAGCTTCTCTCCCGTGCTTGGTCTTGGTTCCACTTTCAACAATGCCTAACTGGTTCTCTGAGTTTGCACTCTGGGCTCCCAACTTAAATGTTGTGGAGTACCATGGGTGTGCAAAAGCAAGGGCCATGATTCGCCTGTATGAATGGCATGCTAGTGATCCCAGTGAGATGAACAAGAAAACCACATCCTACAAATTTAATGTTCTTTTAACCACTTATGAAATGGTTCTTGCAGATTCCACTTATTTGCGTGGAGTTCCTTGGGAAGTTCTTGTGGTTGATGAGGGCCATAGACTTAAGAATTCAGGGAGTAAGCTGTTCAGCTTGCTCAACACGATCTCTTTCCAACACCGTGTTCTTTTGACTGGTACCCCTCTTCAGAATAACATTGGCGAGATGTATAATTTGCTCAATTTCTTACAGCCAGCATCATTTCCTTCTCTAACTTCTTTTGAGGAGAAATTTAATGATCTCACAACAGCTGAAAAAGTGCAAGAATTGAAGAAACTTGTTGCACCACACATGCTTCGAAGGCTTAAAAAGGATGCTATGCAAAATATCCCCCCCAAGACAGAACGGATGGTTCCTGTTGAGTTGTCTTCTATCCAAGCTGAATATTACCGAGCAATGCTAACGAAGAATTATCAAATGTTACGGAATATTGGGAAAGGAGTTGCACAACAATCGATGCTAAACATTGTGATGCAGCTGAGAAAAATTTGCAATCATCCATATCTCATACCAGGTACTGAGCCTGATTCTGGGTCACTAGAATTTCTTCATGAAATGCGAATAAAAGCTTCGGCCAAGTTGACTTTGCTGCATTCCATGCTCAAGATCTTATACAAGGAAGGTCATAGAGTTCTGATTTTTTCACAAATGACCAAGCTTCTTGATATCCTTGAGGATTATTTGACCATAGAGTTCGGCCCTAAAACATATGAAAGGGTGGATGGTTCTGTATCAGTCTCGGATCGCCAGACAGCAATTTCACGTTTTAACCAAGACAAAAGTCGATTTGTCTTCTTGTTATCAACGCGCTCTTGTGGCCTTGGAATCAATTTAGCAACCGCAGACACTGTCATTATTTATGATTCTGATTTCAACCCCCATGCTGATATCCAAGCTATGAATCGAGCACATCGAATTGGGCAATCCAAAAGACTTCTGGTGTACAGGCTTGTTGTTCGAGCCAGTGTTGAAGAGCGCATCTTGCAACTTGCTAAAAAAAAACTAATGCTTGATCAGCTCTTTGTCAACAAGTCTGGGTCTCAGAAGGAAGTGGAAGATATTCTACGATGGGGAACAGAAGAGCTTTTTAGTGAATCTTCTAGCATGAATGGAAAAGATAATAGTGACAATAATATCAACAAAGATAAAGACGACACAATAGCAGATCTGGAGCAGAAGCAGAGGAAGAGGAGTGGCGGCCTTGGGGATGTGTACCAAGATAAATGTACAGATGGTGGCAACAAGATTGTGTGGGATGAAAATGCTATATCAAAGTTACTTGACCGCTCAAACCTGCAGTCTGCATCAACTGATGCTGCTGAAGGAGATTTTGAGAATGAAATGCTTGGTTCAGTAAAGGTGAGTGTTGTTACTTTATTTTACTGGAATATGTACTTCTGCTTCATCAGAATCTTTGGTAGAAATACCATTTCCTTGCACCTTGGTGCATCTCTCAAAACTGCAGTTTATTTAAATTTGAATTTGTTGAGTTAGATGCTCTGGGCTATGTTATGATGTTACAAATGGTTGAAAATGGTTTTTAGTTTATAGCTGGACATAACTCACCACCACAATTGCCAGTGATCATCACTGCAATGGGATCAATGAAGTCGACCTATTTGAAATTTAACTGGCTGCCTTAATCCCTGTTGCCTGCATGTCAAACTGGATAACCACTCTTCATGACTGAATGGTGTATTTTTGCATCCAATTTTAGGATTTAATTATAGCAGGACTCTATGTATTGTTGGCATTTGATTCAGTGTAGTTTCTGTTTAATACATTTCATTTTATTGGTGGGTCTCTTACAATTACTTCGTCTAAAAGTTTGGCTGTCCTTTGTAGAAACTAGCTGTTGTAACCCATTTTTGGTCCCCACATAAAAATAAAAAAAATATATTATCAAAAAATATAATAGTGAAGAAGAGGATGTCAGAACACTCAAAAAATGGTCAAAATTTGGTTTAGAAGGTTTAAAAATACAAAAAATAAAATTTGACAGTATTTTATTGACTGATGAGAGCCCTGTTGACAAAGAAAATTCAATTTTAGAAAAATGTTTTTGTGCATACGACCAAGTGTCTCAAAGCTAAAAAATCATTCCGTGTTTTTCATACATAAAAAAAAACAATGTTTTAGCATGTATTTTGGCTTTAATAACCAGTTTATTAAAGTTAAGAGAACATTGGCCAAAATTTCAAAAACAAAAAAAAAATTATTTTGTTTTGTTTTGTTTTAGTATCATGGATTACGAATTTATACGTAAAACGTATTCCTGATATTAAAAATGTATTTCTTGTTGACAATATAAAACAGTTAGGTTTTACCCCATTAAGATAAGAACCTTCTTACAAAGGAGGGCTTTTCTTAAATCTTCAACAGACAGGATCAACAATTAGAAACCACAATAAGACCTTAGATTTTATCAGACATTAAAACAATGCAGCCTATCTTAGATAGGGCGTAGTTGGGGTGATAATACTTTTTCTTTACGCAACCAGTCTCCGTACCCGATCTTTGAGACCAGTTAGGGTTTCTAGTGACCAGAATACTAGGTGGCGACTCCCATTCCATATTTTACTGATAAGGGACAAGAATTCCTTGTCTCACAACATTTTCCAGGAATATATCATTTCCATTTTTTTCCTTGAGGGTGGATGATTGCCGCGACGCCGCACACGTGCGACACTAGCAATCTTATTATCCAGACCTTATTTTATCTGTTGCAACTGTTTGTTGCATCTTGACTCAAATATAATGAAATGATATGACCAAGTTATGTGGGAGAGAATGGCCCGCAGGAGGCAGTATTTAGTTCTTTTCTTAGTTTTGCTTGGTTTTATTTAAACTTTCCTTGTTCCTGTTTTTTAGCCTCCTAAATTTTTCTTCTTTAAAATAGCTATTTGATGAGACTTTCTTTCAGTTTCAAAATGTTTCTGAATATATTCTTTGTATTGTTTTATTCTTGCCTTTTTTGGTTGCAACTTAATTTTTTTTTCCTTTCCCAGAATGTTGCATTTATAATGATTAATTCTACAGAGGAATACCCCAAACAAAATCATGTTTACTGTTGGTTTCAATTAAATAACGTCTCTGCATTGTTCTAAGCAGTCCTTGGAATGGAATGATGAAACAACAGAAGAGCAAGGGGGAGCTGAATCACCAGTTGTGGTTGATGATACCTGCGGACAAAACCCTGAAAGGAAAGAGGACAATGTGGTAAATGTTACTGAAGAAAATGAATGGGACAGGCTTTTGCGTTTAAGGTAATGAAATTTACCTATGCTCACGCTGTCTAAATTTTATTCTATAATACGTGAAAAAATGAATAGATTTGGTTGGCGAATGTACTATTTCACCAAGATTGATCTATGTACCCAGGATTTGATAAAAATGTGATAATTATAAACATGCTCATTTTATTATTATTTTATCACTCAACTGCTTATCTACCCATGCCATGCGATGAACATTTTCTGGAACCCATCAGCCTGTTTCTCAATTTCTTTGATCAAAAGACTAGTTAAAACTGCTGAATTCAGGTTCTTGATTGGGTTTGTTTTAATGAAACAGTATTAAATCAATCCATTTGGTCAATTGGTAGATGGTGGGAAATTCAAATGCCTTTTGTCATCCCTTGGTTAGTTCCCATATTGATCAGGGCTATGAACTGATTATTTGCTGGTTCTTGATCTTGACTTGTTACTCATTTATAGTTCCAAAGTGAGAATTCAGTCCAATCTAATATTTTTATGGGTAAATGTACCAGTTGTTAATGTGTGGTGCTGTTATCCTGAACTGATACAGGCTTTGTTATCACAGCATCTTCCTAAGAATTGAAGCAATTTCACATTTTTTTTTTGTTTCAGCTGATTTTGCGATACCTTAAGTAGTTTTTGTGACACCTTAAGTTGTTGTGTTCTAAGAATTTCTATTTGTACAGTGAACGGAGTTGATCTTGTTTGACCTTATTATACTGCCTTCTGTTGCAGAACTCCACAATTAAATTATGGGCACCCATCAAAATTTGAATTCCTTTACATTAAAAAGTGCCTTATAGTAATTTGGCAATTTCTCTCTTTTTATCATAGTTATTTTATTGTTTTGATTTTTGTTTTAGAAGTGTAATGGAGTCAAGTTTCCTTGATGGGCCGAGTTCCAATTGTGTTATAATAGAATTTACTTCTTCAACAGTAGAATTTACCTCATTCTCCTTCAACAGTTTATAAGTGTAGCATTTCGGTGCTGTTTGATTGAAGTTTAAATTATTTCTCATTTAATGTGTTCTAGGGATGTATTTTTATTTTGTTTATATGGTTCGGAGTCTACAAAGAATTGTGATTCTTTTGAAGGAACAAAATTATATGAAAATTTGTCTTAAAAGGTGTTTGGGGTTGAGGTGCAACCCACTTTTAACCAAATTTTGATTTTTTTCCTTAAAATTATTATTTTTATGTATTTTTGGATTGTTTTAATACACGGATTTCAAAAATTATTTTTAAAAAATAAAAAAAACATTATTTTGATGCGCTTCTAAATGAAAAACGCTTTGAAAAACAATTGTTATTACACTCTTAAACACCCCAGTAGTCTTGGTGTTGAGGAGTTATCTTTTTCTCTTAATTCCTTTTCATCACCTTTCTCACTTCATACCTTCCTCTTACATCTTTTAACTAGAAAAACAATAATGCAAGTTCCCAATTCTGATTTGTCCAATCAGGATTACATCTCTTTCATTGAAATGCAACATTTGAACATAATTTCTCTCCAATACGTTAATATTTGTTTCTTCTTTCTCCCCATTCCATATCAACCACATGCATAATTCAAATAATTCACAATATAACAATACAATTCCTCACATATTCTGTTCGGTGAAACTTATTTCACAGGAATGCTTATTTAAGTTGTATGTTTTGCTGGGTTTTAGATGGGAGAAGTATCAAAATGAGGAGGAAGCTTCTCTTGGTCGAGGGAAACGCTTGAGGAAAGCTGTCTCATACAGGGAAGCTTATGCCCCGCATACAAATGAAACTTTGAATGAGGTACTTTCATTTGCTTCTGAGGTTTATCAATTCAAAGCTGGTCTATTATGTTGCCTCTGAAGATTGGACCAGTATTGTCTTTACATCCCATGTGATTTTTTATTGCTCTACAATCTGATTTAGCTTTTCCCTTGTCCTTTTCGTTTTTCTTTAGTGTTAATACATGTCTGGGTTATTATATCCCTTCCGGATTAGTATTCCAAACTAACCAAATCCCCACTCCCCTCTCAATATTTCATAGGAAGGCATTCATTATAAATCTTCAAAAATTGGAAATGGTCTGAAACTATGGAGATTGGTAGAATAGGTGCTTCTTATTTCTGTGTTTTTTGCTTAAGATTGTCATGCTGGCCTCTTGCAGTGAGAGTTGAACCTTGGCTGCCATTTTGGTCGTTGATGTTCACTGCAAGCCCCAGTTCAGTTTCATTTTCTTTGCTCCAGTTTACTCTCGTTGTCTCTCCTTTCAAATGTCTTTCTTTTTTCTTCCTTCTCATCATATTTCTAGTGCATTCAGCTTGAAGCTGCATGGATTGAGATTTTATTTTACATAAATGTTTTTGTTTTGATAAAAACTAAATTCATAAATGATTTTTATTTACTGGACTACTTTTGATTCACTTGCTACTTATCTTTTCAATGCTTCAGTGGATCTCTAAAAAATGTAACCTTTCTTGTTTTCCACCAAGCACAAATCATTTGTTGTCATAGTTATTCTCTTTTACTTTTTGATAATGGTTTTTCATAGTTTCGGTTATCAACTTCAACTTTAAATGCAGAGTGGTGGTGAAGAGGACCGGGAGCCTGAAGCAGAGCCTGAGCGGGAATATACACCAGCTGGAAGAGCTCTAAAGGCAAAATAGTAAGTTAAATTTCTTAACCCAAGAAACCCAAAGTTCTGAACACGAGAACTAAATAAAAATAGAAATTTAATTGCTGTAGTGAAGGATTGGTATGGGGTTGAATTGGACCCTAGGTTAAGATTATTCTGAGATCTTCCGGATCAAAAAATAAAAGATAAAATAAAATCGTCTGACTTCATATTCCTGAAACTTGTGGAAAATGTCATGCTACTCAGGCAAACTTGATGGGAAATATGATTTAGACTTAACTATTTGACATTGTTATTTCAATTTACTTTTCTTTGAACAGCACTAAGCTTCGCTCTAGACAAAAAGAACGGCTTGCTCAGCGGAATGCAATTGAAGTATTCCGTCCTAATGAGGGGCTTCCTGTACGTGAGTTGGTTCTTCATTGCCCTCCCACCAACGAAATAGACAGGGATCAGGCCATGGAGTTTGCTCAACAAGGCAGAGAGAAGTTGTTTGTAATTAACTTGGAGGATGACGAGTTCAGTCAGCAAGATGCAACAAAGAGAAATGCCGATGCAACCATAAAGTTGGGCCACCTATCTAATCATAAATTGAGCAGTCATCTGGATCTTTCTATGAACTCTCTTGGACACCCCTCCTCTGACACTATCCTTCCAACTCATCAAAATCACGGCACAGGCAATAAAAACTTACTTTCTTCCAACAATCAGTTACCTGTTCTGGGACTCTGTGCTCCCAATGCTAATCAATTGGATTTGTTGCACAAAAGCTCTTCAAGATCGAAGGGTCAACAAAGCAAGCCAGTGCCTGGACCAGAGTTTCCATTTAGTCTACCTCCTTGCTCTGAAACTTCAATTGAGATGGATATAAAACATCAGGAGACTACATCAGACAAGCCAAAATTGCCAGATGCATCAGCTGAGATTTTGCAACCGCGTCTTAAAAATAACTTCTCAGATGGTTGGCACTCATTTAGTCCGGTTCTCTCTCTCTCTCTCTCTCTCTCATTTCATCAAATTTGTTAACTTCTAAATAGAACTCTATGTATGCATGTGATTGCAATGCTGCATTTTTTTTTAAATTTATTTATTGCAATGCCCTATTTAGTTATTTATTTTATCATTACTTTTGCAGTGTCCACATATATTACAAGGGAAGGATTCTGATCACTTGGAAGGTTCCAGTTCTAGTTTTGCTGGTTTCCAGGAAAAGATGTCACTGCCAAACTTGCCTTTTGATGAGAAATTGTTGTCCAGATTTCCACTTCCTTCCAAGAGCATGCCTAGTAACCATGACTTATTACCAAGCTTGTCACTGGGGAGAAGACTTGAAGCTGTTAATGACTCTACTCGAGACCTTCCAGCAATGCCATTGTTGCCCAATTTGAAATTTCCCCCTCAAGATGCAACAAGATATAATCAGTTAGAGAGGGAGGTTCCTCCCACACTGGGTTTGGGTCAGATGCCATCTGCTTTTTCATCATTTCCTGAAAACCACAGAAAGGTGCTTGAGAACATAATGATGAGGACTGGCTCTGGATCAAGTAGCTTGTATAGAAAGAAATCAAAAATAGATGTTTGGTCTGAGGACGAACTTGATTTCCTTTGGCTTGGTGTTCGGAGATATGGAAGGGGTAATTGGGATGCCATTCTTAGAGACCCCAGGTTAAAATTCTCGAAGTACAAAAGTTCAGAAGATTTAGCAGCTAGGTGGGAGGAGGAACAATTCAAGTTCTTGGATGGGTCTGCCTTTCCATTGCCAAAGATGATGAAGCCAACAAAGTCCTCCAAATCATCCTTGTTCCCAAGCATTCCTGAGGGAATGATGACACGGGCTTTGCATGGAAGCAGACTCGTTACCCCGTCAAAGTTTCAGTCACATCTGACGGACATGAAATTGGGTTTTGGTGATCTGTCTTCTAGCCTACCACATCTTGAGCCGCTGGATCAATTTAGCTTGCAGAATGAGCATTTTGGACCAATTCCAACTTGGAATCCGGATGAGTTGCGGGTAAGTTTTGTTGGAGATTCTTCAGTGGGACCATCACATGTTTCCTCTGAAAAACCATTTCTGCTCAATTCTTTTGGAGCCAGCACCTTTGCAACTCTTGGATTGAATTCCTCAAGCAACTTTGATTTACAGCGAAGAGAAGAGGAATACAATACCATGAAGTATGGGAAATCACCTAGCCTTCTAGATAGATCATTACATATATTGCACGATTCCCATAACAATGTGGGAAGTGGTGAATTAAGCAGTTCAGCATTGTTCTTGGACCCAAATAAAGTGCCGAATCCATTCCATTCAAAGGGCAAAGAAGTAGTTGGAAGCACTTCGTCGAACAAGCTGCCTCATTGGCTTCGGGAAGCTGTAAGTGCTCCTCCTGTCAAACCAGCTATTCCTGACCTGCCACCCACTGTATCAGCAATAGCTCAATCAGTTCGTGTGCTATATGGAGAAAATCAGCCAACTATTCCTCCTTTTATTGTACCCGGTCCGCCTCCCTCCCAACCAAAGGATCCAAGAAGGATTTTGAGGAAGAAAAAGAAGCGGAGGTCACATATGTTCAGGCAGTTCCCACTAGATATTGGGGGAAGTAGCCAGGATTTTAGAAATAGCATCCATGGCAGCAATGTTGCTTCGACCTCTATCCCACAAGTCCCACCATTAGTTCATGAAACTTCGGGCCCATGGAATGAATCTGACCTTAACCTGCCTCTTCCCAGTTTACACAAGATGAATTCGTTGACTTCATCTATACAGAAGAAAACTACCATGGGATTGTCCCCCTCCCCTGAAGTTCTTCAATTGGTAGCATCCTGTGTTGCTCCAGGCCCTCATTTATCCTCTGGTTCTGGTGCAACAAGCTCGAGCCTCCATGTAAGTAAAGTACCCTTGCCAAAATCTCCTGACCAAGTTGGAATTTCAGATTCACTAGGTGCTTTGGAAGAACCTTTGGACACAGAAAGGTCGCCCCCTCAGGTGCAGTGCATTCCAGAGAAGAGACCGGACCAACCTGATAGTGGTGACTCTAGCAAGACCGAGTCAGATCTTTCTCCGATCAAACAGCCTGATGTAGAGGACATATCTTCTGAGGGAACTCTATCAGATCATCCTGTGAGTGACCAAGAACCATAGTTAAGTATCGGATTGAAATATGGAACATCATTATTCTTTGATGCAGGCTCTCCAGTTAAATGCTCGAATTTTTGTAGGCATGACTCAACAAGCGATGAACTAGCATATCTAGGATCATTTAGGACATCTTGTGTAAAGTTATTGCAAGATAAAATGAAATATACAGTGTTCCTTGCTGGTATTGCTGCCTCTGTCAAACATGCTTCCAAATCTAAGGGTTTTTCCTCCTCACCCCGTTGAAAACAATCGGGTGGATTGCGACGATGTAAAAGTGATTCATACATTATTTCTCGTTGTTCTTGGCTCATATATCCATCATTTAACATTTAAACATAGTATCTCCCTTAAACTGTACTAGTTTATACGCCCGCTAAATAGAGGAGGGTTGTTATTGTCGTTATTATTGCTACGTGATGATTAAAATAAATATTTCCAAGAATTCAAACTATTTCATATTCTAGAGAGAAAATTTGGTTTTTTTTAGTAAAAAAAATTCTTTTTAGTTATGCATTTCTTATTATTCTTTTAACGTAACACGTCTATTCTATTAACATGATGATTTTTTTAAACAAAAACTTGAAGTAAATAAATAAATATCCCTAAGAATCTCAATGGTTTAAATCAAGTAAGAAAAAAAAATTATTTAGCTAAAATTTCCTTTTTTTATTCAAATGTTTTTTTATTTTGATGAAAAAAATGTATTTTTTTATATTAGAAGCATGTTTTTTTAAATAAAAATTTATTATTATCTAAAAAGCAAGTTTTAAGAAAAAATTAAAAAAAATTGTCTTGATGATTTTTTATGTGACTGGATAGGAAATAAAAGTATAATTAATTTGAGAAGGCTATATAAAAAGTTCACAAAACAATAAAATAAAAAGAATTATATATTATTCTCATCAAATATTCATATGCAATTTTTTAAAAAAAATTGTATATTAAATAGGTTCATATATAATTATTCATATTATCTATAACTGCACTGCAGCTCTATGAACATATCCAATTTTTTCTTTGGGTTTGGAAATTATTTTTATAAAAAAATATATTTTTAATTTTTATTTTAAAATTATTTTTATATGCTATATCAAAAAAAATTATAAATTTTTTAATATATTTTTAAATAAAAAATATTTTTAAAAAGAAATATAATCACAAGATTGTTTAGTTAGAAACTTTGAAAACAAAAACAACTTTGGTCAAATGCAACGGATCTAAGTCTATTCTAACATGAGTAGCATGTATACTTTCTTTAATTAATTATGCAAAATCATCGTTGTGCCTGCCATTAATTATGGGATTTTGTCTCCCATATAGACAAGTCATATGTACAACGATGTTCTTTATAATTTTACCTTGGAGTTGGCAGCTCAACTTGCACATGTTCGTAACACGCCCCTTAATAAATAAATAAATAAAAACCCTCTTTTCTCTTTTCTCGTACATGAGAGAACATGGTTATTTACAACATGTTTTAAAATGTGATTATGATTATTTTTTAAATAAATTTTTATTTAAAAATATATTAAAATAATATATATTTTTTATTTTTTAAAATTATTTTTGGTATTAATATATCAAAATGATATGAAAAAACTAAAAAATATTAATTTGAATTAAATAATAAAATAAATATTTTTAAAATATAAAAATAAATAAAACTTTATATTGTTATGAGATCTGATTTGACTCATAGTTTTATTAATTGTCATGTATATTAAAATACTATTATTTTAAACAAAAATTATAAAAATAATTCATTGGAGTTAACTATCTAAGTTTAGTGAACACCAAATAAATCGTAAGTTGATACATATCCAATTAACTTTTAAATTTAGGGTTTAGGATACACCAAAAAAATTTAACTTTTTTAATTTTGAAGTACAATAAAGCCCATACCTCATTTGAAGCTCCAGCTCTCTTTCTCCCCATGGATAAATAATTAACTCTCTCTCTCTCTCTCTTTCTCTCTACCTAAAATACTAAAACTTTGGATTTTATCATCCATTAAATGTACAAATTATGCCCGTTACAAGCAACCAAAACCTAAGATCGATACATTAACTTTCGAAACTAAAAGAAATTAAAACATGACAGCAAAACTTGGGACTTAATACTAGTAGTAATTTATATTCTGGTGAGAAGTGGCCACTAGTATTCTTGAAGAAGAAGAAGAAGATGTACTGCTTCTTGATGGGTTGGCCACAAACCTTGAAGTGAAAGCACAATACTGGTAGTAATCTTCGTCATCTAACATGCTTCCACACCCACTTGTATCAAAGTTGAGAGAATAACTCAATGGATCATACCGGCACTGGAATGAAGATTGTCTACTTGCGGTGGCAGTGAGTAGCACTCTCCCTCTCTTCCTTAGCTTCTTCAAAAGCTTTGTTAGACACCCACAAAAACAAGTTTGGGTACTACCAATCTTTTCGACTATCTCACTGGTGGTGGCCTTGGTGGTGGCAATGGTATCAACACCACCAGCGCCAATCTTGGTGGTGGTTTTTGGCCACCAGAGGAGCCACATCTGTGCCATTTTGTCTCTGGAGTGGTGTTGTTTGCTGTGACTTGAAGTGGGGGAGAAGAGACTGGGAGGTTTTGACTTGTGAGGTGAGGTGGGCAGAACACTACATATAGGAGTCATGCGAGGTGTAAGGACGCTCCAAGAGGGGGAGGGGACCTTTTTTTTTTTATGCAGTGAAAAATGGTTATTTTTAACGTGGAATTTCATGCAAGGTAATACGTCAGGTGAGGTGATAATTACGTCTTCATTAGAGGGAGGTTTTTTCTTTTTCTTTTTCTTTTTTCTACTTTCTTCCTCTTTCTTTTAATTTGGAGGTTACATGGATACAACTAAACAATACGAGGACAGCTTTGTCTCTATTCTTTTTTTTTTCTTTTTTTTTTTCTCTCCAGCATTTATATCAGGAGTTTTGTGGATATAGTTTCTTGAACCACGACACCCCCCCCCCCAAAAAAAACTCATCTCAAAGATTCAAGTTGCTATCATTTTTTTTCCTGCCATCAATTAAATTTCTCATCTGAATTTAAATTGTAATTCGTAAAATTGGTTGAAAGGTTTTAATAATTTACGGTCCTATGTCCAGACGAGACCTTAATAGTTCGTCTCAGTAATAATATTGCTGATAGATCCATTTCTTCCCGGTCACCAAAAATTGGTTTTGTCGTAAGGATGTAGTGACGCTAGTAACTGGACCTAAAACTCATCCCATATCATAACAAAAACCTAAAATAGTTTAGTGTTTTCATTTTATATACACTGGATTTCTACAATAAAATTACTATTTTACCCTTGATAATTTAAGTCTTATAGAAACCTTTCAAGAGTAAGATAATATTTTTCATGAGACACATTTGCTATTACAAGATTACTTGGGTAAATGAGTCTCTTAATCTTTGATTTACACAATGTAATATATAAAATATCCTCAAAAGTTGAATTTCCTTAACAATATGGGCAGGGGCATGTTCAATTTGTACTTTTTCTTAGGCCAATATACTTAATAAAGTGCCCTTAGAGTCAAATAATCTAAAGCGAAGATTAAGAGGTTTTTTGGTTTTTTTGTTATGTTTTTTGTTAATATTGTATGGGATTAAGGTCAATTTAGTATTTGCATAGATTGAATTAAAAAAAAAAAAGTTGTTGCTGCGTTGCATAGATTGCACGCGCCATCGTGTAGGAGGCATCGAAGTCTTTTAAACGGCGCATGGGACGCCTCCTGGTTGTTGAACACTACATTTAAGGGCAGTGTTCAATGCGTCAAGCCAAGTTTTAAAATAATAGCTTTTAGACGCAGTACTTCTAGTTTAGTCACTAGCTAGGGTCATAGGTTTGAAAAGTTATCACAGGTTGACATCGTTTTTCCCCCTCAATTACATCTTTTTTCTTCTTTTTTTTATCCTTCAAAATTAGATTCTTTTTAAAATTAATTTTTTTTCCTGTTTTTTCTTCTATTGGATTATCCCGTCCGCATAATCCTACTCGCGAGTTTTGACGATCTCTCCTGATTTTGCTGGTGTTTTGTTTTTTAAGATTTATGTTTCCTTGATATTTTTCCTGATTTAATCCCTTTATATTTTGATTCTTGAGGATTGATAATCATTATTTTTTTTCAATTCTCTTTTTATGATGCCGAGTCATGAATTTATTTTTTAAATACATTGACAACGCTTGAGCATTGTTTTTTTACACTGAAAAAAATCAACCGGACCGGTGAAACTCAAGCCATCTCTCTCTCTCTCTCTATATATATATATATATATAATGCTATCTGCATAGGCTCCAGCAAAATTTGCGTCGCTACGGCATCGTTTTGTTGACATAAAACATTGATCAATCTTCAATATTTTATTAGTTATAGTGACATGCAGGGGGGGCAGGCAGGGAGATTGTTCTTGGTTAGGCGTTGAATAGTCAAATTTGCAGCTTCCCATTTCATCAGTTTTGCCGTGCTGGTCCGGGAAAAAAAATCATTGTGCTGTACGTGGCAGTGTTACAGTCTCTTCTTCTCCTATCAATAACTATCGTTATTATTTTGAATATTGCTATTTAATTAACTCCAATAAATCAATTTGTTAAATGTGAGATTCACTTATGAATTGTGTTGATTGAATGATGAACATTTTCCACAATACCAATTTAATGCCCAGATTGTTGTAAGAAATTAAATACACACAAATACTTCAAGAAATAATTTGTGTTATAATTAATATATCTATCATATATATTACGTGAAGGGGATTTTCTTTCAGATTTTCCCCCAACAAATTAATTATAAGGCAAAACATCACTGTATGAAAAAAATATTTGAAAGTAACAATTCGAATCAGCTTTAAGATTATGTTATGTGATTGAGTAGAGACGACTATATCATCAAATTTCTATGGCTACCTAGATTCGGGTATTTTATGGATAGTTATTATTCAAATAAGATTATGGTAAAGCTCGACAAGATAAAATTATGTTATAAAAGGCTACTCAATTCAAAACCTGACTCAAAATTTATTTATATTTTTAAAGTTTTAAAAAATTATATTAATTTTTGCTCTTATGTCATTTCACTAATTTTTTAATTTTGCATACTAATTGCCCGAACTCTTTAGGTATAGCTAATTGGAGTTTTGGTGAAACAATATAGTTTGACCATGTTGTATTTTAGAAGTGCAACATGGTCAAACTGTGCTATTTTTAACTCAATTAGTCGATTGATTCATGATGGTTAGTGAAACCGATTGATCGATTTCGAATATAATAAGAAAAATCTCAAAATTGTCAAAACCCGGGGGCCTTAATGAAATTTTTGATATCTAAAAATTCGACAGTTCGCATCGCAACACAATGACTAAAATATGGAAAACAACGTTAAAAAACTTCTGTAAAAATTTAATCACGATTCAACGGTTGGATCAAAAGTTATAGCCATTTTAAGATGTTATTATGGTCTGGCGCGACCAATCCTCCTCTTGGGCCTAAACCTGACTCATTAGTCCATAAATACATCTGCTAAACCATCCACATAATCTATTTGAAATAAATCCTCATTTAATTATGACAGATTCATACCTGACTGTTCATAATCACATATTACTGTATGAATAATAAGTTTTGAGATTTTAAATGGAGTCTATTTTTTAGTCTACAAGTTGAATAAAAATATATATTTTAACTCATAAAACATATTTAAAAGAAAAAATTTATAAAATTATTGTTTTTGTGTGAAATGATTGGACTAGTTAATACAACTGAATCCAACTAGTTGAGACAAAATATTGAAGTTCGATCATGTCGCGTTTCAGAAGCATGACATTTAGTAATGTCACGCTTCTGAAACGCGACATGGTTAAACTGTGTTATTCTATCAAATCCTTTTTAAAATATATTATTTTGTCAATTTTTTATGTTTAGTGTACTAATTTTACAAAAAATCCCATTTTTAGTATAGTCTTTCTTCTATGTTACTTTCTCTTCTCTTAGTCGATTGCCGCTTACCAGAGCACCACCTTATTTGCCAAATTTGATCTCCTTGAACTATGTTTCTATCTACAACTTGTATTTTTTTCGTTTCAGGTGTGACCACCCTATTTACCAACTTTACAGGTTCAAAAACAATCCGGACGACCTATAAAAATATAGTTTGACTGTTTTTTTTTTTCAAGATGACAACTTTTTTTAATACTAACATAACAACATATTAGACCAACTTGGGTCAACCCGGGTTAATATGTCAAATCCGCGACCCAAGTTATGAGACTGATAACTTTATAGAAAGCTAATCAAAATAAATTATGAAACTTAATTTCCAATCAACCCAATGTTGAAGAATGAAATTTAAAAAATATTAAAAGAGACCTAAAAACGCAATTCAAGTTAACCTGTCAAACTCGTGATCCAGGTCACAAGACTGTGATAACTTTATGGAAAGCAAATCAAAACAAATAACAAAGTCCAATTAACTCCTTAGAAAGCAAATCAAAACAATAACGAAGTTCGATTTCCAATTAGCCCAATGTTGAATAATAAGATTAAAAAAAGAAAATAAAAATAATCTAAGTTAATCCACCAAACTCATAACCCAATTAAGAGGCTGAGTTAACCTCATAGAAAAAATTAAAAAAATAACATGATTTAACTCGTTAACCTGCCGAATCCACGACTCTAGTTATGAGACTGAGATAATTATATAAAAAGCAAATTAAAACAAATTATGAAGCTCGATTTCCAATTGAACCTATAGGACCCAATGTTGAACAATAAAATTTTAAAAAATAAAATTAAAAAATGACACAAACAATGAGTCAAGTCAACCCAAGTTAACTCGTTAAGCACTATTCACGGATCATGAGTTTGGGATAACCTAATATAAAGTAAGTCAAAACAAATCATGAAGCCCAATTCTCAATCAAACACGATATTAGTTGATAAAATTGGGTAAAAACCAATTATAACAAGACAAAAAAAATGAGTCGATTGGGTTAATTTGCCAAATCCATGACCTGAGTCATAAACAAGAATAACCCAATAAAAATAATTCAATTTTGAAAGACCCATTATCCAAGTCACGAGAATGAGATAACCTCTTAAAAAAAACAATCCGATTTAACAGGGTTAAAATACCAAAATTGCACAAACCTAGTTATAAAATCAAAATATCCTTATAAAAAAAAAATTAAAATAGATTATATAATTCTATTCAACCATCAAATGTTAGCAGATATATTTGCTACGTTTCGAATTGTTGTATAGACATTGTTGCGACACACATACTAAGGATTACAAGTGAATTATTACGATCCCCTTCTCTACATGATTGGAAGTGATAATGTAACATGATTTGATTCTAAGAAAGATGCAACATGTATTTTTATTCTTGATGGAGCAATGCATGTAGCGAAACATTACTCTTTTTGACGCATTAATTGTTCAAGTCGGGGATTGCATTGATTCGTAGAGATTTTATTTATTTCTATGAGAAGTCTTCATCAGCAAGCACGCATAACTTTTCTCTCCAAAGGGAGGGTTGCGTTTCTTGATTCGTGGTTTGTGGTGGTGGAAATACACTGATCGGAGTAAAATTATGGTGAAAAATGAAAATAACTCTCATCGTTAAAAGGAGCTAACACTCATGGGAAAATTACCATAGCTTCACAACTATTGTTATTGCTCACGAACAATATAATAATGTTTTTGTCTCTTCATTCAAGAAATTTAAAACGGGCTTTAAAGGATTTTGAAATCTTTTCGCATGATGTATTTATTATTATCGAATAAAATGGAGATAAATAATTATTTTTCAATCTTTGTTGCATTGTAAAACGATCCAAATACTATTAGAAGCAAAAACTCAAACTTGATGTTAAGGGGTATTTTTTATATGTTTATAATAATATTTTTTTTGCTATTATAATTGAAGTTAAGGGACACTTTAATATTTGCACAACTATAAAATATAATAAACAATTAAAATACACAATAAAACTATCAAAATACCCTTAAAATAAAAAAAATATAAGCATAAGATAAAAGGATATTTTCAGCTTTTCACATTGATTTTTTTTTAGTTACAAAGTCAGCTCACATTAAATTATATATTTAGATAAATAAATAATAAAAAAAGATAGGTACGAGTGGACCACTTGAAGGGCGTGACGCCTCTCAACATTGAAAAATGCTTTCGGCATGTTGTTAGAAGCTTCGGCATGTTTTCTTTCTGTTGGTGCGGTGTATGTCTCTGTTTTCGCCCCCCTCGTTTTTACTACTTCTTCTCCTTTCCAAAAAATTACAGCTTGATTCTCTTGACTATTGACATTTCAACTTTAATCTTTATTCTTTTGATTTTTAATTTTTAGTGTTAGCTCTTTTATAGAGGTTTTATTTGTTTTCAATTTCATCATTCAATCACAATTCACCAATATATTATATTCTTTAATGTGGTCCTCGTTATTTGGATTTCTAATTTTTGTTCTTGGTCATTTTGTAAGAGTTTTAATGACTTTCAATTTTATCTTTCAATTCAAATTGATTGTATTGCGTTTTCAAATTTGGTTCTCATAGTTTTGATTTCTCACTTTTTTCTTAGTTATTTTATAAAAATTATTATTCTTTTCAATTTCACCTTTAATTACAGCATTGTTTTTATTTTTGTATGTCAATTTTGATTTTTTTTTTTTTTGTACTTTTATGAAAATTAATTTTTTTATTTTACCTGTTATTAATGAAAAATTAAACTTTATAATTTTTTTAGATTAAATATTTTAATATTTTAGTTCTAATAACTCGGTCATATATATATATGATGATGATGGTGGTGGGTGGAGCCAGAGAAGGAGAGCAAGCACGTGGTTTAGATTGGATTAGAGATATCTGTCAGTGTGTGCATAACGTCGTGACAGTCACTTGTAGACATGGAGACGTCCCCTCTCTCTTCTCTCTTCTCTCCATTTCTCATCTGCTTCCTGTTGGCAGAGCTTGTAAAAGAATAAAGAAGGAAATTAAATCTATTTCATGTTAAAAGGAAATATTTTTTCTTATATATGATAATTCTTTGCATCTTGGTGTTCTTTTGAGAGATCTATTGTTGCTTTCAAGATGAAGCTTTTCATGAGTGTATATTTTCATCAGATGAGTGATGAGGAACATGGTTATCGTGGAAATAACAGGAAAAAAAGAAAAAAAAAGGGGACAGAAATGCTTTGACTTCCTGCCTCGAAAATCTACCCAGACGAGAGGACAACTTTTTTCATCGCACTTTTTACACATGCATTTTCCTCGAGAAGCTCGCTTGTCATGGTCGAAAGAGCAACAACAAACCAGGTGCAGAGCCTACCCAAAAATAAATAAATAAAAAAACAATATTTTGACTTTTCTTTCCTTGATTTTCATACCTTTTTTAAAAAAAACATATCATTTTATTATTTTTTTATAAAAATAATTTTTATACATCTTGTAAAAATATCAAAACACTGAAATAGTATATTTTTTTCACTATTTTTAAATCTATGTTTTTTTTTTATTTTTTATAAAATTATTATGTTTTTATAATTCATGTTATGAATTCTGTTTCTCTTGTTTTTTTTTTTTAATTTTAAATTGATTAAAATTATTAGATTATTTTTAAACTTGTCTAGTTAACAAGATCATATTAACAATTTACTCTTCTAAATAACATCCCTTGCTCTAGGTAAGCATTTTTTTTTAACCTTATTCAAAAATTAAAAGATAGATCAAAGATTGCTTGCAAGATGGGTCTGGTTCTACTTTTAACGAGTCCGAATGATATGAAGGAGGAGCTTAGGGTTTGCAAGAAATTAATTATTCATGGAGAGTGTTTACATTGCTAGCTTAGGTATATCATGTGCTGAGAACATGTCCTTGCAATTGCAGCCATAAATAAAAAAGAAAGAAATAAACCGCCTCTTGGTGTCAGTACCACGTGATTTCAGTTCAAAGCTTCCCGTGGGTTATAATATTACAGTTGTTTTCTAATTATTGTTTGGTAGATCTTTGAACTTCAATGGTTTTACTTCTCTTTCAGTTCCTAGGAACTTGACCAAAAATGAAGAAGTCACATATTTTATCGTTTTTGCTTTGGGTAGTTGCCATGGATCAAGGTCCAAGCAGAAATTAATTATTTCAAATATCCCATTTTTAAATTTTTAAATATTATAATTTTGTTTAGAAGAATATGCATACACTATTTTAAAATACCGAATGAATCTAGTGATATAGATAATATGTTACTCTCTTATGTTAAGTGTAAACTAGCTAACAATACTATCTATAAGTATTATAATATTGTGTCGTTAACTTCAGGATCCGTGGAATTAGTCGAGGTGCGTGCAAGCTAACCCGAACACTCATGTTAATAAAAAAAAAATATTGTAATCTTGTGTGCTAATTTTATCAATCTCTCTACAAGTTTTTTTGACATCTCTGTTTTAATTAATTGATATGACCTCAGATATAACTTCAAACATTATTTTACATGTTTATCAATTAGTTAAATTTGTTGACATACAAGTCTTTTTTTGTAAAAGAAATAAGATATATTTTCTATGCTTTGATTTCAAAAAAATATTTTAAAAAAAATAAGTCTTTCATTTTGATGGGGTTATAAAAATTACAGGGAATGTTCCAGTGTGATTTATTCCTTGAAATCACCCTACATCATTTATGATGTATTCAATGACCTCCACTTTAAAACCACACAGGTTTTTTCTTGGACAAATCTTTTTCTAGGAGAATATCAGCTCTTTCTAGAATAAATACATGCATAAGTCTTCTGAGGGTGTTGGTGGGGGACCCTTCGAAAATCAAGTCAATACCAAGTATTTTTTATGTAGCAAAAGACATTAATGGAAGTATTAATAATCTTTTTTGAAGATAGAGAAAAGGAGAAGGAAGAAGAAACCGAGAATGTGTTTTGTCTTTAAGTATAAGGTTTTTCGAACCCCTTCCTGTATATTCATGCTTTTTTCATATTACCTGACTTGACTTGCTTTATGCAACGTAGGAGGAGTAGAGATGTAATCTTGTAATAGTAAAATAATATTATTCTACTACTCGTGCCATCACATCTAATTAATATAAGCATGAACTGTTTGTTCATATTTAATGGTATTATGATGGACATCATGATTATCAATTCAGGCTCAAGGTATGGGGGGCTCAGTGTAGAGTAGCTTTTTAGCTTCACACCCAATCTAAGGGATGTTGGGCTTAATTCACGGCCTAAGCCCAGGAGATAGCCGGATGTGGTCGCGCCCAGACCCAACCACAAGATTGGGCGTGGTCGCTCCCGGACCCAACATGGGACTAGGCGTGGACGCGTCCTTGCCCAACATGTAGAGTTGGACGTGGTCGCGGCCAGGCCCAGTAGTGGGACTAGGTGTGGACGTGTCCGCACTCAACTTAGAATTAGGCGTAGTCGTGCCTGGGGCCAATCGTGGGTCTGGACACCCAAAAAGGCATAATTTTATTTTAGGTTATGACTTTCCCGCATTATCTCTTAAATGAGGTTGATTTGAGAAACCATGAACCATCACATTTTAAATTATCTAGCAAATAATCTTGTAAAGTTTTTCTGTTTTTATGATCATTTCTCGTAATCATTTTATGTGTGTGTATATATACATATTAAAAACAAAATTAAGGTAAAATTTATATTGAAACTGGATGTTTGCTTTAATATTATTGAATCAATTACTACCAATTCTTCGACAAATTAGTTGTAAAATTAAAAGAAACATTAATTAGTAATCGAATAAGAGAGTGGTGTAAGCATCCTGAAAAACTTCATATTATAACTTTAAGAGCTGGAAGTCCCCTTTAAGGCATTAGCTAGGGAATTCACTGATATTATAATTTTTTCTGAAGTATTATTATTTAAACCATTATCATGAATTATGTCTAGAGCAACATAAAACGACTCCATTAATTATATAGGTAAATTCAAGGAAAGCGAGATGATAAGGTCAATAGTTTGACGGTGAAGTCATGTGCCTTCAACCTAGAAATCTGGTCTGGTTCATTAATTCTTAAATAAACTATGGAAAGCCTAAATTGTGAACATGACTTATGTGGGTTGAAAATGCAACTAGCTGCTACTAGTTTGCTAATTCTCCTTAATGCATCCTTTGTTGAATATTGATAGCACAGTTTGATGGTCATTGTCTTGAAACTCGCCCTTGAAAATTCCAAATATTAATATTTTAAGATATTTGTTGGATAAATAAAATATTTGAAAGAAAAATGCACTCTTTTTTCCTCCCATTTTTTTGCGATAAAAGTTATTTGGGGTTCACTTTATATGTAATGATGAAGTTATGAAAAAACTTGGATGGAGTTATGAAAAACCTTCACATGAAAATTGTGCTTTTCTCATATTGCCATCTTAGGCCAAAATTTGTGAGCCTTAATATAGATTTGGTATTTGAGATTGATTATATCTGAAAAATAAATACTTAGTGAAACGAGAGATTTTTAAATAATTAAGTCAATCAATATAAGAGAAAAATGAGAAAAATATAAGAACGACAATAAAAATTGAAGTCTAAAAAAATTATGACTTGTGAAAATCTATCATATGTATATGGTAACTTAAAGTATTTATAGATTTTGATCACATAATGTTATCTAGGGAGTTGCATGAAAATTAATCGGTGAAAAAAAATGAATTAGAAAATTGTGTGATAAAAGTTATATTTTAAAGTATTTTTCGCTTGAAAATATATTAAAATAATATTTTTTATTATTATTTAAAATTTATTTTTGATATAGAATATTAAAATGATAAAAAAACACTATTTTTTTAAAAAAAATTTCATTATTTTGGATGATAGTATATTTTTGTTTTAATCATCAGGTAAACCTCTCATTATTGAAAGTGGAACTACTTTCAAAAAAATTTGTTGAGATTGGATTTCTTAGGCTTGTTACGGCCACCAAGACTCGACGCTCCAAGCTCTTAGCCTTTTTATCGTGCGGGCTTCATGTTCTTATCATTCCTTCCTCATCCAAATCTGTGCTTAGTTGGATTATAAAACTCTGTTGATCCAACAATAAAGCAAGACAAGCAGACACAAATTGATACTTACGAAGGTAAGAAGAATTGTTTTATAGACACATCTCAGTGCATCCTGGCGACGTACATTAAAGCATTACCTAAACTTTATTATTATTATTATTCATGTAAATGTCCGAACTAACTTGTGTGTATTTCAATTAATCTCACGGGTTCTAGAATTAACGACTATGTAAATCTCTAGTAGTCCTGAGGTTTGTGAAATTCAAACTAGTGACATTTAAAAAACAAACCTAGAATCTGACAAGTTAAGCTACACCTTTCAGGGTTAACGATATTCTATTATTATTCATCCGAGAAATTAACTTCAGTATTTCTTTATATTTTCATATAAACTAACAAAAAAACCCTCAATTGAGAAATTCAAATCTCCACTTTAGTTTATTAAAAAAACGAATTAATATATGATGTTAAAATTCATTTTAATCCATGGTTAATGTCAATGCACACGAGCATTATGTCATGTCGATGCTTAGAAGCTACACATGCATAGCAAAAGTCAAAATGAATCTCACCATAACCTTGCATGAAGCTAAATAATTGTAGAAGCTGCACCTATTAAACAAAAATCAAATCTGAAAACAAGTTGAATTGGAATAATGAAACTTCCTTGGTTGGGATTAGCACGCACAAACAGGTTAATCTGAACCAGCGGTCAGCGTAGAAATTCAAAGACATCTTGCCGTAAGGGGCTCAGCTAGAATTTCTATTTAACGGTCTGGGAGCTACCCACCCAGAACAAGCTGTTGTTTTCTAAAATAACAGAAACATTCTGGAACAGGTTAGCTCAAATCTAGTTTTTCTTCTACGAGTAACAGTGATTTGTCAATCCACCTCTGGAGAAACATGATATATCTAGCTGCTATGTACCAATAAACTAGCCAAGTATACATACTATCTCGTGAATAAAGAATCGCACACTTGGAATTTCTGTCAATAAACACTCTAATAATGCCTATTCAGATAAAGATTAATCCATATTTTTTAAGTGTTTGATCTCCAGTCTGCATAAACGCAGACGGAACACATGGAACAGGTACAGGTACAAATAACAGAGTAATGACTTTCTTTGCTCTCTTTGACCACTTAGATAAAATGCATCACCTTCATCATCAAGTGATTTCCCTGCAACACTTCTGCACCATTTTGAAGATGCTGGTGCAAAATCATGAATTATGGTAAAAAGGACCACACTATTTACTCCATGGTTCTCAGATTGCTGTGAGAGTTGTACCTGAATTTCTGAAGCCTGGATTTACAAGATCAATAATGAGCTCAAGAAGAATAATCTCCATGTAACACTTCCATACAAATTGTGAGAATCTCACAGCCCAGATATTGGCTATATCCATTTACAGAAACCAGGACCGACCTGCATGGGAAGGGGAGAACAGTCGATCTGCTGACTACTACTTTCTCCAACATCTAAATTCTCAGCGATTCTAAAATCATATCGAACAATAGAAGTGGATTAACACATCTTGAAGCTGACATCTCCAAGACATGTAAAATTAGAAGTTAAGGCATGCCCTGTAGGCATATCCAGAGCATCTAAATACAAGTATACAACCTTCCATGCAATAAAATTAGTTGGTTCAACTTAAAAATAAAAAAAAAGGAGACTAGAAGGTCAAGGCCATGAGTATGTGAAAATCACATCAACAACAATGAGAAAAAGGGGAAACTAAAAGATAACAGCCAAAACTACAAGGTCATGACTGCTTCATAAGCCTCAAACTCAGGCTGTTGTTTCACATAAGCTAAGCATATTAAGCCCCTGAAGAAGAAATCATAATTATCTTTATAGCTTTTCACAAATCGATGGAAAAAGATCAACTAGATCAGAGAGGAGAAAATAAATACTTGAAATGAGCCATGAAACCCTTTAAATAAGTAGGTCAAGGATCTCAACATTGTCCCTTTAAAATTCATTGATTGAACAATAAATATGGAACTGCACTGAATTTTAACAATGTGATAAAATGACAGCAAAAGGGACCTTTCTGGGAGACAACAAACACAAACATGTAATAGCATTCGAACTAGGCATGCAGTCTCAACAATTTCTGGAGAAGATAGAAAAATACAAACCAAGGTAAATGCTCAACTGAGCTTCCACAAACAAATGCAAAACTGCACATTTTAGGCAACAAAATATGATAACTGGCATCACTATTTCAAATCAGGTAACTCAAACCCTAGAGATGCACAGGCTCTTCGATTACATTAAACCCAATATTCATTTTCCATGCAGAAGAACAATGCCCAAATAGGTGATTATGAGATGACAAGTCAAGATAAATGAAATTAGCACAATCACACTATCAAAAGGTTCTCAATGTACTCAACATTTCAGCTAAATTAGAAGTGTGAAATATAATAAATTCAAGCATCACTATCAAGCATGTGGCTGCTATATAATCTAGGGCAACATCATTCTCAACAGTAGCACATGCCAAATTAACATCAGTTGCACATACTGTTTCAGCCGTATTTTCATAGAACCACTTTGCTTAGATCAACTATGAGCTAACAAACATTTCACAGGAACAGGACAATATAAAGGGTTAGAACAAAATGCTTATTCCAGCCACATTTTGAAAAATACAAATATATTGTTAATAAGAGCCAAAACATATGGCCTAAGAACAGAGCTCTTTTCATGTCCTCATGCTGACCTGAATTTTCAGTAAACAGACCTCCTGGAAAATCCTTTCTCCTTCAAACGAGATCCATCTCTTCGGCTCTTCTCTACCAACAAAGCTCTTTCCCTCTCCTTCTCGTGCTTCTCCCTCTTCAATCTCTCATCCCTTAACTCTTCCAAAGTCTTCTTTCCACTCTTCTTTCCCACCTCCCTTTTCCCTCTTGTCGACCCATCATCTTCACCCCTCTCCTTATTATTCACCTCATCACTCCGCCTCTCAAGGTACCAAGGCAACTTAACTCCTTTCCCGGCAACTCCATATCCCAACCTATACTTCTCATCCTCTGCAGTCACAATCCTCACCTCCTCTTTCTTCATAATCTTCCTTTTCTTCTTAGACCCTTCTCCTTCATCACCTCGTTCTTTCTCCAATCCCATAACAGGGTCGAAAATCTTAATCCCTTCAAAGAGATTAATGTGGTTGGATTTAGGTTCCGATATGGAAGCCTCAGCTTCCACCACAGGCACTGGCTCCTCAGGTTTTTGCATGGGAGGTAAGCCACGAGCAGCACGAAGGCGCTCAAGGCGAAACTCAGCGTCACGCTTTCTCACCTCTTCGCGCTTTAATTGCTCATCTCTCGCAGCAGCTTCTTCATCTTTCCTAACTTTCTCTCTGTTCTCGTAATTGTAAACATTCCATTTCTTTTGAGGAAGAATGTTAAGACCTCCATGACCTCCCATAATCTAACTAAAAAATATATAACTTCCAAATCACCTGCAAAATTTAATTAATTCGAGATTACACAATCCATAATTACCAAGAAAGGAGCAATTTTCAAACCCTAGAGCATTGGAATTGAAAAGGTCACCATTTTTATTTTTTTTTGTGTTTAGGGTTGAGCAAAGGAAATTAATTAAAAATAAAGTAACTGAGTAAGATCACAGAAAACAAAAAATTGAATGAATTAGGGGAGGGATTTTTAACTTACTCTCAATGTCTGACGATAGTAATATCTCTGATTGTTCAAGTATCGATCGATCGAAGCAACGAAAAAGCTATTTGGAATTTGGTTGAGTAGAGTCCTCCAGGGCAGGCTAGTGTTTTGGGTATTTTTTTCTTTCTTTGGTTGGGCTTTGCGTATACATTCCAACCTGGCATCTGCCTTGTCTGGGTTTCAAAGAAAATTGGATGTGAGTTCATCTCGTATGACCCCGCTAACTCACAGGTGCATTAATGATGTAATTGATCTCGTTAAAATTTTACTTGAATTTTTTTTAAAATAAAATAAAAATAATATTAGTTTAATATTTTTTATAAAAAAAATACTAGAATAATGATGCTTTGAATCCACATTGATAAATCTAAATTAAGCCGATTAACTCGTGAACTAGGTGGTCGCATTTAATAATTTTATTTTTTATAATTTATTTTTATTTAATTATACAAATAAAAATAGATATTTAAAAAATAAAATTATGAAGATAAATATTTTTTTCAAAATTATTTTTTATGATTTAAGAAATTTTTTGTTTTGACAACAAAAAGATTTTTGTTATTATCAACATAATTCATTGAATAAAAAGCAGCAAAGAAGAAAAAATAATATATATATATAATAAAAAAATCTAATTTTCTTATTCATGCATTTATTTTTTATTTTGAAAAAACATTTTTTTTCCTATGAGAAACATTGTTTTTTATTAAGCTAGCAAGTTTCAATTATAAATAATGAATCAACCATCTCTATTCACCTACATGAAAAACAAGTGAGTCACATATTTAACTAATTGAATGTTGTTATTTATTCTTTGTACACTATAAAATTTTTATCTCTAATTTGATGATGAAGGAAATACCTCTACTACTACTGTAGTAGAAATTGATAAGATCAACAAGATGGTTTCTTGTTTTGATGCATGAAAAAGTAACAACAAAGGCAAGCTTTCAACGTTTTAGTTCAATAAATAACAAATTCATGAACATTAAAAAAAAGACAACACAATAATACTATTTGAGTTAGTCTTGAATGTATGTTTAAGATATGATTCAGATAGTCAATTGAGTAAGTTTGTATTAATGGCTTGTTTCTACTTATTTTGCTAGCATTATTTCATGATGAAAAACATAATATGTAAACATGTAGATGTGTAGTTATTTGTTTTCTATGAATGATTTTTTTATATTCAACTACATTCCTTTTGAAATGAGTTTAATGCACTCTTTTTTCATTATAAATGTGCACTTGGTTTTTAGATTATTGAATCGAAAGGCATAACTTTTGATATGATTCTAAATTATCTTGGCTAAGTCAATCAATATCACTTTTAATTTATTTTATAGAACTGCTCTTAGAAATGAGTTTCCATCTTCTTTCAATTTTTAATAAAGTAAGGTGGCAGTGTAGATAACCACTTAAAGGTTGTTTTAGTCAATAATAAACAAATTAGTCTTAGTTTTATGAAGGGACTTGTTGCACCATTACCATATTAATCGGTGAATTTGACAATGTATTCCCTTGTTGATTGGTTATTTTTATATAAATCTATTTTAGAATTAGTGATATTTATTCCTCTACAAATCAAGTGCAACCTATTAACCTATTCTAAATATGAACAATTATAAGTAGATCTAGATGTTCATCCAAATTATAACCCTATTTTCGTTTAAGTATTGACTCTGTATAACCCTGTTTATCATTCCTCTTGTTGTTGATCATTAGTAAAAGCTTGTTACGCTAGAAGATTGGGTTTCCTCTAGTGCAAAATAATATATGGTATATTAAACTACCTTATAACATGTTATTATAGTTGGTAATAGGGTAATTGAGCCATGTAATTGACATGTGGTTACTTGTATACTTATAAGACAACTTATGTATTAATGGTGACCATTGTCCAGGCTTTGTTATGGTTGTTATAGTGTCTAATAGATTACATGTTATACTACATAAGCCACTGTGCTTTGAAACACCTTAATAGAGTACTTATAACTACATAACTTACTAAAACTTATTTCCTAGGTGTATGAGTCTATGAGATTCTAGATCTAGTTTGTCATAACTCGTTTTGAATCTAATTCAATATATCATGTAGAGCTTGCATAGTTTTAATGAGTGACTTAATATTATTATAGTAAGTCGTATTCATTTTATTCTCCATCTTTATCTAAATGATCCTCATATCAATATTACAAAGATTTAATAAAGGATGCCTATGTAGGAGGAGTGGCTAGTTGGTACTCGTTATACACGGGATACTCATAGGTCTGTGTGGTGGATATGCACCAATATACTCATTTATGGTTGATTGTGATGTTGTCGTTAGGAATGGTAAAAACTTGAAATATTGTACATGGACATTATGGTTTTGTCTAAATGTAGTTTTATATTACAAAGACGAGTTAGACAATGAAGATTCATTTCATAACACATTTAATATTGGTTGTTCCATAAAAACTTGTGGTGATGGATTATCAGGATCTTCTCAGCCAAAAAAATGGTCTTTATTTGCTAATTATAATATTTTTTTTTATGAGATGTTTTATTTATATTCTTCTTTGGTGGTATAATTATTGGTTAATAGAATAAATACTTAATCTTATCATACTAGGCATCTTGATATATTAATTTGACACATAATTGTGTGATCTATCATCTACTAATTAACTGATAAATTATGAATTTTCTAATCAATTATATATATATATATATATAAAGAGATTGAATAAGTTGTAGAAATAAATTTATATTCTTCTTTGGTGGTATAATTATTGGTTAATAGAATAAATACTTAATCTTATCATATTAGGCATGTTGATATATTAATTTGACACATAATTGTGTGATCTATCATCTACTAATCAACTGTTAAATTATGAATCTTATAATCAATTATATATATATATATATATATATAAAGATTGAATAAATTGTAGAAATAAATTCTATATATAGGGTTGATCTAAATTCTTATTAGATGGATGATCCTATTTCAATTGGTATATTGTTTGAGTCCTATCTAAATATCTAACTCATATTCTAATTATAATTATATATAGGTAACCTATATCAAATAATAAAGTATATTAAATCTTAATACAAAATAAACTATTCATTCCCTGATAATCACATGAATCATAAATAAGCTATACCACTCAGTTAATTTAACTTATTAAGGACTCCTATTTTAGTTAAGATTAAATGTTATGATAATTTATGTAAATTTCAAATTTTACTATTGATTATTTAATCAAATGCTTTCTAGTTTTTTTTAGTTAATTATGACTCTTCAAACTTGATATATTCCACTTTTGCAATCAATTTTATCTTTCGTTCTTTTGATAATAAACAAGTAGTATTTTTACGTGAATGCTTTTTCTTTTTTCAGGTAAATATCACTGACGCACCTTAAGCCAACCCTTCCATAAACAACCGGTAGATTGACGAGAATTAACCGGAAGTGGTGGATTGCTCCAATAATTAAAAAAAAAGGCTATCCCACTTGACCAAAGGTCACGGCACCATATAAAACAATTTGATTCTTAATCATCGAGATTGCCTGAAAATTTGGGTAAATATATTGCAGTAAAATATTCCATCTGACAGCTTCAAGTACGTCAGCCATCCTCATTCTTACAGTAGTGCGGTTCCACCAACTATCATGATATGTCGACTGAATACTTAAAAAACAACAACAGTAAAATCATTAAAAAAATTTGATATTGCCGATTTACATTGTCAAGCCGGCAGCCTGGCCCACTTTTAATGCAGCATTGCAAGTAATTGACTTCAGGACCACTTGGACCCAACAAGATAATTTTCAATACTGGAGGTTCTAAAACAGTTTAATCTACTGGTTACCATTACAAGAAAGCCAAAAAAAAAAAAAAAAAACCCTCCTGCCCTGAGGAATCAAAAGACAATCCATTCCTTGGACGCCAATACAAACGATTGAAATATATCCAACAGTCATTCATTGTCATATACAAATTAACTGGAGAGCATAGGATGTCTAGAATAAAGCAGGTAAGAGAGCTGCAAACCTGAAGCAACCAGCCAATTTGGCGGCAAAACCAGACTCGCTCAGTAAAACACCGGAAGTGAAACATATAGATGGGGAAACTGGGCTGTGGAATCGATGGGGGTCTGAATGAAGCAAAGTTCAGTGAGCCTATACCATGGATTGGTCTCTACATAGCAGTGGCATCTCTGGCCTGTGCAATTGCTATGGCCGCGGATTTCATCCGTGGCTTCCGCCACCAGAAGTTCTGGTTCCCGAGCAAATTCTTCTCCATTAATGCCACTTCACTGACCATAATAGCTGTGGCAGTCAAATTGTCAGTGGATCTAAACACTGCTATGCCTCGCCGCGTTGATCAGCTCGCAAAACTTAGCAGTGGTGCCTTGCTCTGTACAGTAATGGGTAATTCTATGCCTTCTCTAGGAACGATGGACAACAATGATTTATACACAAATATTATTGCTTTAGGAATACTCGTTGTTACTGTTATTGTTAATACGGGAATCCAATTAGGCACTGGTGTAATATATCTTCACTGGAAAGAGCATGCTTTTATTATGTTTCTCATGCTTATTTTGCTTGCAATCCTAAGCTTTTCGGCTTTAGCTGTGCCGGTAAATAAAAAATATTTCCAATATAAATATAATAAGAAGTATGGTATGGCTCTGAAAGAAGACTCGAATGAAACCAGCAAAAGGGAAGACAGGGAGCTTAAAGAAGATATAACGAAATTCTGGATGATGGCTCATACCTGCAACCCCCAGTTCGTGGTCGGACGTTCAGTTACATGCACGGCCGCAGGTGCATTCTGTCTCCTTGTTGCTATGACTTTAGCGGAGGCCATGCTGCGATCTTACTTGATGCCCTGGTCATTCAAATTTTGCACCGGAGATTCTGACTATGAGTGGTCGACCATCTTAATTCTTATTACACAGACCATTGCAGTAGGAGTTGGTACTATTGCCCCAGCAATCAGATGGTTCACTGCTGTAAACTTCAGGTGCCCGATCAGAAGGAAGAAAAGCGGCAAAAGAAAATGGACAGTAGAAAGGTACTGGATCCAGTTGCTTGTGGAGATGAAAGAGTGCCCACTAAGCATACGATTCGAGGACCGGTTTTGCAAGAAATTTGCCCACGGTGTTAAAAACAAACTGTTGGACCTCTGTATTGGAATGCAAACGGGAATTGTGTTGGGAAGCAAAGTGATTCAGTTCATTTCAGTTTACTTCATGATCCAGATTTTGTTATTCTGTGATTTCTGTAAGAAGTTAAATACGATGAAACCCAAAAACGGCATTTCATCTGACTCGGGATCAGAATCACGATCGACTCCAAAACCAGATCTCAGACGTTACGTTATGCATCTTGAAGGTGAAGACGAGCTAGTTGAGTTGATGATGAAGAACAACTTTGATGCCACTGATCATTGGCTGCGAAGGGGGGAAAGGAAACAGCCAAAGCATCTCACAGAACTTCTGGAAAAATCAACCTTTGCAGAAGGATTTAAGGGAGTGAGGGAGTTTGACAGTGACCTAGTTCTCTCTTTAGTTTGTGATGAACCTCCTAACTGTTGGGCTCTTCCTGTAGTAACTCTGACAGCCATTGCAGTTGCACTTCCAAATGTCAGTGGTAGTTTAATGAAACAGTTGATGCGCAGTGTAAATGAAGGCCTCATGTATGTCAGACTCGTAGAAGATAAACTGGACGCAAAGGGAGAATTGTTTAACATCAGGAAAGCAGCAAATGTTGCATGGGTAGGAGTCGATCTCTTCCACAAGTGGCTAGATGTGGACCTTCGAAAACTGTCCTTCCAAGCAGAAAGCACTAAGGAAATACTCGAGAAACTATCTGATGCTGCAAAGAACAGGTTGGAGGAGTTTAAGAAGACACCCATGAATCAATGTCTGAAGGAAGGACCTTCGAAGTGGCCCATCAAGATACTGGCCGCTAATTCCATGTATAGGATAAGCCAAACTCTTCTGCAGAATTGTGAAAGAAGAAATGACTTGATCGACGAAAGATTATTTGAAGCTTTAACTGTCATGATCTCTGATATACTGGGCGCTTGTCTAACCAACTTACGGCAGGTCATATTCCACTGTTTGAGCAGGGCTGTCACTGATAGAGAGCACTGTGTACGCAGAGCCGTTTTCCTTCTTGGAAAAACAGAAAAGATTCGGAAACTTCTAGATCAGCAGCATATTTCCACTTTAGATCCAGATCAAATGGCCTCCATTGATAAGTGGCGTTCAATGCATGATTTGAAGATCTCTTTGCCCTCCATTCCATCTTCAGCAAAGCGTGAAACAGCCTTATCCACTTCGAGCGACTTGTATATAACCATGGAATAAATTTACTAGTTGCTTGGAGTTGCCAAACAGGAGCAACTCATGACTACGCTGTGTAATATTTGAATTATTAATTGCAACTAATGTCAACATGTAATGAAGTAGAAAGTAGATTTTTTGTGAAACTGAAGATGCAGTAGGCATCCCTTGATCAATTGTAACAGTGCAATGAATCTATATGGTAGTATATGAGCTGAGATTACCACAAAGCATCCAATTGAACGCTTTTTAACTACTAGGTGAAGAGAACTAGAACATGGTGGATCTGTGGAGTTAAAAATGCCATATGGCTCATTCAAAAGCTTCAGAATCTTGTATCACAAAAGGAGACTCGATTTCTTCCCAACTTGTTCAGCCTCTTGAACTTCAATTCTTAATAAATACACAGCCATATGACCTCACCTGTATGAATGGTGACAATTAAGCGTGGATTGCTTCTATAATTTAAGCATTTCCATTTTGACCAGAACCAGAAACTTCCATTGTCCACTGATCCACGTTGGGTCAGAATGTCTTGGCATCGTATAGACAACTTTTGGGGAATCAATATAGCCACAAATGTTAGAAATTTATGCTTAAAAATTCAATTACTTTAGAAATTATCTGGCAACAGCAACTACATTAGCTTAACATAATTCTTCCAACTGTGTCACAATTTACAAAAAGATTGTCATAATATTTACTGCTACAGCATCAAGACTTTCATACACAAGCAGTGGTGATGCACATGCATAAAAAAAAACAATTCGATGTGCCAGGATTTTTTAACTCAAGCTAAAGTTTAACTAATCAAATCCCTCGGCCCCTGAAGATTTGATGGGAACTAATATCCATTTAAGGAAATTGAAGCCTTGCAGCTTAATTATACAGCAGCATTGTGCCAGCAGGATTTTTTAACTCAAGCAATTTAGCTTTGTGTGACCAGTCTCACCACAATGAGTGCAAATGTATTCTGATTTGGCCTTTCCAATCTCATAGCTATTATTCTGAGATCATGATGTCCGAATCATAGGTCCTGCACTAGTTGATCGATATGTTCTAGGCTTGGCTCGTCGTGCCATCATCGTAGATGATTCACCATGATCAGTTTCATTGTTCAGAGTGATTTTGCGAACAGCATCACAACATACATATGCGTAGGCTTCTTCAAGATCCAATATTGGATTTTTTTTAGAATCTCTCCTTGTATTTGTTCAAATTCAGCATCCAATCCATTCAAAAAAATATATACCCATAATCTTTCAACATATTTTCTATAGGTAATGACATCGTCAAGATCTTTCATTACAGTTCTATCACAATGATCAAGTTCTGGGAAGATTCCCACAAGATCACCATAGTTTATTGATAACGGGCGCCCCATCTGTTTCAAGGAGAAGGCTTTCTGATTTAATAAGGAAAGTTGTGTTTCATCTGATCCATCGTAAAAAGCTTTGGATAAAGCATTCTAGATTTGACATGCAGTGCGTAGTCGGATATATATTTTCATTATGTCTGGTGACATAAAAGTTAGCAGTCATCCTTTAACCTTTTGATTTTTGGTATACCATTTTGCATAAGAAGTATCTGTATCTTGAGGGGGTTGTGTTTTGCCCATAATATATTCAAGTTTCTCCCTTCCTGCAATTTGTATTTTCATAATCTACGACTATACATCGTAGTTAACTTCAGTAAGAATAACACTGGTTGTGAATCTAGTGTTTTCGGTTTGAACATGAATAATTGAGGTGGCTTCTGTTTTGTTATTCATCATGATGCAAGATTTCAAGAATGTGAGAAAGACTATAAGACAGAGGACGGGATGAAACAGAGAAAGACTATAGAATCAGTATCAAGAATATGGTTTCAAGAAGGATGGGAGGGGATCAAGAACAAAACAGATGATCAAGAAGATGAAGGTTTTGGAAGCGGATGAAGAATACAGAGATTTTGAGAGACAGATGAAGAAGATAAAGAAGGAGGATTCTGTTTATTGATGAGAAAGAACGAATTCAGTAGTGTTTTAAGGGATACCAAGCTCTAATACCATGATAAAATTCAGTATTCAGTATTGATCTTTTATTCACTATATTCAATTGAATTATAATGTTACAATTGCTTCCTCTTTATATAGCAGCAGAGGTAGTTTATTTACAGAATTTACTAACTAATCTATCCCTTAACCTTACGGAAAGATTCCTATTATTACGCTATCATTCTAACAGACTTAATACTAGTTGATTCTCAATATAACAGTGATGAAGAAATATATACACAGAATACAGTAGGCTTGAATATCTTGATTATAGACAATATCCGGTGCAAAGCAGATAAGAGAAGGGAAAACTTGAAGCAACTCGATCAACACATTTGCCAAGAAAACCAGGCCAAGCAGCAAAGACCAAGCAACTCGATCATACTTGATGCCCTGGTCATTCAAATTTTGCGTTGGGGAGTCTGACTATAAGTGGTCAACCATTTTGGTTCTTATTATGCAAACTGTTGCAGTAGGATTTGGCCCTATTGCCCCAGCAATCAGATGGTTCACTGCTGTAAAATTCGATGCCCTACAAGAGGGAAGAATTGCCACAAATGAGAATTCAAAGTAGAAAGATACTGGATCCAGTTGCTTGTAGAGATGAAAGAGTGACTAACTGTACGAATCCAGGACCAGAGCTGCAGGAAACTTGCCCGTGATGCAAAAAATCAATTGTTGAACCTTCGTATTGGAGTGCAAACTGGAATTGTGTTGGGAAGCAAAGTGTGTCAATTCATTTCTGTTTACATTGTTCACTGGATTTTAGTATTCTCCGAGATTTGAAAAATAAAGAAGTTAAACCCCAGCAACCGCATTTCAAGTGACTCGCGATCAGAGTCACGTTCCAGTCCCAAAATGGATCTCAGCCATTTCGTTTTGCATCTTAAAGGTGAAGGTGAACTAGTTGATCTGATGATGACGAACAACTTTGATGTCACTGATCATTGGCTGCAGAGGGCAAAAAGAAACAGCCAAAATATCTCATAGAAATGTTAGAAAAATCAACTGTTGCAGAAGGTATCAAGGGAGTGAAAGGGTTTGACTATAACCTAGTTCTCTTTCTAGAACGTGACGAACCTCCTCATTGTTGGACTCTTCCTGTGGTGACTCTGACAACCATTGCAGTTGCACTTCCAAATTTCGGTAGTAGTTTAATCAAGCGGCTTATTTGCAGTGTGCATGGAGGCCTCATGAATGTCAAACTCAATAGAAGATTACCTGGATGCGAAAAAATATTTTATTACATCAGGAAAGCGGAAAATGTTGTGTGGCTAGGAGTTGATCTCTACCAGAAGTGGCTAGATGTGGATCCCCGAAAACTGTCCCTCCAAGCACAAAGGATGTGCTCAAGGGACTTGCTGATGCTGCAAAGAACAGGTTTGAGGATTTTAAGAAGACACAAATGAATCAATGTGAAATTGAAAGCCCTTCAAAGTGGCCCCTCAACGTTTTAGCTGCCAATTCCATGTATAGAATAACCCAAACTATTCTGCAGAATTATGAAGGCAGAAATAATCTGATGGGTGAAATTTTATTTAAGAAGGTGAAGGTCCACTAGTTGATCAGAAACTATCTGTCAAGATTTCTGATATACCAAGTGCTTGCCTCACTAACTTGCAACATGTCATATGACAGTGTTTGAGCAGGACCGGTCTTGAGAGTGAATATTATGTACGGAAAGCAGTTTTCCTCTTTGGAAAAACAGAAAACATCCTGAAAATTATAGATCGATGATCAATGTCCAGTTTGAGGCCAGATCAAATGGCACGCATCGATCAGTGGCGTTCACTGAACAATATGAAGAATCATTTGCCCTTGATTCCATCTACAAAGAAGAGTAGCACAACCTTATGTACCTGACGATTGATTAAAAGTTGCTAGCCTGGAGTTGGAAAGTAAAAGCGGTTCGTGAACATGCTGTGTAATCCTTGAAATTAATCAGCTTTATGCTTCATGTGTGATGTTATATGTTATTTCTAGGTAAATTTTGTTTCAATCAGAATTCAGAAGTCTAAAGCTCTGTTTGTTATTCAATTGTAATTGAACAAACCAGGAAATGTATGCACCAAAAGTAACTCATGCCATCCATGTAAGGAGGTAACCTTCATGAGAATTTAACAAGTCATTCTTATATAACAGCACCAATGAGCGCCATCGTCTAGATTGAAAAGGAGCTATAGTCAGTTGAAAGGGATTAAAATGCACACCAGAAGTGCACATGACTAGTTAGCAGAGCCAAGCACAGCAGTCATAACTAGATACTCTAACAAAGAGATGGTTGTAGAAGCACAAGAGTCGGGAATGGAAGCTGTGACTTGTGAGGTAGAAAGAGCACCAAACCATCTGGTGCTGGAAGGATGCCCCAGTCAAGTTAAGAACCTCTCCATTGCTTGTCAAAACCAGACATCAAGATATTACAGATTCATGAAGCAATTTGTTGAGACGTGTGAGCTAGCAGCAGAGAAAGACATATTCCGGTGAGCCCCAGTGGTGTGACATCAGGCATTCAAACTCAGGAGAAATGTCTCCAAGAAATTGATTAAAATATATACTGTAACAGCATAGAAAATCCACGTCCTGTAATTTGAGGATGCCAACGAGATAAATTGATGAAGACATCATTAAGCTCACAATACCTTTTGTTTAGAAACGGAAGAAAACACAATCATTATAAACTAGAACACAAGAGCCCAATTTTATTTTATCCTTCTGAGTATAATTTTAAAACCGTGCAGCAGTTTTATTCACCAAAATAAGAAGCATAACTACTGAAATCGATATCAAGCAAGGCAAACAGGTGTCCTAGCAACCTATGCATTTTAATTTTAAGCATCAATTCAATTTATGCATCCCTCAAATAATCAAATTGCGAGCAACAGTACAATTTGTTTTGACATTCATTAATTGCAATCCCAACCACATTTTGTTTTTGCTCTTGTGAAAAGCACTCGGCCAGTAACAACAATTTCCAGTAGTAAGAAACAATTGAAGAATGATACGAAAACAGAAAAATAAAAATTCTATTAATTCAAAATATTGATTAAAACAAAACTGTTCCAACTAGAAAACCCAAGATCTTGCTAATCTCAAACAAAAAGCTCGCAGAACAGCCTACGAAGCACCCTAAAACCACTAAACAGAAAAGAAAAAAAGAACCTGTAATCCAAAAACAGGGAATAAGTAATAAAAATCAATCATCGCCGTCTCTCTTCTTGGGCTTCCTATAAGTTTCCTCGATGTGATTGGCGATTAAGAGACCAGTATTGGTAATCTTCCTTACGTTTGGAACGTTGTAGTTTTGAGCAACGTAGACGCCGAACACCGTCCCTGCGATGAACGAGAACCCGCTCCGAAGTATCCCCATCTTTACTTTTACCAAACGAAAAAAGGGTTTATTTATTTAGATCTGAGTGGACCGCGGGAGACAGAGAGGGAGAGGGTTTTAGACTTCTCTATACTCTTTATGAAAACAGAGGAAGTTAACAGTGATGAATACAATGACGACAACTGCTGGTGTGAATTTTTTATTTTTTTTCAATTGTGTAAATAACACAACCTATTTACTATGAGTGAAAATATGTGCTGACATGTTCGAGTTTCAATTATGATTATATAATTATTAATTTTATAATTTATAAAATTAATTGAAATATATGTAAATTAATTTAAAAATTAATATTAATTAAAAAATATACCGTTCACTTAAAGAAACACATGCAAATAATTCTACTCTCTAGAAAATTTACTTCATCTTTCTCTACTATAGGTCTCAATTTAGAGTGCTGAGAAACCTTATAAAATAGAAAATAAAATCACTCAATGTACTGTCAACCAGGGGCGGAGCCGAGAATTATTTTTAGGGGGACAAAACTAGGAAAATATTTCGGGGGGAGGGGTTAAATTTAACTAGTTTTGGTCCTAAAATTTAAATTTTTCTAGTTCTATGAGGGGCGTAATATAAATCTATTTTTTTGCAGGGGAGGGGCGGGGCTCCCACCAGCCTCCCTGTCCCCGCCACTATTGTCAACCCTACCTACCTTGCTGTAAGCTCGGCGGATCTAAAGAGGAGCCTCGCTGGAAAGTCACAAAGCAGAGACGAAAAGGTCTTACGGGTGCCAATATGGGAGGGAAGGGCGGTGCATCCGTAACCTGGGTTCGATCTAAGAATTCCAATCACCGGCTACAAAACCACTAGGCATAAGATGCGCTCCTAGCCTCGTGACTTTCCTTCCTCTAGCAAGGGTGAGATTCGACAACCCGAGACAAAGGCTGTAGGTCAAGGATAGGTCTAGGATTCCTTGAATTTCCCCTTCAATAGGTCTCTTTGATTCTTTCCTTCTCCATTAAGAAACTTAAATCTTAAGAATATTGTGGTCAAATGTCAACTTGTCTCTATTAATGAAATGTGCAAGATCTATTTTTTCCTTCTTAACTCCAATGAAATATATAATTGATGATTCTTTAAATATCTTTATTGAAACTCTTGGTGTGATTTTAATTGAATCTCTATGTTCTATAAAAGATGATCCTGTAATTAGTAAGAAAAAAAATGCATAAAAATCTTAAATTAATATAATGTTAGTCCTTATCAACTTGCTTTTTGTATCCTGCCTTGTTTGTGATCTACAATAATAAACATTACTAATTGGTTGGATGTCGTTTGTAGAAAAGAACACGGGAGGCCATGAAAGTGACCTTTCTACGAATGCTTGTTGACCATTGTTGAGATCACATAAAGTTTCAAAGACAAGGTTGGAAAACAAAGGGGGGAAGTGGGGATAGAAAGATGGAGGGGAAATCTCGGATTTGGAAGCCGTCCAAGTAAGAGTTTTGTGGAACCAAAGCTCCACTAATAAGTTGTATGGTCCAAAGAAAAAGGAAAATGGACCAATATGGCTGTGAAAATGAGATAGAATGGGAGATGGGAGATGGGAGATGGGAGAGAGATTTGAGGCCTGCATTTCAATTACTTTTTGTCATCCATGAGTGCTAACTTTTGTGTTTTAGCATAAAAGAAAGGGAAATCAAGGACTGCGTTTTTCTAACGCAGACAACGACATGCCTAAAGAGAGAAAAACAATGGAGGAAACTTGGAGAGATTGGATGGGAGAAGATATGGTGGCAAAGCATCTACAAAAGACAAGCAAAAGGTTGTGTCATGTGTGACAACAACCTGAGCTTTTCTTGCATACGCGTAGCAATCAATCCATGTCTTTTTTCTCCTTCTTGTACTTTAGCCATTTCGCCACTTATTGTTCTATTTTGGCTTCACTGTCATGATTATCTGTTTAATTTAGTCTTATGGTTTGCAAATGCAGAGGCAACGAGGCGTGACTTTCACAAAAGCCTCAGCCATTTATTTATCTAACCAAAAGTCATCGTCTCATGTTAGAACGGAATTTGAGAGCCAGGATCTGCAGCGGGCTGCTCAGAGTCCATTGACTCTGGAACCTGCTTGCATCCTGGCAAGAAAAGGAGGAATGTTGATTATTTCCATTTGCTTATTTAATGCATGTTTACTGCGATTGTTAGAATGGTTTGTTAAATGTGGGCACGGTTGCTCTGTTTAACCAGGGACACCAATATTGGGTTTAGAAATTGAATAAGGTTTATTTGGTAAAGAAAAAGGAAGGAAAGATGACAGGTTTGAAGCTTAGAACTAAAGTTTTTGATTGCTAGGTTGGTGGAAGAAAACTGCAGACATGGTTGGCCAATCAGAGCGTTGATTGAGGGTGACCCACTCTCCATTTCCTTGCTCAACATGATCATAGGAGGAGAGCCAATTTCCAGTTCATGAGCCCATCCATCTTGTCCAAACCAAACCCTCACTCCTAGGAGGCTTCCTGATCACAAAAGCATTTTGGCACATGAAAATGAAAAGTGATGGATGATTACACTTTACACGAGAAAATGTGTTTTAGAGCTTCAAAAATAAAGCTGGAATTGCTAGCTGGTGAGTTACACGAGAAAATGTGTTTTAGAGCTTCAAAAATAAAGCTGGAATTGCTAGCTGGTGAGTTGTGTCTAGAATTTTGTCTCTCAATCTCTTCCTAGTACATAACATGTGGAATCTGTATTGTTTATTAGATATGAGCTGATGATGATTTGCCATGAAAGCTGATGGGGTAAGTTTTCAAGAGCCCCTCACAGAGTGGGGTGTTTTTTTTTTTCTCCCCTTTCTCTCCAGCCGTTGCTTCCCCAAAATGTGTAGCATTTTGGATTTACTTTTTAATGATAATAATGTATTCGAGTTTTTTCAGAATAATTAAAATTTTATATATTCATTAATTTTAGAATTTATAAAATTAATTAAAATATATATAAATTGATCTGGATATCCATATAATAAAAAAAATAACATTTTTCCACTTTAGAATATGCAAATGCACTTTAAATTTAGCCGGACCATATTCTTTGATTTACTTGGATTTCAAGCAAAAGGGAGCCACAATGAATGTTTGTTTACACGGTAGCTCTAGCTTTTAAAACAAACCGTATAAACATCATGTTTTGTAATATTAAAAAGCAATTTATTATTTGTGTGGGATCCATATATTTTATATTGAAATTACCGATTTGTACGAGGTAGGTGAGAGTTGCTTCTCGAGTCTATGCCAGGTGAATTAAATCACCAGCTCATGTGAAATTTATTCACCTAGCAATGTTCACGTGAATCATGATTTTAACTATTTGACACTGTTCATTAGACCGCGTATGATCTAGTAAAACAAATATTATTTTTTTAAATTGTGTTTTATTCAAAAAATTAGTATTTAATATTACTTAATAACACTACATAAATTAGAAGAACATCATATGATGATGTAGCATTTGTGGAATTTAATTGCAATTCTAATTTTGTTTATGATGATATTTTGCTTGATTTTATTGCACGCTTAAAAAAACCACGGAAACTATAGTTCTTATAAGATGAATTTCATACATGATGAAATTGTAAATAAGTTAATGGAACAATAAAAAAATATTTGATGTAAAGTATTATTTATTTAATAATGTAATAATAGTAGTTAAATCTACAGTATTTAAATAAAAAATCATCTATATTAATATATGTCTTTTTTAGTTATTTTATAACCTCAATTTGAAAAGTATGTTTAACCAAATATATTTAATTACTTTTTATTTAAACTCAATTTCAATTACAGTTTTAACCAAACATGTATAAATACCAAATCAATCCCAACCAAAAATATTTTTATAAAATAATTTTTTTCAAACCATAATAATTAAAAATTACTACAATAGCAAATACCCTCTCTTGTACTTTAGCCAGAATGACAGCGTGATTGATATAGATCTGACATCATTGGGTAATTTTTTTTTTTATCTAAGTTCTGTAGTTTTAATGAAGTTCCTTCGTTTAACTTGGAACAATCTTCAAACTCCATCTAACAGGTTACATTTACGAGGAAAATATTACATGGATCAGATAAATAAGACTAAATATAAAGCCTAATAAAAATATTGATAATAAAAATTTAAATATTGAATCAGACTCAAATATATATATATATATGTTTGTTTGTTATTGGATTATTACTTGTTGTTTTTTTTTTTAATTTTAGTTATTTTTCTATTTAATTTTGAGTTTTAATTAGTTTTTCCTATCGAACCCTTTCATTAAGGGGTTTTTTAAAGATTTTTATATAAATAATTGAAGTTTTTATTATTATTCAGATTATTAAAAAAAAAATATAAAATATCAGGTATCTTTTTTATTATCATGCAGTATTAAGGTTTGAGAATCCTGATTTTTATGTAACATTATACGCTACACATCATACATATAGACTTAAAGCATACCATGACACTGTTATACCAAGCACTTAAATTCTCTTTCCATTCAAGTTACAAAGGATGCATGGCATAGAAAGCTTCCTTTTGTTCCATGGCATGGAGGTACCTTGCTCTCCTCCTTCCAAGACTTGATACCTAATTTGTTGTCTCCTGTCTCCACTCATATTTGAACCAATCTTTTATGAATTTTAATTGTTTTTTTAATGTTTTTAAACTATGCAAATGGTTCCAACATATTGTTACGTAATTAATTTGTTAAAAAATATGATAATTGAATTATGCTTCCATGGAGTACAAGTAATCGTTTCCTTCAAGCAAAACGCCAGAAAAAATTCTCAGAATAAATAACAATAATAAGGTATTTTAATTGTTTTTTCACAATAAAATGACTATAGTATTATTTATTTATTTTTATAAAAAAAAAAAAAACATGAACTGACATGCATGCTGACATTGTTTCGAATTTTCTCTTTCAATAACACAGTAAAAAGGCTATATATTAGCAAATATCACGAGACACCAATCTATTAAAATAATATTCTGAATGGCTCGCATCGACGAGTCGACACGTCTCTTTCAATCGATGCAGACGTGTACTAACCCGTAAAGGTTACTGGACGCTTTGGCTGGGCTAAAGGTCCGGGCCTTGGATTCTCTATGAACTCTTTTCCCTTCAATCCTAAAAATTAATGTCTCTTTCAGGCAACCTAGGTCAAATGTTTAAAGAAGACAAACTTTTGATTCGCTTGTATCCCTTCATTTAATTCACGTTCTCTAAGACGAAGAAGGTTTCTTGGATTTTCTTTTTTACTGTATATATAAGTTTTCTTTAGGGTTTCAGTTCAGCTGATTCTTACTTCTATTTAGCACTCTTAACGAATGATTAGCAGATTATATATATATATATACACACACACACAATCGAGCCTAAACCCAAACATATTTTATGATGTTATTTACAGAAATGTGAGCCTCCATTTGGTTGATTGGCTCATCCTTGACCTTGGAGCCAAGAGACAAATTATTACAGGCAGGTGGACGAAAAATCATTTCAAGAAAGCGACTGGAGCTAGGAAAGGGCACGAAGAATTCTCGCCTTTATTCATGTTAAATTAATGGAAGTTTTCAATCTTCTCTTCAGCGGATCTTGAGCCCCTGTAGATTGATGGAAGTGATGACGAACGCATCAACCTTTTACACCAACAAGAGACTTAGTGGAGCTACAAGACCCACAAAGCCCCTTATTATACTGAGAAACTCGGGATTATATTTGTTTGATTAGATAAAGTTTACTTTATCAAATTAAATAAATCTCTTACCCCTATCGAGGTTGGTGGCAGGGATTTCTTTAGGAGCGAGCTCGTTTCGAAGAAGCCGACGCTTCAGTAAACAATCAAAATTTATTTACTCTGTAAAATTGGTGAAGGAACAGAGAAGGCATCTTCTCCTATTGCTATGGTTTGCTTTACTCCCCTCCTATTCAATTATTAATGTCCATATGATTTAGAATCCAGAATCAAGTGGGTCATGTTGCTGTTTTACCATAAGGTTGCTTTAGGGAGCAAAAACAACCTTTTTCACTTTTTTTACTATTATTACTATTACCAATGGTCATTTCGGTATCTTCGAGCTAATTTCTTCAGACGAAAACCAAGAATCCACACCCAAATTAATTTATCCGCAGAGAACTCGCCTGCAGAGACTTGACTCTTCTCACTGTGGTAAAAAAAGAAAAGAAAACTCCTTTGAGCAATGCTTTTGAATGATAAAAAGACGAAGACTGCATGGATGGCAGGAGGGCGTTCACCAGACACCCAGCCTATTGTCCATGTCTAACCACCACAAAGCATATGTGACTAGACAAGGCAAGACGTATAGAAAATATGGGATTAAACAAAGCGCCTACAAGCTCAAATACAAAACAAGGACGAGTAAAGTAAGCAAGCAGAACTTCAATTATTAGATGAAATCCTTTAAAAATAGCAAATTCATTGACAATGAATTTGTAACACTTGGGAACTCAATAATAATAATAATAATATAGCATTTTGATTAAGAAAGAAATGAGAAAGACGCGTTACGTGTTGTTGGGTGCAATACATGCAAAGTTTTCAGACACGACCAGATTCTACAAAGCCATGTGTTGTTATTTTAAATGGTCATGATTGCTTCAGAATGCTATGCTAATCTTCGGTGTCTTTGTTTTTTTTTTTTTTTTTTTGCCGCTCAAGGTTATTACAATCGCCTGTGTGAATTTATCTATTACCATTGAAAACACAGAAGTCAGCTAATCGAATAGCATGCTTTTCTAGCTTTACTTCTCTAAAGCATGAAGGCAATGAAGGAACCCTAGCCAGTTCCAGTGACAGAGATAGAGCAGAAATTACAGTGTAGAGATGTCCTTCCAGCAGGGATTTCCAAATCTATCCTCGGCCATCATATACTAATCAGACAGCAATACAGCCAATCAGGGGATTCAACAATTATAAAGAGTAACTTATCTAGGCAAGGATTCATTTCCTATAACTTGTGATTGAGATAAGGCATAAACGTTGTGGTTTTTGGATCGTGCTGCTACCATAGAAAACATTCAAAAAGCAGAGTCAAGAGATTGCAATCACATGAGATTCTGACATCTAAAACTACCAATAAACACAGATCACACCCGAGTAGAAAACCCAGAAACAAGCAAACATGGTTTTTAACCACGATCTTCTTTGCAATGCAAGGAATCCAGTGAGGCCAGAAGTTATGCATGAAGGTGCAGAAACTAGTTTCAGGTTTCTAAAGTTGTAATTTGCAGCTAGCTATGAGATATCGATCATGATTTCAAAAGCATCCAAGGCAGCCATAAAGTGTATTTCATTAAGTTGCATCATGAACTAAACAACACATAGTATGCATATTGATTCACTGAAAGGATAGATAAGTGGTGTAGATCCTGCTGTGCAAGGTCCTTCGCTGCTTCAGACCTTCGCTACACCATCATCACATTTGACAGAACAGACTAAAATTCAGGGCATTGCAACAAGAAGGAAATGGGCTCAACCTCCATACATGGGAAATCTGCAAGGGTTGAGGCGCGCAGAAATTAGAGAGTGCTTCTAAACAGTAAGACGATGAAAGCTCTCGAGAGTGATTTTACTGTAGCCTAATTAGACAATATTACAGCAATTTGAGTTTACAACATTTCACTCACCCCTCCAGCGAAAATAAACTCTTATGCCATCCACCTTTAGTGAAGGACGACTGAGCAATCGACAGCACACGAGCGCACCTTAATTGATAACAATGATCACAAGAACTTTAAATTATAGCATATTTCTCTGCCCGTAAATGCTCAATTTACTTATTAATGGTGAAGCAACCCAAGACACAAAAGTGGATATCTTGAGACTCAAATGATAACAGCACTGGATGTGTATTTCCTTGGTTTCTGGCTTGGTTTATCTCCTTATCTCTCTTATCATGCTCTAATGAAACCTCTACATCATCTCTATTACTTCCTTGAATGCAATGTCAGTAACAGTAGTGACAGCGGGGAAAACACAAGAGTACCAAATCGGTGCACATTAGGAAACATAATGCCATATTGTTCACTTAAAAACGTTAGAATTCTGGTAATTTCACTTTCCATTTCGAATTCTCATCTGTTGTCAAGTACACAACAAAATACAACCATCTTAACAGACACAAAAGAACCATTTTGCCATAATAACATCAAAATACTATGCAGCAGATATCCATTTCCGAAACAAATCATACCCTAGATTGTCTAATTAAATGTTTTGTTCTACTGGGACAAGATAAACACAAGCAGAGGAGACTCACAAGCTAGACAATTCATATTAAGTCATTAACAGAGGGACCAACAATAGTACAAAATTTATTGACACAAAACCACATTTAGTAAATCGAGTTGGAACCTCTAACAAACTGTGAGCTGATAAAAAAACCAACCTCCTTGCTTGTCATAATGTTACTGCTCAGCATCTCCATGCTGAAGCTGACATAAGCTCTCTACGCTGCCAACAAAGCACAAGCAATGCCTGCCGCTTCTCCACATGAAATCCCCTCACCGGAGTCCTCTTCACCACGCATTCTGCCTGAGTTTCGGTGAAGTTACTGAAAGCTACAGGAGAAAAGCCAACAGACGCAAAGATTGTCTTCCAATTTGGCATCTTTTCTGGTGCACGAAGACGCCCCAACACAGTACTTTCAATCCTAGGCTGGAGCAAAAACCTCTCAATCTTGTTCACTGCATCCGTAGTTGCATTAACAGCATCCAATGATTCCAATAGGTTTACATAAGATTGGAGGGCATGGAGAATATGTTGTGGGAACGGAAGATCACTTCTGTCACACCCTCGGTCCAAAGACACCACGATCTTTGGTGAAAGTTGCTTTATAAAGCGCAGCAGTGACGGTAATGCAGATGGTTGATTTGAAGAGCACCAAATAGGGAAATTCACCACAACAGCCTCATTTTCATTTGTTCGGAAAAAGGGAAGAGAATAACAGTTTTGCTCCAAGGAATCAAAGTTAATCACATCAAGTTCAAAACTCAGACCAATCTCATTAGCAAATTGAGTTAAGTTATCACGCATAAGACCAAGTTCAACAGGATGGTGAGTCGAAGGAGAGGCAAAAGCAGTGGTTTTCAACGACCGGACACCTCTATTTCGCGGAAGTTCCTGCATGAAAGAGGCCCATTGAGCGCCAAATCCAATATCAAAGTCCACTATGTGAATACTTTCTGCATCATCAACTGCTTCAAGGAGAGCCTGATTGCAAGTGAAGTTGACAAATTGGATAAGTGGAGAAACCTCAGATAAGACTTTGTAAGCACTCATTTTGAAGATGACATCAAATGGGGTGGGGCTCCTAGGCGGTGGGGCAGTGACTGAGTTATTATTCATGAGAAGGAGCAATTGAAGAGCCTCCTTGAAGTAGAAAGCTGCCCTGTGGAGAGGCTTTCCAGTGGGGGAGAGCTGTTGATTGAGCCGCGCCAATATCCCTTGCGCGTGTAAGAAATTCCCAGTCCCTACCAACTCTGCTGCCTTGAAGAGCTGGTCCAACAAAGCTTGTTGTTGCTGTTGCTGTTGCAATTGCTGGACTCCTAAATCTTCCTTCTTCACCATCAACGGCTTCTGTTGAAGTTGTTGGTGAAGAAATTGTACTCCCTGTGGAAACCCCAGTTGCTGTTGTTGGTGTTTTCTTAGCAAAAACTCTTGCCCAGTAACAGAAAATGGCGGTTTAGGGATTACATGAGAGATTGAGTCTATACCACCAGAATTGTGGCGCTTGAGTTGGGAATGGAGGGGCCGGTTTTCTTGCTGGGAAAATGGTAGTGGCAAGAAAAGGTTGGGATTTTGAGCGTGCGGATTATGAGACTGTTGCTGGTTCATCAATACCTGTGGATCTAGTAAATGCGGCTTCTCCTCCGAGGCCTCGATTTGTTGCTGCTGATTATGATGATAACCCATACCAGGAGGCAAAGAAAGTGGAAGTGATACACTGTTAGATGAAGAACTAAAAACTGGGCTTTGCACGCTAGAGTTGTTGTGTCCGAATCCAACATTTTTGTAATTGACCAACCCAGAAAAAGAACCAGGAGCAACCAAACCAGACCCAACATTTGAAACCCCAGGACCAGGAAAAGGAGCCAAATTAGTGCCAATGCTTGACACCCCACATGGAATTCCACTTAAGGACTCAAATCCATGTCCTTGATCAACAATCCCCAATCCACCACCACCGGCACCAGCATCAGCATTGCCATCAAATTCCAGCTGATTGTTTCCACTTTGCAACAGCTGCTTTAGCCCAAACTGTGTGTCATCCACATCCCCAGCTATCCACCTCAAAAGGGATTGTTCTTGGCTCGGCTCTGACAGCATATTCTCCCAATCTTCTAGTCCAAGTCCACATCTTGCTCCTGATGAAACAAACTCCAGTCCACTTGGGATTGGCTGCAACTCTGGAGCCCATTCATCTTTCCTTTCATTGCTCACTGGGTTCACTGCTTTATCTGTTGCCGTGATGTTGGTGGTGTTTCCACCGGCGCCGCCGTTTGAGGAGGAAGAGAGAGTCGAAACAGACGTGGGTGGGCTTTGACTTCTTCTCATATGAAGAACTGAGGTAGGTTCTTTGCTTGCAAAGCTATTAACTTGAAGAGGTTGTTGTTGTTGTTGCTGCTGCTGCTGCTGCCTGTGCGTCCTAGTTTCTTGTTGAGAACAAATTGAAGCAAAACCAGCAATATCTACACCCCCTTTGGCCTGCAAATGAAAGGGCATCCCTTAAATAAAATACCTAAGAAGCCAAAAGAATTTGAAGAGAGATCAAGAAAAGGCCCAAGATTTGTTGTGGTGAAGTAAAGGATTATCAATGGCGTTGGCTCTCAAGAGGGCTAACACTCAGATTTGAAAGAAGAGAGGAACTTTCTTGTTCTTAAACTCAGATTTCTTTAACCCAATATCATATCTCATTGCATGCCATGAATCTCTCTTCTTTAACTCACCCATTACAACAAAACATCTTTTTTCGCTAGTTCTTGACCACCCACCAATCCTCTCCTTCTACTGGTGAGCTCCATGATTTTTATCTAATTTTCTCCTTTCTTCAACTCCATACGAATTTCTCCTTTCTCTCTCTCTCTGTACTTGTTGTGTGGCTGTGGTTGTGGTTAATAGCTCTTTGTTTCTTCACTTCTTCTAGCCCTTCTGTCTCAACAGTACTAATGTACCATCATTCTGTGTCCTGCCATTGATGCGTGCATCATAAAAAAGGCAATAAAGTGTTCCTCTCCCCTCCTCTCATTCTCTCTCTATTTTTTATTTTTTTTTTCTATTTTTTACCCTTTAATATAAAGTTATCAATATTGTTCTGTTTCGATATTCGTTTTGAGTTTTCAACAGATATGAAAATTCTCAACACCGGCTTATTTCCACGTTTCATTTTTAAATTATTACTAAAATATACAAAATATTTTTTTATCAATTTATAAATATTTATTTCTAATATATCTATTGTTCCAAGTTGTTTATAACACTTAATTACTTGATCAAACAAATATTTATCATGATACTTTAAAAACATTCAAGATAACTTAAAAATAAAAATTAAAAAAAAATGTTATGATTTAACCAATAGATTAAATTTTCATAAATATCAAACAATGAGATTTTATATATATATATATATATATTAAATTGGTTTAAAAGTAATTAATGTTATGAGTGAAGTAAAGAATAGTTTTAATAAAAAATTAAAAAATATATATCTTTCTTTAATTATTGGAGTGTAGCAATTGATATATACCCCGTTTATTTTAACCATTTTCAACTCATCCATGTAAAATAAAATTTTAAATAATATGAAACAAATGAATTTTTCTTTTCAAATGTTATCTTGATCACTCTAACTTTTTGATTTGATTGATTGTTAGATTAAATTGAAATTTTTATAAAAAAAATTTCAAGATCCATTTACAAGTGGGACACACTTTATTAATCCATTTTCTAGATAGATTTTTAAACATTAGGCTTAAAATATCTTTTTTGGGTCAATTTTTCTTGTTTTTCATGGATTTTATGTTATTTTTCTATTTGTTTAAGGATTTTGATTTTATTATCTATTACAAGTCAATTTTCTAGCCTATTTAAAGAGATTGTAAACCTTTTTAAAAGACAAACTTTATTTTGACTATAATTTAGAAAATAAAACTATAAATTTAAAGTCCGAGTTAGCAACCTCTTTCACCCATCAATTATGTTTTTGTATCCTTACTTATTGTCCTTTATGCTTTCGCCTACATCATTTTTTTTATAGGATTATCTCGATCTTATGAATTAGGTTATGGGTTGCTTTGACTAACTCGAGTCTTTTATTTAAAAATTAATATTTTTTTTATTTTATCATTCAATATTGGGTTGAATCGAGAATTGAGTTTTGTAATTTTTGATATTTCTCTTTCTATTAAGTTATCTCGTTCACATAATCTAGGTTATAGGGTTCGGTGGACTTGCCAAGTTTTGCTAGTGTTTTTTTTAGTACGTTTGTGTAATTGAGGCTCTTTTTTTCAGCCCTTCACATTGAGTTTATTAGGAATTAAGCATCGTGATTTTTTTATTCAATTTTTATGGTGTTATATTGGCCTCACAATCCGGGATATGAGTTTGACATACTAACTCATGTTTAATCGGTAATTTCTTTTGTTTTTATTTTCTTCAATTTCATTATTTAGAATTAGTTTGGGTAGGAATTGAGCTTCATAGTTTTCTTTCTTTTGGCAAGCTTTTTTTTTTCAAGTCATCATGGTCATTTTCTTTTTAATTTGATCGATATACTTTTTTTGTTTTTGTTTATCATGTAATTAAATGAAATCAAGTTTTGAACCAGCTAGGTTTATGACCCAAATTGTGAATTTCTCTTACTTCTTTAAAACATATTTCTAGCACTTGAACATTTTTTGTTTACGTTGGGAAAAGATTTCAATAAAGCCAGGGATTAGTATCTTAACTAATAGAGATGATCGCAACAAATGAAGACCTCTTTAGACTAAGAACAATCAAATAATATGTAAGTTTTCATGGTAATTATAACAAGCAAAAAAAACTAGTTGAAATTGGTGAATCCATATTCTGAGACAAAGGCGAGGATAATCCTCCTAAAACAATCTTGTAATTGTATACCATTATCTATTTCATTTTATTGTTTTACAGAGTAATGGAGTAATAATAAATGTAAATTTCTTTCCATATTAAAAAAAATACATATAAATTTGTTTACCTTTATCTATTTCACTTGATTGTTTTATAATGTTTAGAAGATGAATGTAAGGGGGGAAATAATGGAGAGATATTTTGTTCTTAATTGTTTATCATTCAAATAATTCTTGATCAAGTATACAATTTGTTATTTATTTCTTCCTTTAATTAAGGAGAAACTATAATTAGAAAATGAATCTTGAATTAGGATAGATAACAATTTAATAATTCAAATGAAGTGTAGGATTCTTTACTTGATTTTAATAGATTAAAAAAATATGGATAAACTAATATAGGAAAAAACATAAGAAAGCGATAAACGAAAAATAAAAGTTCTAAAGAAAAAGAAAAAATAATTTGCAAAATAAAGGTAAATTATAGAAACAAAATTGTGTATATTGGAGTAAATGGATACCATTTGTATAATGTTACAAAATTTAAATCCTACATGAACTATAATTTTTAACCCTATACAAATTATTCACGATGGGTAAAGATTTATAGAATCAATTCTAATACAATTTGAATTCATGTCCAAGTGCGTCTCCTTCCTAACAATCTTATAAACCATAACTAGATTATATTTCTTGTTGGTTTAATTTGTTAAGGACTCTTGTTCTGAAAAAGACTTGATTTTTTAGCCAATCATGTGAATTATCATATTTGTGGTTAGATGTCTTTCCTTGATTAATAACAACTTCTAGCTTTCTTAGACGATCATAACTTCTAATTTCATTGATCGACCGCTTTCTAACTTCCTTGATCGATTTGAGTTCTTCCTATACTTTATTGATTTCACTATTGATTATTGATTTTAGCCTTTCTTTTTGTGTTTGTTAGTGAACAACTATTGTTTTTACTTAGTCGACACGTGAATGTTTATTTTTTATGTAAATATTGTCCATTTATACTCTTTTATTTTAGAACAAATGAAAAAATATCTCTTGTCATTTAAATGTTAAGACTGATCAAACCAATTGATCATGAATGATGTGCAAAATAAGCAATGTTACCTAAAAATATCATTTATTCTCCTCTATATGACATTATTGTTAATAAAATCATTTTAAACAAGTATGCTCTAGCTATTCTAGGCACGATGTTTAGGTTTTAACAAACTATGTTGCAGTTCTTTTATTAATTCTCAATGATACCCAGTTCTTCGCTTAACATAAAATCTCTAATCTTTCTTCCAAAACATATAGATTTGAGAATTTTTTTAGCAATAATTTTCATATCAATGTCTTGTGCATTTTCAACCACAAGAATTTTACTACTTTGCTTTTCATTATACCCTTGTTACATACCAGTAATATCTAGTAATCCTCACAAATATTACGTCATGATGATCAAAGATCATTTTATACCATCATCTATATTGAGCCTCATCATTGGCTTTTATATTATTTTATCTCATTGAAAAATAAAAATTAAATTAGTAAACCTTTTGATAAGGCTTTTGTGTCACTATATGGTATAGAGTTAGTGTAAGATATTCACATTTATATTCGACAACTAATTAGTTATAATAAGCATAAAATATCCTATTACTTTGATTGATTATGCCCCTTAAGTAGTATTTCTAGACCTATGATTGAAACCTCATATTTAGCTTTATTATTAGTGTAGAGAAAATCAAGCCAAAACAATAAGATCACATTATGACCTATTAGAGAAACCACCACTAAACCTACCTTATTCTAAGTTTTCATTCTAACAAATCATAAATCTCATGAAACAAGTTCTTCCATAACAATGCCAGTATCTCATTCCTATTCATAATTGATATGATAAAAAAAAAAGGTGATCAACTAGAAGACTTTTTATGTGGTTGCTTTTTAAGGTGTGTTTATAAATTGAACTCAAGCAATGTCAAAGTATATTTATTAATATGACCTCGTAAAAAAGGTTTAGATAACATGTACTTTATGAAAATTTTCTTGTAATTTACCAACTAATAATATATACCAATGAAGATTTACATATGTAAAATATAAGGATAAATAAAGCTTTTATATTAAACTATAACAATCTCTAATATCAATAAAAACATAACAAATAATAAATAACCTACTCATGTCCAACTTTATTTTTCTATGCTAACATGCTACCAATTGATCCTAAAATAGTAGAAATGTGTAGCTTTAAAGGCTAAACAAGTTTTGGTGAGGCCAACACTAAATGTCTAGTCAAATAAGTCTTTGTGTAATCAAAGGTAGTTTGTTTCTTTTCAATCCATTGAAATTATTTTGTGTTATTTCCTTTCAATGCTTGTTTAAGAAATTTCAGTATGGTATATGCATTAGAGAATGAGAAGATATCTTGTAAAGAGTTAGAGGTTGAGTGCAACAAGAATATGAAAGTGCTTAGTTAAAAAAAAATATTGATTGAGGCTATGTTGACCCTTTTGATTATAAGACTAATATTATCGCATAGATAGATTTGTTTAAACATTATATAAATATAACACATATTGATAAATAAAGTTTAAAAAAATTAAAAGGGGCTAGAGAGCCTTGATTGGACATTTATAAGATCAAGATAAAAACAATTTGAACTAAAGGATAAGTTATTTCCAACATGGAGAGACTGATGCATGAGATGTTGGTCAAACATGTAGCCTTATGATAATAGACATAAACTTTAATTTGATTTTTGGATCGAGTTAAAAAAATTCTAAAATATTCTAGAAGTCATGTTCCTTATAGAGTAGAATTTCTCCAGTCATCTGAGATCGAGAAGGCCTTCAAATTAGGCTAAGACTATTCTATTTTTATCAGTTTATTATTTTCCTAGTTAATTTTGAATTGTTAACTTATTTTCTAGGTTTTATATTCTTTTTTTTTATTTGAATGAGAGTTTTGATTATTCCTATCTTGAAAATTTTGGTTAAAGACCTATTTGAAAGGTTGTTATCCTTGTTTTGAGGGTAAATTATTAAAAAAGAATTATTTATTAATAAAATTGTTAATTACAATTTCTATGTGATTTCTTAAAAAATTATATCTTCCTTATTTTTTAATTTTTATTTTTTAGGTTTGATAGCGTATTAAGTTCTTCTCAAAAAAGTAAATCCTTACCTTTTTTAGTAGCTTTTTGTATTATCATCTTGTGTTTAAAATACAAAAGACATGGTAACTAATAAGAAATAAAATTTCAACAATCCGATAAAAATAAAGATTTGTCTCAATTATGATTATTAAATATTGCTAACAATATGTTACGTTATATGGCATGAATGATAAAGGGGGGAACTGGTAATTTCTAGTTAAAGTTCAAATAATTTGATGCTTTTCCTAGCACCTTAAAATTGAGCTCAATAGGAATTATTTTTTTTGTTAAAAGTAGCACAATAAATCAAAAAATTTAGTGAAATAGCATGATTTGAGTTTGTAGTGATTTGAAAACTCAAGATTTCATGTATATAACGCTTCACAATCACAACAACTTATCTTATCTCGTTTCATAATTGTAAGAACTTACCATGTTGTAATTGTGAATCATAACAAATTGTGAAATTTAACCCAACCCTTTTATTCTCCCTTTATAGAACTAGAAACCCTACCCCTCTTTCTCTCTCTAAAAAAACCCAAGAACCAACCCCTTTCTTCTCTAAAAAAACCCAAAAAAAATCTTCTCTTTCGCTATAAAGCACCCATAAATCACACCCATCATTGTCTCAAGCCTCCAATCAAGTTTTTATCATCAGAAATTGTCATCACTAACATTGTCACCACTCATTAGCAGTGATCACTATGTTGCCACCACTTTCCTATAAAAAAGCAACGTAAACATTTTAGATTGCTATTAATTTTGTAGGTTTTATATTGAAGTTATGATTGGAATAGTTATTATTAAATTATTATTTAGGGTTATTTTGAAATTAAGGTTTGTTGATTTTTTGATAAATTATCTATCAATTAAATTAATCAAGGTTGATTTCATGCAATTGAGCATGAAAATAACACGAATTAGGTTGGATTTGATGATTTTACGTTGCATTGAATGTTTGTGTAAGTTGCTAATTTTAAGGATTTTGTATGGATTGGTTGGGATTATCTATAAGTTAAATCAATTAAGACTGGTTATGCAATTCAGCATGAAAATAACATGAATTAGGTTAGATTTTAATGAATTTTACATAACATTGAATGTTTGGAAGAGTTGCTAAATTTAGAGATTTTGTATGGATTGTTTGAGATTAGCTATAATTTCATGCAATTGAGCATGGAAATAACTTGAATTAGGTTAGATTTTGATGAATTTTATGTTGTGTTGAATGTTTGGATAAGTCGTTGAATTTAAGGATTTTGTATGGATTGTTTAAAATTAGCTAAAATTCATACAATTAGGGTTGATTTTATGCTTATGAGCATGAAATGACAAGAATTATGTTGGACTTTGATAATTTTTTAGTGATGTTAAATAATTGGATAAGTTAATGAATTCGAGGGTTTTGTATGGATTGATTGAAATTAGCTATGAATTCATGCAAAGAAGGTTGATTTTATGCAATTTTGTTTGAATTGTGTTAAATTGATCGGGTTTGGTTTTATTATTATTTTTTACATAATTTCTTATAATAACTTTATCTTATATTATTATGATTGTAGTGTTGCTCTTGATGTAAACAATAATATCACTTGTAACAGCGGAAGCAATGTGATATTAAATGTCATTTGCAAAAAAGAAACAAGTTATGTATCATGAACTTGTGTTGAATTATAATGATATTAAAGTTGATATAACTTGGAGATGTCAAATTGAAAAACATTAGTATTATTCTGTACCAATTACATATGATGATATTTTTAAGACAATGATTGATTCTTTTGTTTGAAGTGGATTAAACATGATGGTATTGTATGTGGGTAGTTGACCAACTCTTTTTTTATCCTGATTTTTTATGATTTGGTAAAGGAACATCATAATTTGTTGGTCTTTCTAAGTTAGTGGTCAAAACATGTCATTGATGAAAGATTTGCTCGAAATGAGTGTTGAGAGTATGTTTGACAATCCATTCACTGATCAACATAAATATGACTTATTTAAGCCTGATAAAAATAAAAATTATAATATGTCAGGCTTTAGTATAACAATATATAATGATGGTGATTTTAATGATGAAATAATTCTTCTTTAATCCTGAATTTGAAGATATTTCTAGATCTACATTTATTGTTTATTATGATTGGGTATATATTTAGTCATAAACATTCCATTAAGGATTCTGATTTGATGCTTGGATAAACATTGGACAGTAAAAATAAATTAGTTAATGCAGTTAAATAATAACACATTATATAATTGCAAAAAATATGTTGACATAAGAAGGAATGTATTTATTAGTTATATCATATGCAGTCATCTAAATCTCAAGACGCTAATTAAACTAATTGTAGATTTTATTGAGATAGGTAAATAAAAAAAACTCCCCCTCCAAGAGAGAATTATATATAAGAATTTTATCTCGTACAACACAAGCAAAAACACCCAAATACTATGTATAGGTACCTTTTAAAATGAATTTTCGGTCTATGTGAATGTAATCAAGAGAGCTGCCAGTAAAACAAATAGACCAGTTCACGTAAAATTTAATGACAACAACACATTAGTAGGCAATATTAAATGGCATTGCATGTTTATTGGAAGAAGGCTGAATATTAGCCGATTAGTTAGCAACAGTTATCTGATACGTAAAGGATTAATTATACCAATGCTTTTAGGAAAAAGATAAACAGTCCTTATAAGATAAATATTGACAGTTAGATTGTTAGTTTCCTTTGTAATCATAGACTTCTATTCCACTTCTACTCACGCCTCTGCTGCTGCGTTGTATATATATATGACACATTACATAATAAAGATTACACTGCAAATTCCACAGCAGCAACTCTGTTATCATATTCTCTGTTCCTTCTTTTCTACATGGTATCAGAGCAGGTTTCGATTGACCTGCATTTCACTTAAAGTTTTCTATGGAAGACTCTTCTAAATATATTGGTGCTGATGACATCAACATATATTCTAACACATCAGAAGGAGAACAAAGTAATACAAACCAACGTCTTGGTTCAGTTTTGTTGAATGAACTCAACTATCTTCCTTGGTCAAGAGCTGTAACAATTGCTCTTGGTGGAAGGTCCAAACTTGGCTATGTTAATGGCCATATCAAGACCCCTGACCCTTCCTCGCAGAACTATGAAGCATGGCAATGCAAGGATCAACTTGTCATGTCTTGGTTACTTAATTCTATGGAGAATAATATTGCTGAAATTTTTAGTTATTCAGAATCTTCAATGGACCTATGGGAGGCTGTGAAGGAGATGTATGGAAATCAAACAATGCAGCTCGTGTTTTTCAAATCAAAAGAGATCTTGCTAATCTGCAGCAAGATGGCAAGACTTATGTGCAACTACTTGGAATTCTAAAAGGTATGTGGAGTGAACTTGCATTATATCGACCTCTTACTGTTGATATTGCAGTATTGAAAAAACGAGATGAGGAAGACAAGATATTCCAATTACTATCCAGTCTTGGTCCAGATTATGAAGACCTTCGAAGTCGAATTCTAATGAACTCTGATCTTCCATCCCTTGCAAATGTATGTGCTACAATACAGCGAGAGGAAGCTCGCAGAAAAATCATGAATCCAGAGCCAAGAATCACCTTGCCAGAAACCCGTGCATACGCAGTTACCAGACAGATGAAAAGTAATAAATCTTACAAAGGAAAACGACCAGATTTGAAGTGCACTCATTGTCATAATCTTGGACACACAATCGGGCGGTGTTGGATTCTTCATCCAGAATTAAAACCTGACTTTAAAAAGGAAAAGGGACTTCAAAAGGGTTATGGATATAAAGCTCACATTGCTGCTCGCTCTACTGATGATTCTTCTCCAAGTAATGTAGTGAACTTTTCTACCAACCCGTCTGCTCTTCTTAATGATTTTGCCAATTATCTTAAGGAAAAGGGTGATGCTAGCTTGACAGCCTCAAGCAATTCTGATTCTACAGCTATTCTTGGTAAGTTTGCTGGTTTCCTGGCAAACTCTGATCATCTATCCCAAGAGAATTTAGAAGGTATTTTGACTGCTTTTAAAACTGCTTTAGTTGCTAGTACTGTACATAATTTTTGGGTCATTGATTCGGGTGCCTCTGATCACATAACAAATAAAATAACTAGCTTACACCATTTCGAAAAAATCACCACTTGAAGTTTTGCAGAAACAATCACCTGATATATCACATTTAAAGGTGTTCGGTTGCACATGTTTTGTGCATATTCAGGCTTCAAATCGTGATAAACTTGACGCAAGGGCCGCTAAGTGTATTTTCCTGGGATATTCTTCAACCAAGAAGGGATATAAATGCTATCACCCTCATTCCCGGAAACTATTCATATCAAGAGATGTTCAATTTGAAGAAACTATTCCATACTATGATGAGAAAAATCAGGAGACATCTTCAAAAGATATTTTTCCTCTTCCATATCCAGCTCCTGCAGACACGGTATCTCCCTCAATCTTACCTCCCGCGACTAGCAACACCCCATCATCAACCATTGATGAGCCCTCAGGTACAGAGAGCTTCGGTCAAATTATTTCAGAATCTGAAAAAGATCATGAAGACTCTGAACCCAATGCAAATCCCGATAGCAGTATCCCTGTGTCTACTACAGGACCTTCTTCTAGCACAAGGGTTGCTAATCCTATTATGGCTAATCTTGAGGGTGATTCCCTAAATAAGCAATCTGAATTGGAGACTCATGTTATTCCTTTGCCACAGACTCGTAAAAATCCAGTTCGTAATCGTGCTCCGCCAATTAAAATGCAAGATTTTGTCACATTTGCAGCAAGACATCCTATTTCAAATTCCCTTACATATGAACAACTCTCCCCTGATCATACTGCATATCTTTCTGCTATATCTAATGTTCAAGAGCCACGAAATTTTCAGGAAGCTAATACTCAAGATGAATGGAAACATGCCATGAATGATGAACTCCTAGCTCTTGCTCAGAATCAAACCTGGAGTATTGTCAAACTTCCCAAAGGAAAACATGTTGTTGGGCAGCCGATGGGTGTATAAAACAAAGTTTAAATCTGATGGCACCATTGACAGACATAAGGCACGTCTTGTAGCTCAGGGATTTACTCAAACCTTTGGAGTGGATTACAAGGAAACCTTTGCTCCTGTTGCAAAGATGAACACTGTTCGTGTTTTATTATCAGTTGCCGTAAACAAAGGATGGTTAATGTGTCAGATGGACGTAAAAAATGCCTTCTTGCATGGGAACCTTGAGGAAGAAGTCTACATGAAATTGCCTCCTGGCCACCCTCAAGCTTCAGATCCTACCTTAGCGTGCCGACTTCACAAATCACTTTATGGTTTGAAGCAGTCTTCACGTGCTTGGCATGCTCAATTAAGTGCTGTTCTTGAAGAGCTTAATTTCAAAAGAAGTAATGCGGATTCATCCTTATTTGTTCATCTTGGACCTAAGGAAACATTGGTGGTTCTTATCTACGTTGATGATCTTATTATTTCAGGAAATAACAGTGAGGCTATATCACGCCTCAAAGCCACCTTACAACATCACTTTTCAATTACAGATCTTGGCAGATTGAAGTATTTTCTTGGAATAGAAATGGCAGCTTCTCATAAAGGATTATTTCTTAATCAACGCAAGTATGTTCTTGATTTACTCAAAGATGCTGAGATGATGGATGCCAAGCCTGCCCCTACTCCATTGGACAGTAAATTGCAGCTTGCCAAAAATAGTGAACCCCTTCAATCCATTAATCACTACCAGCATCTTGTGGGTAAGCTCATTTACCTTACCATTACGCGACCTGATATAGCCTACGCAGTTAGCCTTGTTAGCCAATTCATGCATGCACCTACTACTTTCCATCTGAGTATTGTCAAGCGCATCCTACGCTATCTGAAGGGTTCTATTGGACGTGGAATTGTCATGGCCAAAAACGATCACTCAGATAACCGGATACAGTGATTCAGATTGGGCTGGCAATGCTATTGATCGCAAGTCAACCACTGGCTATTGTTTGTTGGTGGTAATCTTGTCTCTTGGCGTAGCAAGAACATGTCATTGCACGTTCTAGTGCCGAAGCTGAATACCGTGCCATGGCATCAGCTGCTTGTGAGTTAATTTGGCTTAAAGGTCTCCTATCTGAACTGGGTTTTCCAAGTAGCATCCCTATGACCTTGTTTTGTGACAACCAAGCTGCCATGCATATTGCAGCCAATCCTGTGTTTCACGAAAGAACAAAACACATTGAAGTTGATTGCCATTTTATTCGTCAACAAGTTCAGTCTCAGATTATCCAAACTCATTACGTCCGCAGCCATGATCAACTTGCTGATGTGTTCACAAAATCCTTGACCTCTGCTCATTTTCACCGACTGTTGTCCAAGCTTGGATCAATTAATCCCCTTGATCCAGCTTGAGGGGGAGTATTGGAAGAAGGCTGAATATTAGCCGATTAGTTAGCAACAGTTATCTGATACGTAAAGGATTAATTATACCAATGCTTTTAGGAAAAAGATAAACAGTCCTTATAAGATAAATATTGACAGTTAGATTGTTAGTTTCCTTTGTAATCATAGACTTCTATTCCACTTCTACTCACGCCTCTGCTGCTGCGTTGTATATATATATGACACATTACATAATAAAGATTACACTGCAAATTCCACAGCAGCAACTCTGTTATCATATTCTCTGTTCCTTCTTTTCTACAATGTTGAACATGTTCATCATTCTTTTCACCGATTATGACTAAATTCATGCTCAAGTATATGGTGGGGTGTGCGAGTAGGTCGGGAGGGATTTTCATGGGGAAGTAAATTCGTCCCGGCATTTTTTTCTTTTTCCGTCTCTCACTTTCTTTATGTTGGAAAATGTTGCAATTAGTAGGATCCACACCACAATAATTGTTAACTAAGTCGTAATTTCGAGATTATTATGATCACCAAGTGCTTTGTTGTTTTAACCTTTAATTAAATATTTAAAGGATATATTTTATCGCTTTATCAGAAATTGAAAGACCAGCAGATCACACAGAACGTTAAATTCTTAATGTTACGACATCGCAATTTTTTTTATCAATCTACCTTGATCATTTACATGAAGGGAAAAAAAACAAAAACACAGTCAGGACTCCCATGGAAGATTGAGGGATTATCGTGCCACCATGGAATAATATGGGCCCTTTTGTTTGAAGACAAAGCTCCCCGTGTTCTTGAGAGATGAGATGGCTGTTTATCGTCATCATATGCATCTGCGTTCCACTATTTATTACCCACGAATACAAGGATGCATATAAAACGACATTGTGCATGTCATTGTCCAGGCCACTGCTCTATAGAATGTTTTCTCTTTTGTTTTGTTTTTGTTTTGTTTTTTGTTCAAACTGAGATGTATGATTATTAAAGACGATAGAGCCACATGTATACCGAGTTTCAACTTTCAACAAGATCACACGTACCAGGCTGAGGATTTTTTCTTCGCTAGATTTCGTCAGCTTCTAAGGATGACAGACTTTGTAGTTATCTCTATCTGCCTTCCTTCATCAAGCGAGCTCCAATTGCATGGTAGCAGGTTTTTAGTTGGTGGGAGGAATTCCGGTCAAACTATATCTCTTCAAAATTAATTAATTTTCTTTTAATTTTTATTCTTTTTATTATTCTGAGTTGCGTTGTTAAAAATAAATTAAAAAAATACAAATATTATATTAATACAATTCAAACAAAAAAATATTTTGAAAAAAATACCTCTAACACAATAAAAAAAACCTTGCTGCTTGTACTGTTATTGTTATTAGTTCCATGGAAGCAAATTAGAATTACTAGAATTTAAGAAGACCTTTGAAGCTCCCTTGTGATGATAAATAGTTGAAAGGACCATAGAACCTCCACCAAATGCAAAATCTACGAATGTAAGAGATGCATAAATGCCCAGATATGTGTACCGCAGGCATGCATATAATCGATGTTTTCAAGTGTTTCCCACTGAAAAATCGGACAGCAACTTCGAAGGTACAATCCTAGTTTGATTGCACTTGTCTTTAACGTACATCCACACTGTCTCTTTTCCTTTTATCACTGTCCAAGTGAAGAAAAATTAAAATTCTAGGAGGAACCCAAAGGGCTCACACAGTATATTAAAGCAACGAAACGAAAATTTTGTTTTTGTATGAAATGTTTAGAAAAACCATGCATGATTAGAACATGCCAGGGATAGCTTAGATTGTTTTTGGCTAAAAATATAGTGTTATTTTGTGTTATTATTTATTAAGAATGAAATTTTTTAATTTTTTAATTTTTTTTTTAAATTTATATATAGTCTCTTTGTATTTAGGTTAAACTTATTACTTTTAATTATTTTAATTGCTTTATGCAATATCAATAAAACCCTAACTTTTTTTTTTTGGTGTTTCTATGTTTTTTTTATTGTTTAACATGGTATCAGAACTAGATTTCATGGAACGAGATTTAATGTCGAACACAACTTTCATGATTCTAACTCAATTATGAGTTGGCTAAGGGTTTGCAGGGAGCAGTGTGCCAATTGGCTTGGGGTTTCGCTTTCAGTTTTTTTTTTTTTGAGTGACTGTATAATTTTGAGAGAGTATTTGTTCAATTTCTGCAATATGGTATTTCATTTTCTCTTTTTTTTGTGTTCTCTTTGTTTATTGATTATGACTACTAAAAGAAACGAATGTTGATTATGAATATTGAAAGAGATGATTCACTTTAATCTATGAGTGTGATGTTGGATGTAAAAAATTATTCGTATTGAAGTTATGTAATGAGAAATTTTCTTAGGGGTAAAAGGATGTGGAGATATGTTAATGAAACTTCTGTGAAACCTATGAATATTGATAAGGGTTATGCTGCTTTGATAGATGTTTTGGAAGCAAACAATGCAAAAATTATTATTTGGATTAACAATTTTGTTAAGCATTCCATAGATACACGGTTGGTGAAGTATAAGACAACAAAGGAGATTTGAGATCACTTGCAAATGTTATTTACTCAATCATATCTTGCAAAGCAATATCAATAAGAGAATGACATGCAAGCTTTTCACCATAAGAATATGAGTATTCGAGAGTTTTATTTTGCCATGATAGATTTTTTAGATCAATTGACTCTTACATAATCGACAGAATTAAAAGCATGTGGTGTCTATACTGCCTGTAGAGAGCATCAATGACTGGTATAATTTTTAACGACACTTCACAGTGATTTTAAAGGACTTGGAGGTTTAATTTTGTATCGTTCTCCACTTTCTTCTATTGACTCAATTGTTAGTGAGTTGTTGGTTAAAAAAGTACGTCTTTAGTCTTATTTTGAAAAGAAAATTATTTCATCTTCTAATTATTTTGTCATAACAGTACTTTCTAAATCGCTCTCTAATAATCAGAATAAATTATTTCATCTTCTCATTTGGGATTTTTAGCATCCACATGAGTTTTAAAAAATTTGCAAACTTGTGATATTTTTTATTATAGTGGATATAAACTGGTAAAATTTTTCATTTTACCTTTTAATCAAAGTATTTTTGTTTCTTCTTCTCCATTTGATTTGATTCATTCTAACATATAAGGGACCAAGGACCTTCTCTTCTTGCCACAAAAGAAGGGTTTTGATATTATGTTTCTTTTATTGATGATCATACTTATTATTATTGGATTTATTTAATGAAACATCATTTTAAATTCTTTAAGATATATACAGTCTTTTGTGCTCTTGTCAAAACCCAGCATTCTGCTGTTATTAAATGTTTTAGGTGTGATTTGAGTGGGGAATACACCTCTAATAAAATTTATAAGCTGCTTGTCCAAGATAGAACTATTCACCAAACTTTGTGTACAAATACTCATGAACAAAATGGCATTGTTGAAAGAAAATATAAGCACATTGTTGAAACTGCTCGTTCTCTCTTGTTGTCTATTTATGTTCCTACTATATTTTGAGGTGAAGTTGTTCTTACTACTATAGGTTTGATTATATAAGCACATTGTTGAAACTGCTCGTTCTCTCTTGTTGTCTATTTATGTTCCTACTATATTTTGAGGTGAAGTTGTTCTTACTGCTATAGGTTTGATTAATATAATTCTATATTCTCATATTTCAAGTTTTTCTCCTTTCGAAAAGTTATAAAGGTATACCCATGATTATTCTTTTTGTAAAGTTTTTAGTTATACTTATTTCATTCTTTTTCCTCATGTAGAATGCAGCAAGTTATCCTCTTGATTTGATATTTATATCTTTCTTGGTTATGGTGAAGGTAAAAAAAAATGTATTGTTATTTTGATTCAATAACTTGAAAACTTTATGTGTCTCAATATTATAAGGAAATATAGCTTGACTAAATTTGATTTTATTCGTATAGATCCATTTTTTAGAATTTTGATAGTTTATCATCTTAGATTCCTAGTACTTCAAATCTCCATTCTCATGTTCTTACCTCGTTACCTTTATATTCTACTCGACCAATTCATATTGATCATTATATAGGTACTGACACTTTACTTTCTAGTACACTGAAGCTCCCTTTTCTTCCATGACCCCTCAAGCTTTGTATGAGATTGTGGATTACCTTTATGTCAATCCATACACATTCATAAGTCCACAAAGTTACTAGATTTAGTATATTCTTGTTATTCTTCATCTTTTACTTGCTTTTTAGCTTCTATTCATTGTCTCCCTAAGCCCTCTTCCTATAAAGAGGTGATTCTCGTTTCTCTTTGATAGCAAACTATAAGACATATACTTGAGATTTTATTCCTTTACCTCCTAGTAAGAGTGTTGTTGATTGTTGTTAGGTGTATAAGATCAAGACTAATTTTGATGGATCTATTTAGTGATACAAAGCTAAGTTGGTTGCAAAATGATACTCTTAACAGTATAGTATGAATTATAATGAGACATTTGCTCATGTTGCAAAAATGACTATTGTTTATACTCTCATTGTAATAGCTTCGGTTCATTAGTAACATATTTCTCAATTTGATGTTAAAAATATATTCTTGAATGCAAAAATAACAACTAATTGTACTCTTATTATAGTAGCTTTAGTTCATCAGTAACATATTTTTCAATTTGATGTTAAAAATGTATTCTTTAATGAAGATCTTCAAAAAGAAATTTATATGGCATCCCCTCTTGGTGTTTCACATGATTTTAGGTATGTTTGCAAGTTTAAAAAAGAGTTATACAATCTCAAACAAGCACTTCGTGCTTGGTTAATTTGAGAAATTTTTTATTATGATCTCTTTTCTTGAATTTATTTTTAATAATTATAATTCTGCTCTTTTTATCAAGTATATTAATGCAAGTCTAAATCCCTCCTAGGTTCTATATCGATATCCCTTGAGAAATGGATCGATGGGAGCTCTTTGCTTTCGTGACCTGTCCTGCACACAGATGTTTACATCTTCGTAAAAGAAAAAAAAAAAGGGGGGGGGGGGGAGGAAATAAAAACAAGTCAAAGTTTGAACGGTCCAAATTATGTGACTCACGTTTTCCTTTATATTTATGATCACCATCCGTTGGCTCATAGCCTTGCGTCTGGGAAGGATAGTTCCATGTTCTTTCCTCCACTTCCAAGGAACTATAGCTCAAAAACAATTGTGAGGTATATTAATTGCTTCTCGCAATAGGAATCGCATCCCTTAATTATTTTTAACGGGGATTAGTCCCACATTGTGAGCTTGAAATGATACCAAACTAAGCTAACTATCCACAAACGAAAATAATGTATAAATAAACCCTTAATTCTAAATTCTTTGATGGGGTGATCTATGAGTAGTAAAGTGAGTTTTATGAATTTTAATTAATTGATTGGTTTGCTATGAAAAAAGTAACCGCAGCCTATATTTATATATATGAAAAGTTTGTTTATATAGTATTGAATGAAAAAATATTGCATATTATATAATTAAATGAAAACAACTATCGCAATAATTGAACGGAGAAAGTGAGAACGGAGGGAAATGAATGAAAAGCACAATCACAACACAAACAGTCAAAACTCTCAATTTTCAAGCTTTTAGAGAAAAGAAAAGCAAAAGGTTTGTTTCATTCATCCGCATCACATGTATCAAGCGAATGGAACATTCCTACAGCATACAAACGACGAGAAAAATGTGGAGATTATGAAAAACATGAATACAAAAACCACTTGGGAAGAATGGTAACATACATGCACGGAGGATGGAGAATTTCAGACCGGATCTTGTCGGACACGATCAGATTCTAGACTGAATCGAACGTATTGGTCGGAAGAAGTTATCATATTTTATATATATATATCCTTCCCATCCCCAGTCCAATCCCATGTCCAGGGGCAATGACTCCTCTAATTCTGATTGGAGGGAAGACGTGAGAGTTAAGGCAAGGCCGAGAAGAACAGGAAATAAAAGGTGGTTGGTGGTTTTCATGTCTTGTGGGCATGGCTATATATGGATAAGAAATGGCGTGTTTGTTGAAATGATGGCCTACAGATATGTTCACTTTAGTTGATAGGGCAGGGTTCTTCTGTATCTCATCGCTGTTGCCTGTTGGGGGCGTTATCAGTCTTCGGTGATCTTAGAACTTCACTCTGGTGCGCGTCTCCTCCTTTTTCGAGATTTTGTAGCGTGGCTCTAAAACCTCGTCCGGTTGAACCGGTAAAAACTAAAGGGAGAAAACAAATATGACTATTTGGTAAAAAACTAGGATTCACCTTGAGACTTAATTGACCTGACAAAATTTGATTAAGAATTTAATTGTAATTCATTGATTATTTATTTATTTTTAGTAAAAAAAATATCATTTCGATATATAAAAAAAAATATTGTCGATCCGGGTGACCCGGTCAAAGATCTATAATCCGAGTCCTGGATCAAGTCAACCATCAAACCGGGATTTAAAACTCTACGTTGTAGGTCTTGTTTTTGTGTTGTCATATTTGTTTCTTTACCCTTCTTTAGCACCATTAAAAAAAAAACTCATATTGTATTGTGGATTGCAACAGTGCAATGACGTCTTTGCCCTTCATTCTAACAAACAAATAATCTTTCTAAGAGGTAAATTGATCTTTTTAGAGAGATTCATTTGCTATTATGAAATCAAAAAGGAAAAAAAAAAATTAAACCTCACTATTTTTTTATTGAGAGCAAGATATATTGTATTGTGGATTGTTGAAGTACAATAATATCCTTACCCTTCATTACAACAAATGAATGACCTTTATATATGGGTAAGATGGTCTATTAACCTTTTTCACACAATAAAATTAAATAAATACCCTTAACATGTTAACAAAAAAAAATAAAGGATAAGAGGGCTTTTTGCATCATTTTCTATTAAAAAAAAGATAAATACTTCATTGTCCTTAAAGTAAAAAAAATAAAATAAATAAGGGGTGGAAGGGCATTTTAGTATTTTTATCATGGTTTTCCTATTATAATTTATTCGAATTAGGGGTAAATCAATCTTTTAACATATATTAAAAAAAAAATGGTTGGGATGTGTTTGGCACGCGCCATCAATGGCCACCGCCCATACCTTTCAGGCGACACATGCGGCGTCTTTCGACAACCAAAAAGATCCAACCATTGTGTCATCAAAGCGTCCAATGGTGGCAAAGCTGATGCAGTGATGCATGTAGTCCAATTCATGGTGGGTCGACGCTGAGTGTTTTTCTCCTCCCCCCTCTCCTCTCCTTGAAATCCGTGTTGGGTTCGTCAAATTTTAGAGTTGTCTTTCCATTTGGTTTTTCTTTCAACTGTGGTCTTTCTTGTGATTGGTATTTATTTGTTTTGGATTTTTTTTTGGATATTTTTTTTTAATTTCATTTCCTTCCATTTAGTTTTATTTAATTTTTATATCATACATGATACTCATCCTTTTTATTGTTGGTTTTTTAATCCTTTTCTTGATTTTTTTTTCAGTTCTGATCCTCATTCTTCTATCCTTTTCTTAGTTTTTTTTTTAATTTTATCCTTCAATATTTGATTTAACTTAGTTTTTTTTATTCAATTTTAGTCATTAATTCAGTTGCTCTTTTTTTTATCATTTTTTTTTCAATTTTGTCCTTGAACATTTTATTTCATTAATTTTTTATCCAAATTTGTTCTCCATTCTTTTAATTGTTTTTTTTTTCATTTTTTTATTTTATGAGGTTATCTCAGGTCGTAGGTTAGCTAAGTTAACACGAGTTGTTTTGGATTTTTTTTATTTTTTTAAAAAAATCATTTTCATCCCTTGATATTAGGTCTTGAGCTTTCGTATTTTTTATGTTTTTTCTTTATATGATGTTATCCCAAGTTGCAGGTTAGTCAAGTTAAACCATGATGACTTAGGCTTTTTTTTATTTTTTATTTAAGTTTAATTTTTTTCTAGGTTATTTTTTGAAAAATAAATATTTTAATCTCGATTCAATGTCGCGGGTGGCAGGTTAATAAAGTTAATACAGGTTGACTTTTTTCTTGGACATTTTTTTTAATTAATTTTTTATTTTAATTTTGACATTTGAAATTAGGTTATTGAGCTTTTAGTTTTGTGGGTTTTTTTGTTTTTTATTCCACGAGGTGTCCTAATCTCATATCCCTCATGCTTATCCATTCAACCTTAAAAAAAATTTTAATTTGACCCATGACACAGCGGAGGTAAAATAATCTAGTGTGTGCTAAAAGAGATGATTGTTCTGTGAGTATAAAGAGACTTTTATGGTTTTTGCAATGGAGTATATTGATTATATTTTTTTCCAGTGTAGTGTATTTATTCAATCGATTTTACCATTTGAGTACCAGAATGTGTGTTAAGTGGTTATTAATTTTTCCACCATCTGAAGCCTGACCTTTTGATTTTATATTAACTAATATTATGAAACGATTTTCTTTAAAAAAAAAAAAGATCATTATTTTTAAAATAATTCACGCTACCCAATGAATTACTAATCTGGATTAGATTTTATAATTGTCTTGCAAAGATACTATGCTCCGTTAAATAAAATAAGACCAACACTTAAAACTTTATTGGGTAACGTGATTTAATTTATTTTTAAAGTGTTGAAAAAATATTAAATTAATATTTTTTAAATATTTATGTAAAATTTTAAAAAACTAATATTAAAAATATAAAAAAATTATTTTAATACTGAAAAGCATTTAGACAATGCATTACAAAATCATTATTACCATAATGCTTTGATTAAATCATTATCAGGAAACACACACTGTGCTGTATTTATTTGGTAATGCTTTGATTAAAGGCATTCAACCAAAGCAATGATCTGTCATGTGATCTTTTCCTCCATACTCATATTGGAAATCATTATTACCATCGTTCTAAGTCATGATTACCATTTTCTACTCTAAAAGATTTATCACTCTACCGCGAGGACCTTCCATGTTTAGGTAAAGTTTGTTTTTATGTTTTTAAAAATAAAATTTTATTTTATTTTAAATTAATATGTTTTTAGATATTTTTATATATTGATATCAAAAATTATTTTTAAAAAATAAAAAAAATTATTTTAATATATTTTTAAATAAAAAATACTTTAAAAAATAATTATAATTATATTCTAGAACATACTCAAAAATGATTAAAATCTTCCTTCAATCATAAATCCAAATACAAATTTTCTAAAGCGATAGCTGGGAAGCCCCCGGCCCATGCAAAAATTCTTCTTTTTTCCCCGCTTTCCCTGGAATAATTATAAATTTTACCCCTCTCTCTAAAGTTTTATTTCTAATTTTTACCCCAAACCTAGTATCCTGCCTGTAACCATCCTCCAAAATATGCGCACCTTTTCACTTTTGGGCTATTTAAAGTCTAAGAGACCAGCGTAAGCCTTGGGGCTTGGGGAAAATCACGCTGGATTAAGCCCAGCCCATCCAAATGCAGCAATGGCTTGGACCATACCTTGCTAGACCATATCCCCAAACTGCAACCTTCACACGAGCCATTTAGCAGGGATTTATTTCACTTTTCTTAAAGAAAAGCATTCGCTGTTTGTAATAAAAGGGTTAATTTCATGAGTATAGCTCAACAGGGAGATTTTAAATTTATTTTTTTAAAATTAATAATTTAAATTTTATAAATCTCAGAATTATTTGAGACTTGTATAATTATTCATTTTTAAATTTATAAAATTAAATGAGATATATATAATCTGACCGTACATCTACCTTGATAAATAAATAAAAAAGTTAATTTCATTTTACAAGTATATGGATTCTATCGATTTCTACTCAAATATTCTATCTTTCTCGGTATTTCAACCATAAGGCCTTTCCGTCCATCTCCGTTAGCAAACTAATAGAAAATAAACTTTTATGAGGTAAATTTCAACCCGCTAAGAATATAAATAATTTTCTTTGAAAAACTTCTCACATGATTGATTATAAAATACATGTACAAAATTTTATTTTATATCAAATCAACTTTGAAATAAAAAAAAATCATGGAAATATAATTAATATGAATTGTAATCAATAAGAAAAAAAAAATTCATATAAGTTTTTTCTAAAAAGACCATTGAAATCATTAAATAAATCAGCTTCATTTAAAAATTAATAAATAAATTCTTTATATATTTAGGTCATTTCAAAAACTAAAAACAAAGTTAAAAAATAATGCTAGATATGCTAATTTTAGTTGATCTTAATTAAATTTTTTTCTTCAACCTATAAAAGTAGCATATATCTAGTTCTTGTACTCTTTCATCTTGTTGCCCACAAGATGCTATCAATTTACTTGAGAAATTAGCAGATGTGTTTTTCAGAGATGTCAAAAAAAGAAAGAAGGAGAAGGTTGAATAATTTTGTTACATAGGAAAGAGAGAAGGGAAGAGGTTGATGAAGACTGTTTGGTAACGAGGTTGCGTCAACCCGTTTGGTAAAGAAAAAAAAACAGTTTATTGTTTATGGGTTTCACGTCATTTTTGCGTCCGAAATACCGGGGAAAGAAAAGTAAGTAAATGTTGCTTTCTCTGCACTGTTCATGCTAATTAATTAGTATAAACAATGCAACATATTACACTGTTCATGTGAACAGTGTAGCCAGCTCCACTGTTCCGGCTGGATCGGTTCAAAGCTTAAAATGCATTGAACCAGGTCTGACCCAGTAAAATAAAAAAGAAAATTTATTTTTTATTTTTTAATTGTATTTTATTTGAAAAACTAATATTTAACATTATTCAACGACACTACATAAATTAGACAGAGATCGCTTGATGATGTAGCATTTGCAGAATTTGATCGCAATCTCAATTTTGTTCCTGATTATATTTTACTTGATGTTGTTGCGCACTTAAAAAACCAAAAAAATTATAGTCCTTGTCGGATGTATTTCATACATGATGGAATTTTAGATAGTTTAATGGAATAATAAAAAATATTTTATATAAAATATTATTTATTTCATAATGTAATAATAATAGTTAAATTTATAATATTTAAATTAAAAATCATCAATATCAATATATATTTTTTTAAATTATTTTATAACTTCAATTTTAAAAGTATTATTAACCAAATACATTGAACTATTTTTTACTTAACCTTAATTTTAGTTACATTTTTAATTAAATATATATTTTTTCAAATTAATTTCAATTAAAAATATTTTGTAAAAAATATTTTTTAAAAAATTATAATTATAATAATAACAGCAGTATCATACACACCAGAAGAAGAAGAAGAAGACGGGTGAAAATGTTGCTGTAAGAGAAGAGGAGAGGGTAGGGTCGGCTAAGGTGAGAAAGAAGGAAGATTTTAGGTGAAAAGGGGTCCAGCGCAATAAATGAGAAAAGAAAAGGCTGTCACATCATCAAGAGCTAATTTAAAGTAAAATAATTTTTTTGATTCAATCATTCCGGGTTGATATTTTTGACCTGGATTTTTGTCCTGATCAGCTCTGTATTGGATTATAATAACTATGCAGTTGTTTGTTTGTGTTTGTATTTGAAAGTGCAATAATAATTATTTTTAAAATAATTTTTATTTTAAAATATATTAAAATAATTTTTTTTATTTTTTAAATTAATTTTATTATAAATATATTAAAATAATCTAAAAATATTAATTTAAAATAAAAATAAAATTTTTTAAAAACAATTTCAAAACACAAGGAAAAACACTCCTTCGAGTAACTGCTACGAAAGAGAGATAGAAAATTGAGCTTGTGATTGTTTTTCAAATAATTTTTATGTTAAAATATATATTAATAATATGTTTGTATTTTTAAAAATTATTTTTAACATCAATACATTCAAATGATTTGAAAATACTAAAAATATATTAATTTAAAATTAATAAAAAAACCAAATATTTAAAAATATTTTTAAAATACAAAACAATCAGAACATTCATGTCAAGTTTTCTCGTGGCAAGAATAAGATCCGCAAATGCTTTTGAAGGATATAGCAAGATCATCAAAATGTCATTCGAAGAACTACCTAATTAAGTTGATGAAGCCGGATGATCCATGACAGGGAGGGCCAATCACTTGCCAAACTAAATTAATGGTGTCTGGTTGCCCTCGTCCTCGAAGACGAAGAGGAAGAAGAAGTTTGGCTTGTAGATGAGCTTGCTTGCTGACACTTGTATAAGCTAATTTCTTTTTTAACCTTCCTAAATGATGCAGCAGGATGTGAAAAACAAAAAATTAAATAGAAAAAAAAAAGGACACCATGAGCTTGAATGGCAATAACATCTATCTATTAGCTTGTTTTAAAGTATAGTTGTAAAGTAATATTTTTTTTATTTTTTCAAAATTTATTTTTAATATTAATATATTAAAATGATCTAAAAACACAAAAAATATATTAATTTAGAATAAAAAAATAATTTTTTTTAATTTTTTTAAAACAATTTTAAAATAAAAAAATAAACAGAATTTATATATAAAACCTCATTTAATACCTTGCATTAAAAAGTAAATAATTACCTCACAATTAGACTAATCTAATTTGATTAAACTTTCTAGCAAACTTTAACAGACTCAAGCACTTTAAATGAAGGAAATCAAAAGCTTACAATTATAGTTATAATCTCTAGTGTTATACCAGATTCCATGCCCGTGGAGCGATTTTTATTATAATTTTCATTTAATTATATGTTGACTAAAATAAATATTTGTAAGAGTTTAAAAGATTTAAATTATAAAAGAGAAAATGTGTTTCTTAAGTTGAAGATCTCATTTCTTATTTGTGTGTTTTTTTAGTTTTGATGAAAAAACTTATTTTTTATTAACAAAATTGTTTTATAATAAAAACACAAGATAATTAAAATAAATATTTTCAAGAATCTCAAGAAGTGAAAAAAATTTTGTGGAGGCAAAATTCACATTTCAAGAATTTTTTATTAGTATTGTATTGTTTTAAGCAAAAAGAAATACCATAACATAAAAAGCAATTTTCAAACAAAAATAAAAAAAATAATACCTTCATAGTTTTTATGTGGCTATATGAAAAAAAAATCAAAGAATAATTAATTCATAAAACCCATATAAAAAATTATTTAGCTTCCATTGAACATTCATATGAATTTCTTACAATTTATAACGTACTAGGCTCACGTATGATTGTTAAAAAAGTTATTGAAAATATAATAAAAAAAGGATCTACTCTCATTTAAAAAGCATGACATCATTTTTTAAATAGCATAATAATTATTAATTTAAATAATAATTTATTTTAAATTAAAAAGAAAGTTTGAAGGATATTTGAGGCCAAACCTATGCGGTTAACCTCAGAAGAAGAAATGCATGTTTGAGTGCAACCTAATTTGTACTGGAGGAATGATATGTTGTACACTCAACGTAAAATTTTTTACAATCACCTGAATCATATGCTACAATAGTTATTTTATTATTATTATTATTTTAATTTCGATAATCAACATTTTATTTTAATTTAAACTTGATTTCTATTCTTATAATTACTATTTATCTTATTTTTAATTTTTTTTATTAATTTTTTTTCTTTCAATTTAATTCTTTAATATTTTGTTGGTTAGGAATTTAGATTTGTGACTTTTTTAAATCCGTCTTTTATGAAGTTAGTCATGATCTTATGATAGGTGTCATTAGTTCTAGGTTGATTCTGATTTTTTTTTTTTAAGTTATATTTTGAAATTGATTTTTTTTAATTGCTTTCTTCAATATTTTGTTAATTAATGATTGTATTTCATGATTTTTTGAACTTTTCTTTTCATGAAATTATTCCGATCTTATGTCCAGTCAGAAACTTAGTGAGTTACCTAGATTGGTTAGAATTTTTTTTCATTGTTTTATTCAATTGTTTATCATTGTTGTCATTGTCTTGTGATCATGTCCCGTATGTGACAGGTTACTTCGAGTGAGATCAAGTTAAATTTTTATTTTTTAAAATTTTATTATTTAATATTTAATTTATTGAGAATTTATTTTATTTTGGATTTATTATCAAATAATTTGATTGAAATATTTTAATAATATTAAAAGAATATCTTTCTATAATATTAAAAAATATTATTTTTTAAATTGCTAATTGTATATTTTTTTTAATTCGATTTTTATCATTATTACTTTTTTCTATTATATTAATAAATTAATCAAGTCATGCTCCTCTGAGTAGGGGTGTGCAAAAAAACCGGAAAACCGAGAAAACCGAAAAAATATTAACTGAAAAAACAGAACCGAAAAATAAAACCGATCAAACCGATTAGAATAGTTAGAAAAAATCCCGGTTCGGTTCAATTTTCGGTTTTATAATGCAAAAACCGGTTAACCCGGACTGAACCGAACCGGTTCAAAAAAATACACTATAAATAGAAAATGGTACTATAAATATAAAAAGTTATCCCCCCAGCAGCCAGTAACCCTAGCCCCCTCGCCTCTCCTTGTCCCTCTCCCTTCCCCTCAGCCTCCTCGCCTCTTCATCTTCCTCTCCCTAGACTTAGAAGCAGCACCCTCTTACCTCTTGATCCTAGAATGAATCTGGGTGTAGCGGATCTTGCTAGGCTTGGGTGCGAGAGAGCATTGATATATTGTAGTTGAGAAATACTAGGACTGTTGCAGCTAAGAATTATTATGAGAAATTGAAAAGGAGTGGATGAAAGGGAACTGTTAAACTTGTTGAGAATGAAAAGACCACTGCTTCCATTTGCTGGATCTCGATGATGGCAAGGCTAAGGAAATGAGGCATAAGTTTGTTTTGTTTGATAGTGACAAGGTTCAGGAAATGAGGTATAGGTTTTCTCGGTTTTTTGAAATTAAGAACCAAATTGGATCGAAACCAGTCGGTTTGACTCGGTTTCGATTTGATTTCAGTTTTTTTTTTCAAAAAAAAAACCGGTTTAGTTGTTTTTTATAGGTAAAAACCGAACCGAATCGAAAATGATCACCCCTACTCCGAGTCTGAAATTTTTCTCCTCGAAATCTTTTTTTACGTTGGGACGCGCGGGAACCAATGTGGTAAAAAACCAAACTAAAGCAGCTTTTACTTTATCTGCAACCAAACTAAACCAAACTTAACACCCACGAGTTTTTCATCTTCATCAACAATAGCAGCTATTTTTTCTCTTTTGGCTTCGTATTCACAAGGTTAGGCTTGCACCTATTGTTTCACTGTACTTGATTTTCCTAACTTAGCATTGTAATTTCTTCGTCTCCTTCTGAATTATGCAGTTGGGTTTGGTTTTCTTTTATTCTTTTCACGTGGTGGGTTATTGATGTTGACAAAGATGGCTCAGTTAAAAGTTAGTTCTTTTTGTTTCAGTGAAGTCTTAGATTATTGTTGTTTAGGTTTAAACATGGGCTTTTGATGTTTTTGAATAGATGACTGTTATTGTTGTCTGAAACTATTAGTTTAGGGTTCGTGCTGTTTAATTTTGGTTTTTTTTTTTTAATTTACTTTTGGGGTTTATTTTTGGATAATTCATTTCTGTTAATGGTATGTCATGTACCGTGATCATTTAGCCCCCCCCCCCCCCTGTTTTTTTTACCTGGGAAAAGAAAGGGGAAAAGTTAAATATTGTGTAAGTTTAGTTATGGATTGAAGCTGATATTCTCATGGACCTTACATTTTGAAGAATTGAAAAAAGGGCTTTAGTTGCTATGTTGCTGATCGGATTAATGGATGCAAGTTCTCATTTTTCTAGAGGGGTGATGGGCAAAGACTAAGATTGTTTACTTATTCCTTGTGCTGTTTTCAGGAGGAATGGCGAAGAGTTACTTCAAGCAAGAGCATGGTCTTGGTATATACTTTGAATTTTGTACGATTTTTTTGTTTTGAACATGGCAAATTGACGAAAAGTGTTGACTTTTTTGTTCTTTTATGTTTTTCTTTTCTTCAGAGAAGAGGAGGGCAGAGGCTGCTAGGATCAGGGAGAAGTACCCAGATAGGATTCCGGTGAGTGACCAATGTTAATTTCCTCTCTCAATTGTTGGTTATTGATTCTCATGCGTGAAATCTTTTGCATTTGAACCAATAATGAGATTATTATTCTTCTTTTTGTAAATTGGTGTCTTGTATCTCCATTTGCAATATATGGTGGAAAGTTGACTGCAGAATGGTGCATTACTTTCCATGTGGACAATATATTTGCTGAATTTATTTTAAAAAATCTTTCGGGGTTTTGACTGTTTAACACATGAATATGATGAAAGTCTTGAACAATAGTCTTTTGTCCAAATGATCTGGCAGCAAACTGCTTCTGCTTTTCTATGGAATCAGGTTGTGCAATGGGTTAATTCTGTTTGCAATTATCATTCATAGGGATGCCTCATGGGTGTTATTTACAATAATTGGTTGGAAAGTTTTAAAAACAAGGAAATGCAGTCGATGATGAATGCATGGTGCATTGCAGAGAAAGTAAAAAAATGGATCTGCTGCATGCTCTGGATACTTCTCTTTTCTCTGGGTTGTATTAAAAAGTGCCTTATATTTATGATCTGGCTTTGTTCCACTATGTAAATAATATTACTAGTCAGTTGGATTGAGTTTTTTTTTTTTTTTTGCAGGATACAAAACTTAAATGTCTCTCACTTAAGAAAATATTTCATGATTTAATCTCTGACATTACTTTGTAGTTGCTGTATACAATTGCATGAGTTGTGCTTGTTTGTTTTTAAGGTGACCTGTCTCTAATTGTGCTTGTTTGTTTTTAAGGTGATCGTGGAGAAGGCAGAAAGAAGTGATATACCAAACATAGACAAGAAAAAGTGAGTAGAGTGGATAGCTTTCTGATTTCTTCATATCTCAACTTTGCCACCACTCACATGAAGGGGAACCCAACACAAATGGTTTCTAGTTTCTTTGACAACCTTTAAGTATGCATGTGGGAACACACCACCCATTCCTGCAGGTTGCACAAAACAGAAATATAACCTAATGCTTGTAACCTGCTAGAACTTAAAGATGATTAGAAAACTGACGATTGTAAAATTGTTTTTGCATGAAAGGGAAACACCATATAACCTACAGTTTCTATCTTCATTATTTCCATTTCATGATTGCCAGAATATACCAGCGGTATCTCAATACTTTTTTCTCGACCCCCCCCCCCCCTTTTTTTTCTTTTCCAGACCAGCCTTATAACACCTGAACACCTTTATATCATTGTGTCACTGGAATAGTTTATCTTATATCTTTTTTTATCACTGTGGAATGGTCTACCTTTCCATCTTTTAATTATGGATAAGCTGCTATGATTAATGGTATTGAGCTCTCTCCCTATAAGCTGAACCTGAAAATTGCAGGTACCTTGTTCCAGCTGACCTGACTGTAGGACAGTTTGTCTATGTTATCCGCAAAAGAATCAAGTTGAGTGCAGAAAAGGCAATCTTTATATTTGTGGATAATGTCCTCCCACCCACAGGTAAACTCTTGCATATATATATATAGTCTTTCTCTTAAGATCTTATCATCAGCCTCTGGATCGGTAAAAAGGTGCATGACTTTGTCATCTGTTTGCTGTTTGCAGGTGCTATCATGTCTGCAATATACGAGGAGAAAAAGGATGAAGACGGGTTTCTCTATGTTACCTACAGCGGAGAGAACACTTTTGGGTCTCAGATTCAACTGTAGACATCTGTGGTTGCCTCGTTTATTTCCTGGTTCCACCAAATTATATAGCATTACTATTGTCTTCACCCCCTCGCGTCAATAGTTCTTTATTCTGCCTAATTGTAAAGATATTTGCAGTCATGTATATAAGCTTGATGAACCCTTTCATTCCCAAGTCATCTTTTAATACTTCACAAAGGGCTTTTTAATCGAGTGGTTTCGATTTCAGCCTTTATCTTGAAAATAAAGCAAATATTAATCAAATTGAAATGTCAAAACGAGGTCAAGTTGGTTGATCCCAGAAGACGGTGAATATATCGAGGCCTTAGTGACAGTCCGATGCCAGGCAATCCAGGAGGGACGGCCTTTCGATGATGGCTTATGTGCTGTCACTTGGAAAAATCTCTGGCGTATTGCCGTTCACGCTCTACTGTTTGTGTTGTGGGTCTCGCTGATGGCTCTCATGGTTGTAACAATGGAGTACTGGGCTTCCATTGTCGTGGGATTTTGTCTTCTTGTAAAATCAGTATAGACAATGCAGTGTAGAACCCCATGTTATATAAAATAAATCTGTGCGAGGTGATCAAACAAAAAATTATCAACAAATTAAAACCCGAAATCGTTTAATAAATCATAGAAAATCCTATTTTCCTAGCATTATTTCCTTTCTTTCGACAAAGGCCTTATAATTCTTTATTCAGTGTAGCTTTAATTGTCCTTCCCTCAACTTGCAACAGAATACAGCGTCATTCATCTGTAAGCTGGGCAGAAAAAGAACTCGCCACCAGGTAAATTCTATCTTTACTCAATTTAAGAATCGTGGAAAGCAACAGAATGATGAATGTTAAGCATTAAGAGTGAATTCTTCAACAGTTTTGTTGTGTATATTGTCATAAAACGAACTCAGAATTTAGGTTTAGCCGTTTACATGTGGCATTGATCAAGCATAAAGGATTTAACTGTGACCTTCAATATTTTTATTTGTTTTTCAAAACGAAATGGAAAGTGTACGAGCAACTTGCAACGTTAGGATCATATTCTTCAGAATGCGTTGCAGATATTAAACAGCTCCATTTGCGAAATTGTCCGGCAGGTTTCTCCATGTCAATTGGATGTCCACATCCTTCCCAGTTGTTTAGGTCAATGCTCCCTCTCCCTGCTCCTAGTTAAATTGACCCTTAAGACAACTATGAAGAGCGTTTGGAAACACGGTTGTACTCGTGTTTTTTAAAAAATTAAATTTGATTTTGTTAAAAATTATTTATTTTTATATATTTTAGATCGTTTTGATGCGCTGATCTTAAAAATAATTTTTTAAAAATAAAAATATCATTTTAATACATTTCAATATAAAAAACACTTTATAAAACAAATAAATCAAAATTATATTTTCAAATATACCTGATTTGAACCGAGAGATCACCACAACATGATTAAACACATTGCTTCGCTTGGGCTACAAATGGGAGGCCCAAGATTCTGACATGGTAATGCCATGTTTATGTGAATAGCACATGGTTTACCTGCCTAGCTGATGCTCGTTGTAGACGGTGAGAGGGGGCTTCGGACCCTCTCATGTCCCAAAGAGGAGGTGCAAGTTATGGTTTGTCATGCACCTTTGTCTCTCCATTTTTCTGTCCCCACCAGTGTCCCTAGTGTTTCAACTTGCTCTTGAAAAGATTTAAGACACCGCTCTCTGATCAGGCCAGGTTTCACTTGGTTTTATATGTACGTACCATATCCATATATATTGTATAATTAACTCTTTTTACCATTGCAGTATAGATTAATCTCCAGGAAAAAAGAGAGAGAAAAAACAATCACTAACAATTAGCATGGATAATTAATGATATTAAGAATCAGAGCTATCTATCAATATTACTTGAAATTAAAGAAATCGATGTGAGAAAAAAAAAAAAAAAACCTTAGTCTGATCAAGTCGGTGACAGGATATTGCCACCTTAAATGGTGATACTGTATATGATCCAACATCTGTTACATATATATGTGATGTTTCTGTTTGCTTCTGTGAGTTCCAAACAACGCCATGAGCTGAGTTTTCTTTTATCTAGAAATGTCATGAGAAGTCAGCAGCAATTGGTGAACAAGAACAGAAAGCATATATTTAAAGGACGATCATGTTCTATCAATGCCTCCTCGTCACCGCCCTTCTTCTCCTTCCATTCCTTTATGTTTTTTTCTGGTATTCTAGCAAGTGATATGAGGTCTATGCACATATATCCTTCATGAGATCGTGTTCTGTTTCGTGCATAGGCACAGAAAATCGTTATATTATGCTTGTTTATCAATTAATTATTATCAGCTAAATTAATTCAGAAATGCTCATGAATAAAATCGAAATGAAAATCAAACTAATGAAAGACCTCTGCAATATTGTTAATATCATGCCTAATAAAAAGGGAGTAATAATTATGCACAGTAAATTAATCGAAATATTGAACATTGACTGGTCACCCCTTTCACAGGATAGATTAAATTCTCCATGGAAATAATGTCAACAAAGATCAAAAACGTTTGTCTCAACTGACAAGCCCATATGCAGCTAGTAAATCCCATGCACAAACTAAGACAAGGAATGGAAATCCTCTGTAGAAACACATGGGTCGGACCTATAGATCGTTTTTATATTGCTGTATGTATAGAGCCTCACGTGTATCATGCACTAGCAGTTCTTAATTTACCATGGTGGATCCTATACATGCTGATGGAAAATAGAATCGCCCAACTTGTTTTCTGGAAAGAAAAAAGGAAGAAGACGAAGAAGACATCTTATAGCTTCAGATGGATGGCAAGAAGGCATGCAACATAACTTGATTGTCTGCAATGTCAACTTGTTTAAATTATTTTCCCTGGAATATTGTTACTGCAGATCAGCAGAAATTAACCTTAGTCATGTGCTCAGAAACCATTAGACTAGCTAACTGGTTGTCTTCGAGAAATACTATTGGTATATACAATATTGAACATACATTTAAAATTCAAATTTCCAATAAACCACCACCACCACTACATTTTCATTATGTGGCTCTATAATGATGTTCTCTATTTTCTTGGTTCTCCACAGTTGATTTTAAATGAGAGAGAAAGAGAGAGACAAAGGAGGCCCCCGAATATCTTCGATTTCGTTTTCAAGGTTCATCACCCAAACATTTGCATGTTCTCTTGTAGAACGTCTCTCAGACCATACAAAACCTGCATTAAATGCTCTTGCTACTCCAAGCATTACAAATACTTATGAGCCCTGACGGTGAACTCATCACCAAACAAACCTTAACAGCCATTCATTCTGTGACATCGATTTCCAAGATCATCTCTCGCCATGTCTACTCTCTTTCTTTTACTTCTCATTTGCCTTTCTTTGCATGCATGCAATGCTCGCGTTCTTCGCCTCACTGACAAGGAAACCAAAAAACAAGTCCTGAACAAGGTTATTGATATAAAAATCTAAAAGTGAATGTATACATTTATGTTCATTTTGCTTTTATAAAACATTTCAGTTTTGGCCTATACTTTTTTACGTCCACGATAATTGATGCAGTCGGATTTTCAGGATTTGGTGCAAGGTGTCGATAAACTGAATATCGATAGAACTACTTTAGCTCCATCGGATCAGATGATGCCTCCAGTTTCAGAGGAGCAAGGAGCACAAGGACAACAAGTAGTTGGAAGAGATGATACAATTACTCGTAAGATCAGTTTACTTAGTGCAACCACTATGAAAAAGAAAGATGAAGAACCTTTTATGAAGCAAGAAGAAGGCACAAAAGGAGCAACTTCAGGTAATTTTCCACCTCAGAATGCAACCTACCATAAATAAAACATATACAAACAAACCCTTACTATATATAACAAACGCGATAACTCGGCCTAGAGGATCCTAAGTTACTCTTCAATGAACTAGTAGCACTGTCGAAAATCAATCATGCAATTCAAGTTCTGTAATCTAATTATTCAGCTTAACTAGGGTTCCAAATATTTAATACGGTATTGAGTCTCTTCAAGTACCCCTAACTAGATCTTAAGATACCCATGTCTTTGCAAAAAGAAGAACTAAATCTTCTACTCCATAATCTATGGAAATGGAGAAATGACGTCTAGCCTTTGTCTTATAAATATTTGTTCAATGCTTACATGCTAAAAGAAAGTAATATGCTCTATAAAACTGTTTTCCTATGTGATAGTAATTGATGTTTTACCTGCAGGAAATAAAGTTATCGTATCTTCACAGGCTGATTTTCAACAGTCGTCTGAAATAATAATAGAGGTTAGTTAAATACTCCAAGATCATTAATTTATTAAAGGATGGTTTTTATGGTTGCTGGGCATGTTATGTTCTTGGTGTGGTACTGACCAAGACTCATGGCCCATCTTCCTCGCCATGTCCTCCATCTGGATGGCAAAGCAGATTGGTTTGCTCATGCATGCACCATACAAGCAATGAGATCATGAGTAGCATATAGTACGAATTTGCTTAAACACATGCCGTAGCTGATCATCAATAAATTTTGTATGAACATGCATTTATATTTACATATAATAAATGTCAAGGATATTCAATTAAATGGATGTTTATAGAGATCTTAATTTGGTTGATTGTTTGCCCAGGGATTGAAGGGGCGAGGACGATCTATGCTAGGATCAACAGCAAATGATACCGAGGAAGCTGTGCGATCTGCGGAAAATGACGTTGCCGAGGATGTAGCTGTCATGGATTATGCACAACCCCATCGGAAACCACCCATCCACAATAAAAAACCCTAGACCAGTATATATTGTGATAATACATGTACTTAAATGGCTTTCTTCTCCGACCCAGCTCCTCCAAATTTCTGTGTAATGGAAGATGATCATATTTCCAAGATTTGCATGCAATAATGTAAAAAAGATCAGAACAAGGTAAAAAAACAATTTTCAAGAACACTTTTTCATATTTTCTGTTAGTAATAAGAGTGATACCTGTGGTCGATATTGTTAAGCATTTTCGTTAACAGAATATTCGTCTTCTCTACTGGTTTAAAAGGATCACTAAAGCCTTCATTATACATTAACGAGCCAGGGGCAGCAAACTCTCTCAATTTAAAAACCCTTTCAATATTCATTCCAACCGAGTTCTAAAGCCTTTCAAAACATGGAGATAGGTCTTAGAGACATACCATAATTTCAATTTTTAGATGGTGGCTTCTTCGATCTGTGACTGGACAACAAGGATCGATGCCCTAATAAGTCTAAATTTCTGACACGCACAACATCAGCTCGCTCCAACAACTGTGTAATGTTTCAGTGGCTAGCTACTTTAAATGAGGTGGTTAAGTGATAAAAGATATGAAAAGATGGATGGAGGCCCCATTCACTGTATTTTACGCTTTTGTATTAATGACATTTGTGAATAAAAGGGACAAACTTGACATGGATTTCTCGCCATTGTTGACATTGTGTTGGTTGGTTGGTGTTTCTAAAATGAAAGCAATCGTATCTGTTGCAGTTTGATTTTTCAGTTATCTCTCTCCGTAGACAGCTGCAATAAGGTGAAAACGATAATACGCAAACATCAAGTTATATCAATTGCACCGACGCATGGGGACGAAAGGAAATTCAGCTAAACTCTAGGAGATACCGTGAAGAATCATGACTGAGAACCCTCACCTCCAGGTTCCATGGATACTGCAAGGACCCGTGCAGTATTGCTCCTCTCATCATTCTTGTAAAACCTATTTGGATTGGTGTTCTACAAATTGTGAAGGATCATGATAATACCTAGTGGGCGAAGTTGCCAGTATTGCTCTATAAAAATAATGTGCTCCATTTACCAAGATTTTAAAGGGATTTAAGCATTCGCATTCAAAACAACATGGGATCATGTTATAGTTCTAGCTTTCCCCTGGATTAAACGGAAAGAAGGGAGAGAACAAAACAGGACACTGAACAGGTACACACACGTAGTATCAAGGATTACGCAGATGCTGTCATATTGGCAAAAGTATACTTTTCCCTGCCATATCATTAGCAAAAAACAAAAATTAATATATTCGCTACAGATCTAAAGATCTTCCAACAGAATTTCAATCCCAAGAACGAATGAAGTGTATAGCAAAAGTTTCTACTTCAAATATCATTACTGTCCTAAAAAGACAAAAATAAATCTCTGTAAAAACTTGATGGAAATGTCTGTTCTTCATGTCCTGAATAAATTCCAAGGTCCTTATCGCCAGCTTCAGAGAAACCTCTCCACCACCCAACAAGAAGAAATCAGGTTTGAGTCTTACAATTGCTTCATCCAAAATCACCTGAGATCAAAACTCTTCAATCCAATTAGTAAGACTACAATGATAGGCATAATTCTCTCACCTCATGTATATATATCCATACGCTTGTGTGTCAATCTTTCAGGATCATCCCCTGCTAATCTCAAATATTTTTGAAAGACTTCATCTTTCCCTGTCACAATTTACGATGTTCCCTATACAAATGTATGTGCAAAATCACAGAGACAGATATGCATCTCTACAGCTGTTTGCAGTAAATATTCCCAGCTAGCTCAGGCCTATATCTATGCGAGCAACTCAACGTTAAGTGTCATCCCGAAGTTTATTTTAGTGTCGGACTGGCAGAAAATCATTGATCTTGACCACCATTAGAGTGGACCACTACGTTACATCCCAAATTGACAGTATGATGTTTAGAACCATGGACCACTTGAATACTCAATAGCTGGCACAGCAGTTGACGATTTGATTAATGAAAAAATAGTTCCATGTTAGCATTCATGATACGAATAACAAATCAAGAGTACCGTTTACTTTTCTTTTTTGCCAAAATTTCCATACCGTGTATAGAAAACAGCCACACCACCCATACGCAAAACAGGGATAAGTATCTACCTCATCCATTAATCCTTGGGACAAACTGTCAAAGTGTTCACGCTGCATCAAGCAAGACAGAACACCGAAGCGTGTACTGTCTGGAAAACAAGTACATGTGCACATCAAGAAGACCTTAGGTAAACTTTACACCACAGGAAGTGAGAAGGCATTGAAGTGAAGAATTTGGATCAAAACCAACAAATCTTCATAGAGATTGATCCTAAATTCTCTAACTCTGGGAATTGCATTAAGCTGTACAGCTTAGCAATTAATCTTCCTTCCAAAGATTACCAACATACTTGCAAGCCAGGACGGAGCTTAAAGAGTCATTGAATGCTAAAAGTTGCAATATGAGATTGGCTATAACCAAAGAAACATCCAAGTCAGAATGAGGTGAAATAAAATACTTAACAGAAGAGAATGTCAAGATACTTACTAAATAGTGAAAGAACAGTTTCCATCTCTTGATTTCATAGAAAAAAGACTAGTATTTATCGGAATGTCTGTTTTCAAGCTAACACGTCACTGCATTATGCTCACATCCCATCAGCTTAGCTGGTGTCTCCTCAGGGGCATGCCTCACTGCATGTTAAAAATAAGAACGAAAGAAGACGACATTGCATTGCCTTCTCACTTAAGAATCACATAAAAGTTGATGAAACTGCACTTGTGTTACAAGCCTACCAGGGGAAAAGAGGAAAAAACCAACAAAAATGAAAAAGTAAAGGGGAGTAAAATTTACAGCAAAACTTGAATCTTCTATGGTGCAGAGTCTTACATAAATAAATATTAATCAAACTTACTAGTTCCCAGATGCTTTTAACTCTGTCCAATTCCTACAGATTTATTAGTCAAAGAAACAAAAGGGCATTCAAACATAACACAACATCCATCACTGAAATATTTCTATCGTGAAGACATTATTCAACACTTCTTGGGTAGAGCTCTCAATGACGCAAATCTTTTAGCATTTCCTGTGTTATCTTATGTTTGTTTCATGTTCCCTGTTCAACAAAGTCTTCATGCAAATGACAATTCATGTGACAACTATCATTTTCTCAACTTTTCACGATGCTGTATAACTCTTCAAGTATTTTCTTTATAACCATACTTGGAAGTTTTTAATAGTGCATGCATATAACCACTTAAGCTATAACTTTTGTATGAATACAAGAGCAGATAAGAAAAGATGTCAATGAAACCCGACATCTCATGTCCATTTTTCAAACAAGCCATGTCCTCCACAAATCTTGTCTATGTGTTCTAATTTTTACTGACAATAGGCAAATCATGACTACTTATGCGTCTATGAAAGGGGACAACATTCTTATCAGTCAAATCAATTGACTTGTGATTGTTGTTCACAAGCCATTTACTTGGACACACATGCGCACAGAGTCCAATGGGAATCGAGATTCTTCAAACAATGTTTCCACAATCTTGATAATAAAAGAATATTGGAAGGTATATGTAAATTTTAAACAAGAAGAGATATCGGCAACTTATGTTAATGATGCTGATAAAAGATATTGAAATATTTATGCAAATATGATATCTTTGATAAATTGGGTAATTATCATATAAAAAGAAAAGAAATGTCGAATAAATACAAAAACAAAAATTTTGGTGAAATACCACAACCAAAAAGTTTTGATTTATTAAGTTTTTGAACCATAGTTAGAAATTACGATAAAATTTTAATTGATATCGTAATTCATAACCATACCAAATTTTTAAAATCTAAAAAACTGAAGGTCAAATAGTGATTCCATAAGAAAAACGATCTCCAAATACTTCCGCTAAAATTTAAGCACAATCAAATAATTAGATAAAAAATTATAGCATTTTTGAGCCATTATTATGGTCTGACACGACCAGGCCTTCTATTGGACTTAGACTTGTCTGCATTTTATAGGCTATTCAAGTAACTATAAGGAAAATCTTTATTTAGTTATGGTAGACCCACAACTAAATGTTCAAAATTATCAGTCATCACAAGCCCAATTATATCATTGACATTGAAAAACGAAAAACAAAGAACAACTATTGTGTGAACAATAAATTTTTGAGATTTTAATTGAAATCTATTTTTGAGTTTACAGGTTGAGAAAAAAAAAATTGACTTATAAAACATATTTAAAAAAAATCTGTAAAATTATAATTTTTATGTAAAACAATTAACCAGTTCATATAACTAGTTGAATTGGCCAACTGATTGCGTCAAAGAATTGATAATAAGAATATGTTAAATTGTCACATTTTATAAATATAACATATTTAAATATCACTATTTTAAAACACCATAGCTATTTTACTAAATTTTTTTCAAATGGTGTTACACTGTTAAAATTGTTAATTTACTGTGTTAATTTTAAAAATAATCCTGATATCTTCATGTGAGGAAGCATGAGGTGAGTCAGCGTCCCATCTTGGTACTCCATTCCACGGATATACAAAGCATGGAAACTCTTTATTTATTTATTGTCAATTAACCATTGGAAGTGATCTTTACCTTTTTCTTCATATTGTTAGGAAACTATAAGAGTATATTCAAGTTATTTATGCATAAGAAGGAAAGGGTAATGAAAATAGTAAAACATTAAGAAAGACGTATCACTAGCACAATGGATGTGCCATGGCACATCTCTGTTGGAAACTGTGATATACTAGATCAACAACCCAAAATCTTTGGGTAGATGGTGATTCCCAAAGATACAAGAGCCATCAATATTATTACTTTGCATCAATTAAACTGAATTAACTATCCAGTCTCCAGTACCAAATGCAACACCCACCCACTTCTAATACATAACCAAATAGTTAATGGAGCGTTTTTAATTGTTACCCACCTCTTATGCGCAATAATAACTATTGAATTGTATTGCAATTGTTACTGACTGCAGAGATTATTTGTTCACAAAGGCATAAGAGAATTCACAGAAAATGTATTCATAATGACTTGAAAAGCACTTGCAACCTATATTAATAAACCACTCTTTTCCATCTGAAGAATGATTATTTAAGTTGTTATATGAGCCTTTATGATCATCAAGAGGGTAACAACTTACAATTGATTTTCTTTTTAGATATCTTCCCATCGTTGAGTGCAAACAAATAGTTTTTAACCGCTTCAGCATTGAATCAAACAGTGTGCTGAAATAAAGGAGGTGTCCATATGTAAGATGTCCAGGCATCACATAAATGGAAAGTTGTAAATATGGATTATGGAAACAGCAATGTACCAGAACAACAACACTGTAATACTTTGAATTATTGTGATCATTGCAGTCAATGATTTTGGATGGGGCCTGTGTATTAACCTGAGGAAATAAATGAACTTAACCCATCATTCAGTAAGTCAAAGGATAAATCTCTTGGTTAGGAACTCATACATAAAGAAAACGAAGATAGTTCAATAATGAAATGATTCCATTCAAAGTTATACAGTAGGCAATTGATGAATTGTGGCTTACAAGATGAGTTTTACATACAAGAAAATGATAATACTTTGATACTAATTGCCAAAACATACAGTTCTATTCAGTAACCATCCTAATATCGATGACTGATGAAAAATATTGAATTGACACTATAAGAAGAAGCAGGTTAGTGCTGTTATTGCTAATGGATATTTCCAGATGAGTGCTCGCTTTACAACAACTTTCCAGCAGTCTCAAGCAGAGATTATTGTAAGGATTACACTTAATCATGAGAGACCAGGTTACATCTAAATTGAGTGATGTCAAACTTTTAAGTTTTTGCAAACTAAAACATAGCTAGTTTTCAGATCCACAAAATGCCACTTAATTATTGTTAATTGATAAATGCATGCTCCAAATAGGTATAGTAATATTTTTCACCAACTTTTGTGTGGTGGTGCACGTGCAGTTAACCTTTTGAATCCTCCAAAGTCCAAATCCCTTACCCCCTTCTCCCATTTCTTACTTCTAGAGCAAAAACTAAATAAGATGCTCAAACTCCTTTCCTAATCATAGATATTGACTATGGAATGCGGGACATGATATTTGTAATGGAATACCAAGCAGAACCGAATTGTCTGTAATTGTTTTGTGCCCAAAACTCAGAACTTTGAAATCCTAACCAGTTACCACCAAGGAATCGAATAGCTAACAAAGAATATCCCCGTTGAATCTTCAGTGACGATCCCCGCATTCTCCTCTCGCCTGCCCTCTCCTTTCCCATGTTTCCCTAAACCTAAGCCATGTGAACAGTACTAAAAGCACAAACATAGCTACCCATTCCATGCATCATTATCTATAATGAATCAAAAAAACAATTAATAACTTCCAAAGATTGCATTCATTTCTAATTCCAAGCTATAAAATCTCATTCCCTCGGTAAAACACACGGGGCATCCTAATTTCATTTGCATAGGAAACAAATTCAACAATGTGTAGATTACTGCAAACAAATTTTTAACATATCCAATGGAACGAATGCATTTATGCACCATCTTCTTAATCTCTCTTTGATGAATAATCAATCAAATGCATAAAATTTAGTCATCAATTCACACTCAATCCTCACTTAATTCCACGAGGGTAACCATATTAAAAGCATTTTCGCTGAGTCAAAACTTCCTTTAACTATAAAGGTCAGAGTCCAATTTAATTTAAGCCTCGGAAACTTTTTAACATCCAAAAACCTCATTACAGCTTAATAAAGCTATAAATTTCACCAAATTAAGATGGCAAATAAAAAAAAATAGCGAATGTGTTAAATAACAATATACCAAGACGATGCTTTTACAGCGGTGATGAATAGAGGCGGCACCGAGATTGTCGAGTCGGGACTCGATAGACCGGTCGTAGTAATCGGGGGGAGCTTTTACGAAGACGAAGTCAGCGACACTGTTTGATCGGAGAATGGCGGAGAGACGAGCTTAGGTGGCCCCATGACGTCGTTTGCGGCGGCGGAGAGGTCGTTGTTTGGAGAGGAGAGTGAGATCGAGGTTTGATATTCCTCCGGTTTGGACTCGCTCCAGCTCTGCTAGCTGCGGTAGTTCCATTTGCGGCTCTCGTTAGACTGTCGCTCTCTCGATCGAACGGTGATGCTCCGTTTTATGTTGTGATCTTCTGTGAGCTTGACGAGGACGAGAATGAAAGGTATGACAGTTTGTGCAGATCGACCGCGTTCGTATCTCTCAAGATAATGTAGATATACAATATGATAATGTATATAAAAAAAAATTAAAAAATAGATATCACGAGTTAGAATTTTTAAAACTTAGTTAAACTGACTGTATATATATATATATATTATTTGATTGTTTATAGATTAAATATTTATTTTTATTTTATTTAAAAATATTTTGATTAAATTTATTTAAGGTGACAAAAAATAGGTTGTTTTTTTTGTTGGAGGGAGAAGAAGATATCTAGAATTTAATGATGATACAACATATGAAAATTAGATTTATTATTGGGAGTGTTACGGCATCTACAGTCCATGTTATATATCTACCTCTAAATACAAACTCATGAAAATTTGAAATATAAATCAAACTTGTTGATATATGTAATATTTATGAAAAAATTAGTTCAACCTTGTATATTCAACTCACTTGGTTCAAAAGAAATTGAACGTGTTGAGTTTACAATTTGTATATTATTAGAAGTTAGTTTGGATGCAATTATGTGTCCAAACCCAACCCAATTATATCCAAAAATAACCCTACCCAAGATGATTGGGCTAAATAATTTCTAATCTAAATCGTTATTGTTGTTGTAATTTTGTTAGTAATTCCCTCAAAATAATTTAGCATATCACTGACAATTAAACCACATGTAATTCCATCGATAAAATTACATATCATCGATAGAATACCATCAACAATTTTGTTGGTGAGTTAACAATAATAGTGATATTTACAATAATTCTTTTCCAACTCTCTAAAATATACTGACATACTTATTTTTCCAGTAAATTAACAGTAGAAATGACTTTTGCTGTAATTCTTTTCTAACTTTGTGGAATATACTGACAGACTTATTCCGTTAGTAATACCATCTTCAATTATTTTAAAAGATATTTTTAAAAAATATATATTGAACAAAAATAGAAAAATAACTAAAATAACATAAAAATTAAATATATAAAAATAAATTGTTTTAATATAAAAATACATATTTTATTATAAATTTAAATATTTATACGTTCAAATACAATGAAACTAAAATAAAGACGGCGCTAAAGGAGGATAAAGCTAGTTTTCATTAGGACCATGAGGCCAAAAAAAGGGTACACATGTACCATTGATTTATGATCTTATCTCCATTACCACTTGATAAATTTCTTTATAATCTGCAATGAGTTGTTTATTTTTTTATACGATAGGTTGTCCGATATTGTACTAGTTGGTCCAATATCACCTTAAATTCTAGAGTTTAAGTGCTCGGGATCGATTGCAAATATGCAATTGTCGAAACACTACAAGACCTATATAGGAGTATTATAATCATATGGTTATTTTTTAAAACCTGGTTTGGTTAAGATAAAAAGTGTAACATTTAGAATATAGTTAAAAAAAAAAGACCAAATCTTGGATTACTCGGTGTAATTTTTCCTTATTATTATTATTTAAGTTTTAACGGTCAATAATCTATAGTCAACTTTTAGGCACCTAGACTTTCCCGTGATTGGTTTTTAAATAAAATCTTTGACATTACAATAAATAAATAAATAAGGATTAGGAATTCATTATAGATTAAGAGTGTTTTTACCTTGGATTCAATCAATGCTTTTACTTTGGATTCAAGCAATGTTTCTTCTCAGAAATTTTGTTAATCTCGCTATAATTTTGTTCAATTTATTCTCCTGCTTTGTATGTCCTTTCTTTTGTTAAAGCATGGCTAACACCTTTTTCTTTTTTTCCTCCTTTTTATTGAGAGACATGACTGCTTAGAGATTATAGTTTTCCCTTTACTTTTGGACTTTTTAATGGCTAAAATCTCATCTTTTACTTCAGCGGCTTCTTCTTTTTTAAACAAACAAATGAAGATAAACACATGAAAGAGGTTGCAGTGGAGAAGAAAATGATGTAGCGGGAAGGGTTTTATATCGTGCCATTGACGATGAAAATGGCGGTATTTGCAATGACACTTCCTGGATAGGCTAGAGGCTATGAAAAAAGAAAAAAAGAAAAAAATAGGTATATCCTTTGAAATCTTGATTTTTTTTCTTTTATGGGATTTTTTTTCTAGATTGGGTGTTATTTTTGAGTTATTGTCATGCATAGATGCAGGGCAAGACAAGATTTGATAAAGATTATGAAATGATTTATCAAGAGGATTTAATTATTAAGATTATTGAGTTTTCATTTCTTTCCCTTGCTATTTCAAGGCTATATAGGGGTATGTTTTGTGCTTTTCTTGGATTTTTTTCATCTATGGTGGGAATGTGCATGTGAGTCTTTCTTTTTTATTTTATTTATACGTGTGTGTTTGATCATAACTCCCTGGTTGGTCATTGTTGTCTTGCCAACAATTCAATGTCTAGTTCTGATTATTGCTCTACTTTCTACTATTTTGTGTGATTTTCAGGCTGATTAGCAAGTCTTAGGGTTGTTTTACATTCATTGTTGCTTATATATTGTTTTTGTTATTGTTGTCATAGTGCTTTGCCTGGTCTTATATTTTCTTGCTTGTTGTGGCCTTCAAACTTATAGGTTGTATTTGCACATGTTTTATCTGTCATGGATTGATATTTCTTTGTATTATTTTTTTTTTTCAAGCATGGTGGTTTGCACATTGTTTTCTCTACTATTATGGTTTGCTTTTTGGTCTTGTATTTATTTGTTTATTTGTTTTTGCATTTGTATGTAGGGATTCCTATATTGATCTTTCTTTGTTTTTTTTTCCCACCCCTTTTCCGTGTAGTTTATGCTTGTAACTTGATGCCATTTGTTATTTTATTTGGTGTGTTTGTGGTCACAACCGCCATCGCTTTCCTTTTGTATTCATGATGACAATCTATTTTTCTCTTATTAAGAAAAACAACTTGTTTACTCTTGATATATATCTTCTTTGTAGCTCTAAAGATTATGGCCTCAAATGGCTATTTAATATTTGGTGTTACTACAATGTTTTATTATATGACAATTTACTATTTTTAGGTTATTGTTAAAGAAAATGCTAAAATGCTCAATCATTATTGTTGTTGTTGTGTGAGTATGTTTATACTTAGGGTTAGTTTATATTCAAACTAGATTTGACGGAGAGAGTGAAGCTATAGAAATAATGAGCAAATTTTGTCCATCTTTATTGTTGAAACCATAGTTTTAAGACCCGACCCGATGGTCGGCCCGGTCCAAGGCCCGGGTTTTGACCGGGTCGGCCGACCTAATTTTTTTAAAAAAATCAAAACGACGTTGTTTTAGTAAAAAAACAAAAAAAATAAAAGTCAGCGGGTTTGAGGCTGGGTCGCCGGGTCACATCGGATTTTTCCTTCTTTTGTTTTTTTTCAACCCGGCCTGGTTCCAACCCCGGGGTGACCTGCCGGGCCGGGCCGGGTTTCGAAACTATGGTTGAAACAATCATCATAAAGCAACATACATAACCTGAAATCTTCCGTTGAATTTGCTTTGTTCATGCTTAACGATAACTTGTCTTTAAAATACGCAAATATGATCATGGAATTTAACAACTACTTTAACTAATTAAATTTGTTTTGACTTGATCTTGTACATTTTCATGGACATTTCTCCCATGAAAAATAATATGCTTAGATTTTTTTACCATTGTTGGAACCCAAAACAGTTTACAATTTCGATCCAGTCCCGAGATATAACACAAGCAACAAATCTAATAATTTGCATGTGTTTCAAAAATCTCTCGCATATGAATTACTATGATAGATTTATATTTAAGTATATAATTTGTATTATAACTAGTAATTTCTTCTTCTATGTATGCATAGTCCTACTTTAAGATAAAATACTTGATCCTACGTATTTCATATTCAAAACTTTTAAAACATAACAAAGTTTAATAAAATATTATATTAGTCTATAGATACTTGAAGATAAGTTAGGTTAATTTAAAATACTTTAATAAACATTTTGAAACCCACTAACTTCATTATTATAATTTAATTTTTATTATTAAGGAAACTGATCATTCTTTCTTAGTTTGTGTATATGTTAATCTTAAACTCTATATAGACCAAAACAAATTGGTATTATGGAAGAGAGAGAGAAAATAGTCTTTATACTTACTATGGGTGTTATTTAAACTAACATGTAATTTTGTTATATTTGTTTGGGATTTTAAATGCTTGTATATGTTTTTAATACCTAATATCATAGTTTTTAAACTCGATCCGGTGATCGACCTAATATAATGATTGGGTCACGAGTTAGATGGGTTGACCCAAAAAAATATCCAACGCAACAGTTTGAAGCCAACACCATCAATTCTGCAAATGAAGGAATATCTTATATAACAAAAGGAAGAAAGATGCAAGGACAGAGGATGTTTACTGTATCGAATAAATTGATATTTAAAAGTATGTACAATTATGTTTTGAATTTAAGAATCTTTGATTCTCCTATTTTACTAGAAGTTTGAAACGTAATAATTTCCAGTGAAATTCTAAAATAAATTAGCAAAATCACTTATTATATAAAACTTGATATTTAAAAGTATGTACAATAGACTTCTCTGGTGATTAAATTGTCAGAGGAAGAGATTCTAAAAGGGTGGTGCCTTTTAGCAACAACTTGAACGCAGTTGAGTTTCACAGTCTTTAGCTTCAGTTGTTCTCGATTGCAGTTTCAGTTGATTATCGGATAAACAACTTGGTGGAGCTGGAGACAATGAAAGAGCATCTGGATTGACTTTATTGATGTTTTTGTCGAGATTCTCTTGATCAGATCTGCTGGGAATTCAAGTCTGGTTGTTGATGTTGCTTCTATGATATTCTGAGAAGGTGGATTCAATTGGGAGATGGGAATTGGAAGTGTGTTGATTGTAGATACAAGAGATTATGTTTTTTCATTTTTGTCTTCTTCGTTTTGGCCTTTTATTATTAAATTATTTAACAGTAAAATGTTCAAACAATATATATATATATATATATATATATATATATATATATATATATATATATATATATATATATATATATAACATCTGAGTCTCAATTGGGTTTACCTGGGTCGTTTGGGTCATATATCAACCCTTTGAGTCAACCTGGTTTTGCCGGGCCAAATCCCCAGCTTGTTTTTTCTTAGACTTGGCACGGTTCCAGGCCCTGGACGGTCGAGTCCTAAGTCAACTTGCTATGTCAGGCCGAGTTTTAAAACTATATTTAATATTTACTTTTTTTCTTTTTTTATTTTTGATAAAATTGATGTTTACATCTTTGAAAAAAGTAATATAGTATATATAAATTAACAAACACTAGGTGTGTATTATGTTATATGCGTTTATGCCTCTTATTAGTTTACTTTTGAAGATTCAATAGTTTTTGTATTGCATGATAGAAAATGATTTACAAATAAATTTCTCATCCTAATTGTATATGCCTCTTATTAGTTTACTTTTGAAGATTCAATAGTTTTTGTATTGCATGATAGAAAATGATTTACAAATAAATTTCTCATCCTAATTGTATATATAAAATGATATGTCAATCTATAAGTAATAAATTATAGATTCTATAAGTTTTAAATGACTAGTCTCTCATTAAAAAATAACTGTTAACATGTGTGTGTGTGTCATTACTCTTACAAAATACACCAATATAACCAAACATTCTAAAACGATAATCATGGCTTTCAAAGTGATATATGACTTCAAATGATACATAACAAATACTATAAACAATAATATAAAAGATACAAATAAAAAGGAAAGGGGTGTGTTCATTATGCTCTACCTCCTCATCAAATATTTTAAGGTTTACTTAGTAGTAAAAAAGTTGATTCCATCTTTGGATTCCTTGCTCTTTTTCCTTTTGGATTTCCAGCTTTTTTTCAATCTTAGATTGATACCCTAAAAAACCTCTTTGTTGCTTTTTTTTATATATTCTAAATATTATTCTCTTGACTCTTTTGTATTTTCTTTCTCGTTTTTTTATGAGATTTTTTCTCCATTTTCTTTTCAGATCCTCCTTCTTTGGTGTCCTCGAGAACAACCTTGTTATAAGCTAAACTAAACTAGAAATGACAAAACCATGGTTGTTTTGCTAAGAGTTTGTTAGAGAAGATTCTTGCTGATTGTCTCATCTAACCTCCCTATAAAAGTGTATTCTGGTTCTTTTTTTCTTTTTATAAGTCCAAACCTTTAAAGAGAAGGTATCCACAAAGTTTAAGCAATCATTGTGATTTTCTTCTTTAATCATGAATGATCGATGAGCTATTTTGGAGAGATCATTATGACAAACTTGTTGTAAATGTAGGATAGAAGTATCTGATCCTTATAGAGGAAATGTATACCTACAATAAGGATCAAATCTCATATGATTTGAAAGTTTAGAACTCTACATTCATTAATTAAGATGCGGACTCCAAATCAGCTTAAAACTATCAAATGCAAGAGAAGTTAATTAGAGACAAGATGTTGTTGAGTTTGTTAAGCCAAAGTAGTTATAAATGTGTGTTGATGATAATTGATCCTTATAGAGGAGGTGTTTCTAAGTCCATTAATGGAGGTTTGAGCCATTTAGGTGGTTGGAGATGTCACATTCATTCGCTTGAAGTTGGTAAGCTGACCAGTCTTCTCGGCTAAAAATGATGACAAATAAAGACTAAACGACATGTCACTTATTCTCTTGATTAAAGATGAGTGACATGTTGTTCAAATTAAAACCTATAAAATAAAATTTTATAATTAGGATTTTGCAAACTTCAATTTGGTCCATGTTGTTTCAATTCTAGTATATACACCTTCAATTAACTATGGAACTTCTAATTTTATGCAATTGCATCCTTGAAAACTTTGATTTGATTCCTCTAATTTGAGTGTCTTTTTAAATTAGCCATTAGTTTTTAATTTTTTCAATTTGACCCCTATCAACCATCAAACTTTTGATTTTTTTTTTAAATTGACCCTTGATTTTGACTGATTTTAGTCCCCAAACTTAAACGTCTTTTGCAACTTCACACCTTATTTTATCTAAATAAGCTTGTAAAAATTAAATCTGACCCTTTAAAATTCTAATATTATCAATTAAGCTTAAATTAAGTTTCCAAACTTAATTTTTTAACAATTCAATTCTTAGTAAAATTAATTTGATCCGTTAAAAGTATAATTAAATCCTTAATTAAGCTAATGATTAAATCAAATTAATCTATTAAAAATCCAATTGAGTCTTTAGACTTAATTTTTATATAAGTTCGTCCAAAATTTATTTTGAACTTGCATTGTCTTTAACATTTGGGTTTTTCAAACATGTATTTGAATTTCCACAGTTGTCATACGCTTAGTTTGGTCACTCCAACTCTTATTTATGCATGTAGATTCTTTTTCAGTTTGTTTTTTCTAACCAAGTTGCTTGTTTATTTGTATTTTGAAAGAATTTAAAATTAGATTATGACATTATCATAATCATCTCTAAAATAAATTCTAAATTGCTTATCCTCATAGCCAATGAATAAACATTATTTTTTGGATTTAGTATAAATTTTACTATGAACATGAAAATACAATTAAAAAAACAAAAAATATATAAAAGATATATTTGGTTAAAACAATGATACCAGAAAGTTAAAAGTATCTCGAGAAAAAAAATGATATCCTAGACCCAGGGATTTTCTTTTAGTCTTTTTAAGTTCTTATTAAAAAAACCATTTTTTAATATAAAGGATATGTTTGGTTAACAAATATATATGTGAATAAAAAAACTAGCTAAAAATTATTTTTTCAGTTCTTTTATTAATATTTATTATAATTGTATCGGAATCAAATAAAAAAAATTTAAAAGACCCCTTGACTAGTAACAGTTTCCATGTAAACGCAGGTGGTTTTGAAATACTGGAAAATCTTCTGAGCAAGAATACTAATACGGCCCACAGATTTGGCTATTTTTTCCACGATTCTGGAAACTCCACCCAAAAAAGTATGCACAGAGTCAATAAAAAACCGCTGCCAACAGATTTGTTTCTCTTGAGACCATTCCATTCCTTCGTTGTAATAAAAATGAAAAAGTACGGACACGTTAACTTGGAGCGGACATCAAGTATTCAAAATCTCTCGTGTCGCGACATGCTCGTGTGTTTTTAGGAAAAAGCAGCCACCCCCACGTGATCTGACGATTCTTCGATGTACCTACTACCTAATTAAAGTAGGCTTTGTTATTGTAAATTACTGTTGTGACATAGTTTTTTTTATATATATATTAAATAATATTTTTTATTTTTAATATAACTGAAGAAGATTTAAAATTATAAAAAAATTATTTAAAAATAAAATTATTTTAAAAAAATATATATCGTGGCTGCATAAACAAACAAGATGATGACATGGTTTAATTTGCCACGTCACCGTTCATATGGGCCCAACTACTTTGTTGGGCCATGACATGATAGTATATAATATCTTCCAACAGTGACGACACCTGGTAAGAATTGAATGAAACCTTGAAGTTCCAAGCGCAGTTGAAGCGCGTGATATATGTCCTCTCGAGGAACCCAAGGTGGAGCAAAGGTATTGGTTTTATTTGCCCAAATTCGTGCACTTGCAGCATGCTTGAGACCAATTTCCTAATAAAACTATTTTTATTTATATAGGTCCGTTTGCTTGTTATAAAATAGTTTTTTTTTTAAATAAATTTTAAAAAAGTAAATTCCAAGAAAATTTTATTGGTATACTAAATTTTAGATATTAATGACTCCACAAATATTGTTTCAAGATTTCAACGTTAATAATAGAAAGCTTAGCTGATTAATTACTTTGTTTTAATTATATTATTCGAATAATACTTATTTTAATTTTTTTTTATGCGAGGATATTCTCAAATTAACTTTTAAATATTAAAATTGTATAATTTTCTATTGAATCTAAAACACATATTTAAATGTAATTCCATACATTAATATAAATTATGATTTGCAACCTGTTATAGCATAGAAACTATTGTCAATAGTTATGTTTACTTCACGATTTCTAAATTACACAATACAAGCGGCATTTTTACGCTTCTAGTTAATAATTTTATTGTACCTGCGACATTAACTATGTAATTTTATGGTTAGAAATAAGTTATCATATAAGGAAATAGAAAATTCTTAAAGTCAAGATAAACACACCACGCAAGATTGCAATGAGCCCTGGATACATTGGTAATGTCGATTAATAGTTGGTATAGCTTTAGGCTTGTTAATTTGAAAATTATGTTTGGTGTTTCTTATTTCTTATATAGAATTGTATTAGAGTTATTAATGATATATACATGTGTGCTTGTATATTTACATAAAATTAAATATTATTTACCAAAAAAAAATTTACCAACACAAAATATAATAACAATATATAATTTACTAGATGATATAATAATGTACATGATATAAAATTTTATCACCATCCCAATTTTCTTTCCAAGAAATTTTTAAATGAAGTAGTTATTTGTTCATAAACTCATGGAAACTAAAGGCCTACACGTTTGAATTGCTTTTGTGATGAGATTTCTGCATGTTTAATAGAGCTATGAAAGTAGATGCAATGTATCATTAATGCAATGCACATTAATGTAAATGCAAAATAATAAATTAATGCCTGTCCTTTTTGGTTAGTTTATTAGTAATGTTAATTTTAACCACCGTTATAATTAAATACTTTTTATATGGTTTTTTTAATTATAATTTTAATTAAATATATATTTTTAATTAGACTAACCTCAATTAAAAATAATTTTTTAAAATTATTTTCATGAAAATTTTCACAATATCAAAAACATACCATCATATACTTGGGAGTTGCTCATAATGCAAAAGGTTTATTTATCGCAAATCTAAGATCCCAAGAATCTTATGGAAGATTGAGAGGTAGAACTTTTTTTAAAAAATATTTTTTATTAAAAAATATATTAAAATAATATATATATTAAATCACATTAAAACAATTTAATGAAATGCCGTTTGGAAGCGTTCCAAACGGCCTCTGACTGTTCCATAAACATCCCTCCATGACCCCCGCTGCACGCCTCGTCCCTTGCCTCCCAACTTTCCCACCTTAAATAGTCTCATCTCTCCTCCCTAAAAACAAACCATCTCAAGAAAAAGAAAAGGAACTCTCATCTCTCACTTTCCACTATGCAAAAGAGCGCTTCAGCTTCTTCATTAGGCCCAGGAGGCCTAGACCTGTCTCAGATCTTCTTCAAACCAATCCAAAACACATCTCCGCCATCACCCACCAAACGCCACACCAAAATTTCTGTTATTGGTACCGGCAATGTAGGCATGGCAATAGCCCAAACAATTTTGACGCAAGACTTAGCTGACGAGCTTGCCCTTGTTGATGCCATACCTGAAAACTGCGCGGAGAAATGCTTGATCTCCAACATGCTGCAGCTTTTTTACCCCGCACCAAAAAATTCTTGCATCCACTGATTACTCTGTCACTGTTGGATCTGATCTTTGTATTGTTACTGCTGGGGCTCGACAGATTGCCGGGGAGTCGAGGTTGAATTTGTTGCAGAGGAATGTTGCAATGTTTCAGGGATTATACCTCCACTTGCTCAGTATTCTCCTGACGCGATCTTGATGATTGTGTCGAATCCTGTTGATGTGTTGACTTATGTGGCCTGGAAGTTGTCGGGGTTTC